>OX328131.1:53182939-53554557 GCA_946811695.1 Gonocerus acuteangulatus
AATAATTTTGTTCGAACTTGGATATCGGTAAGCAGCAAATACTGAATTCGGAAAGAAAAACGTGCATTGAATTCTTCAAAAATTCTCAAGGTTGGACGAAATAAGGTTAAAGCTAATAGTAGATAAGGATTCTTGAACAAACAGACATCGTTATGCAGATACAACATAACAATGTATTATTCTCGCTCGTAATACTAACGAACAAGGCACTCAGAAATATGGGATTGTCTTTGAAATTGTTGAAGAACATTATTTTAGTTGAGCAAATATAAAAATATTTCCTAGACCACTCCATACCATAAAAGGTCCGTCACGAAGGAGCTGCATAACTAAACGCATTCATCAGAAATGGGATAGTGTATGCCACTAATAATTTCCTTAAATATAAATCTATGTAAAGGAAATTCAGCTGTTCGTCTGTCTGTCTGTTTGTTCCTTATACAAATCCACGCCGTTTGGCCGATTTTGACCAAACTTGGCACGCAGTTAGATCTTGATCCGGAGAGTGTCAGAATAATAATATTATACGAATAATATAATACTGTTTCCAACCCTGAAGATGACTTTTAATTCAAGCCGAAATGTTGCCAAATAAATATTACTCATTCCAAATATAAAATGTAATTTTATTTAAATTATTAACTTCACTTTCTCAATTTATTTTAGAATTATTGATTAAATGAGCTTAATTTTTTTCCTCTATTGCAGTCAATTACTTGCGTGGTTGAATTGCCTACAGCCAAAAAAAAAAAAATATAATAATTAATAAATTTTTTTTTTATTTATTTATCGCACCGCATCTTTGGCGAAGTGCAGTGTTTCGGTCTTTTCAGTAGAGGGCGATGTAAAGTAGGTTTAGTCGAGCATATTCCTAAAAAAAAAATTCTTATATAATAATTTTAAAATATTTTAACCAGATATTTTGACTTGGTATTTACTTAGATGTTGTTGTAAATGTTTATGTCCTTTAAATGTTTGAGTATTGTATCAATGTGGTGGCTGTCATCTCCGAGGAGTTCTGTCAGGTCAATAGGTACATCAAGGTTCTGTCTTAAATAGCAGTTAGTCAGTATATGCTTGATTGTCAGTTCTGAGTTACATGTTCGGCACGTCGGTTTGTCCTTGTTAGTCATTAGGTACTCGTGAGTTACACGACTGTGGCCGATACGTAGTCTGGCTAATATGACTTCTTCGCGTCGTGATTTTCTGTGTGACGAAGGCCATTCTTTTACCGTATATTTCACCGTCCTCAGTTTGTTCTCTGTTGTGTTACTCCAATCCAGTTGCCAGTAGTGTAAGATTATTAGGTCTGTGTAACGTATTACGTCTTCATAGTACGAGTCGAGTGGTTCGTAAGTTTGTTCTTCTGTTGCAAGTTTGGCTTGTCGGTCAGCAATTGTGTTTAGTCCGAAGTTTTCATGTCCCGGTAGCCACCACAGAGTTACATGTTTACCAGAAGCATGTAGGTTGTGTATTTCGTCCTTTATTTCTATACATGTGGGATGTGTCGTGTATATATTTTGTAAACATTGCAGTGAACTCAAAGAGTCACTACAAATGGTGATGTGTGTTTGTTGTGTTGATGGCAGACTCTTCAACGCGAGGAGGATGGCTTGCAGTTCTGCTCCAAGGATGCTAACATTTGGTGGAAGTTTTTTGCTGTACACATCATCTTGCAAGATTGCAGCTGCTCCTACACCGTGTTTTGTTATTGAGCCATCCGTGTAAAGAATTAGGGAGTTTTTGTATTCCGAAATGAATTTTGTGAAGTACTGTTTGTATAGTAAATTTGAAGCTGGGTTTGTCTTTTTGAATTTGGCGAGTGACATGTCTATGTTGAAGTTACGTATTGTCCATGGAGGTGTTCTTGAATGTATGTGTGTTTTTATATAAGGAATTACCAAGCCAAAAGTATCTTCGATTTCCTTACATCTTATAATAAATGGTCGTATATGATTTATTTTTTGTTCATAATCCTCGGTATACGAATTCTGTATTATGCCACTTACACATGAAGCTGGAGGAAAAGCCTTCATTTTACAAAGATATCGCTCCATTAGCATATTTCTCCTTATATGTAAAGGAGGTTCTCCTGCTTCTGCAAGCATACTTATAACAGGGCTAGACCTGAATGCACCTAGCGATAATCGAATACCGGTGTTGTGAATTATGTTGAGCATGTTAAGAGTAGTGGGTTTAGCAGACGAGTACGCAACGCATCCATAATCCAGGAGAGATCTGGTGAAACTACGATAGACGGTTAGCATTACTTTCCTGCTTGCTCCCCATTTTGTGTTACCAAGAACTCGCAGAATATGTAATGATTTTTTACATCTAATGACAAGTTCTTTGAGATGGGGGACCCATGTAAGGTGACTGTCAAAGTGTAAACCAAGAAATTTAATTACGTTTGTTTGAGGGACTAATGTGTTGTACATGTGTAATTGATAATTTATGTCTCGTCGTTTTCTAGTAAATAGGATTGACTTTGTCTTGTCCGTAGAGAATTTAAGTCCAAGTTTTGTCGTCCATTGTTCAAGTGAATCGATCGTGTGTTGTATTCTATTCTGTAATTCTTCAACTGACTTTGCCGAATAGAATATAAATAGGTCGTCGACATATAGACAGTACTGTACATCGGGAGGAATAAATTCTCTGACAGAATCCATTGCTATGAGGAACAGTGTTGTGCTTAATACACTCCCCTGTGGAACGCCTATTTCCTGTTTAAAGACATCTGAGGTGCAAGCTCCATTTCTAACTCGAAATGTTCTGTTCGAGAGAAACCCGCTTATGAATTTAAGCGCATTTCCTCGAACACCCCATTCATAGAGCTTTGAAATAATTATTCTCTGCCATACTGTGTCAAATGCCTTTTGTATGTCAAATGAGATCGCCATCGTTGATTTCTTGTTCAAGAAAGAGTCCACAATAGAAGATTCTAGTCGGACTAGATGGTCTGTGGTTGAGTGAGATTTTCTAAAACCACACTGATATGGGGACAGTAGGTCTTCTCTTTCCAGTATCCAAAGCAATCTTTTATTTAACATTTTTTCAAATACTTTGCAGACACAGCTGGTTAGAGAAATTGGTCTGAAGCTTGTAACAGCAGATTTGTCTTTATTTGGTTTGAGTATCGGAATAACGATGCTATTAGTCCAGCTTTCAGGGACTTTTCCTGAGGCATATATTGAGTTCATAACATGTAATAATTGAGAGAGACAGTTATTGGGTAGATGTTTGAGCATTGAGTATGTTATATTGTCGGGTCCTGGTGAGCTGTCTTTAGTGTGTTTTAGTGCTTGCTGGAGTTCCTCAAGGCAGAATGGATCGTTAAGACAGTTCATTTCATTGTTAGTATTTTCGAAGGTAAATGTATTACGTAGCATGTATTCTTCATAAGCGTCGTTGTTTTCTGGAGCCTTCGATATGTCACTGAAGTGTCTGCCGAGAGTATTCGTGATGTCAGTTGAGTCAGTTAGTATTGTGTTATGGATTTTCAGTCCTGATATGGGTCTTCTATACTTTTTTTTATTAATTTTATTAAGATT
Source organism: Gonocerus acuteangulatus (assembly GCA_946811695.1). Classification (NCBI taxonomy): domain Eukaryota; kingdom Metazoa; phylum Arthropoda; class Insecta; order Hemiptera; family Coreidae; genus Gonocerus; species Gonocerus acuteangulatus. The sequence continues at coordinate 53,186,491 of OX328131.1, forward strand.
ATCCCACATCGTTTTAGTCGTTGTTTGTGAGTTTATTGTTGTTAAGAAGTCTATCCAGCTTTGTCTCTTACTCTCTATTATTACATGTCTGCAGATAGCTTTTGCCTTTTTATACTTAATTAAGAACTCAGTGCTAGGATTTCGCCTGAAGCTGTTAAGAGCAAAGCGTTTTTCTTTAACTGCTTGTTTGCATCGTTCATTCCACCAAGAGACAGGGATCTGATTCCTTACTATTTTAGTTTTAGGTATGCAAGATTCGGCTGCTTGAGTGACGAGTTCGTTAAAGTCTTGTATATTGTGTATGTACTGGTTTTTTAGTTTGTCTGTTATGTATTCTTTGAATCCTAACCAGTCAGCTTTCTTCATGTTAAATCTAGTCGATGTTTCGAAACGGTCTGGAGGTCCTGCAATTTCTATTAGGATAGGGAAATGGTCGCTATTTAATGGGTCTTTATTTACAGTCCAAGTAAGTCTCGGGAAGGTGTCTGGAGAGCATGTCGTCACGTCAATGTTAGAGTAAGTCCCTGTACGAGAGCATAAATGGGTTGGGGAGTCATCGTTCAGAGGTATTAGGTCATTTTTGTCTAGTATGTTTTCGATGATTCTTCCTTTTGTGTTGGTAATACTGGAATTCCATAGTGTACTGAGTGCGTTCAAGTCACCAAGAAAAATGAGAGGTCGGGGAAGTTGGGTCAGTAAGTTATCCAGTTCAACTGGGTCGATCCTATCACTTGGTGGAAGGTAGATGTTACAGATAGTCATTCGAAAGGGAGAGTGTACTGTACAAGCTACTGCCTGCAATGTAGTTCTGATCCTCAGAGGTTCACTATAAACTGTGTCCTTGACAAATATGGCAACACCACCAGATGCTTTTCCACCCAATGTATAGTCATGTCTATATGAAGAGAAACCTCTTAATGAAATACTTTTGTTAGGGGTTGTGTGTGTTTCTTGAAGGGTTAAAATTTTGAAATGTTTCGACCTCACTAGGTACTTCAGGTCATCTATATGCTTTTGCAATCCATTAATATTCCATTGTAGAATCATAGCTGAGTTTTAAGGCGCTTTTATAGACCGTGAAGTTTGCACTTAAATAAAACAGGAAATGGTATGTCCATAGCAAGTAGTTGAGACGTACAAACATATGTCCATGGTATATTTCTCTGAGGCTGAACTTATCAAAGTGGCCCTTGAAATAACATTTGAATGTTCTCTTTACCACTGTGAAGTAGTAACATTCATATCTAGTAGTGTCTATAGATGTAAAGAGGCTAAGAGAAGCAATCTTAAACTTGCTATAGTAACTACAGACAATTAAAATAATCTTAAGGCGATCCGGACTCATATCTGTATCAAGCTGATAAATAATGTCAAAAAAAGGGTTGATGTTTATTAGTCCAATTGCACAACCAATTGAACTTGGATTATAAGTAATAATAGTTCTACTAACGTTATTTTTTAAGATTTTATAGAAGCATATTTTGTCCATACAATCATATGTAGTGGATAGGTTAGTACTTCGAGAGATTATGAACAATATAACTAATATATTCATATCCGACCAGTTATTAAATTTGATGAGGGACAATCTTCTAAGCGGATCCTTTAGTGGATCTAGATTTGTAGGCATTAGAATCGGGACGTCAGGTAAAAATTCTTGGAAGAAAAACAAACAACTAAATAGAATAAATAAATATAAATATAGAATTCTTAGGCTGTTCGTAATTGGAATTTGAATGTAGTAAGTTATGATGTTAATAGCAAAAATATCAATTTGTATGGGGCATATCATTTGTTTTCCCTTTGATTCTTTAGCTTTGACCTAGTTTTTGGAGGTAGATCTCCTTTTTTAAGGGAACTACTTACTACACTTTTTGGAATTACCAGGTTTACATCGCCCTCTTCCGAAACGAGGTTATTTTCTCCATAGGTACGTTCGATATTGACTCCTTTAGCGTCACTGTTCTTGCTAATGCTGAGATTCTGAGACGTCTTCTTCAGTTGGGGCGTTTTGATTAATATATTTTCTCTGGATATTTTGCTATTCCTTGTTCTTGGGCTTTCAACCGTTTGAATCGGTTTGTTTGCTTCTGCTTGTCCCAGCATTTTTGATGTGATTATGGACATCTGTTCTTGTAACAGTTTTAATTGTGCCTTTATTACATCGAGTTCCTCACTTATTGATGAATAGCATCTTGGATTATTGGCCTCTTCTCTTTGGTTTAATAACGTGGAAGCATAAGAGGTTGTCGTCTTATGAGCTATGATTCTGTTTCTTGCTTCCGAGTAAGAGACTTTCTCTAGGACCATTTTCCTCTGAATCAGGCTTTCATGAACATAAGTTGGACATTGTCTATCAGACGCTGGGTGTTCACCCTTGCAATTGATGCAGCATAACTTTTTGCACATTCCATCATGCTTGTCTTCGGCGCATGTCCTGCATATTTCTCCCTTTCCACAGCCCGCGCTTCTATGGTTATATCTCCAACATTTATAGCATAGAAGAGGGGAAGGGATATAGGCTCTTAGTGGGATGATCAGGTAGCCAATTTTCATTTTCTCTGGCAATACATCCTTATTGAAGGTAGCGACAAATAGAGTTCTTTGTGGTTCCTTCCTTGTCTTAAACCGTCTTAATTAATAAATAAGAAAGTCCATAAATGAGAAGATAAAGAGGCCAATGTTAAGCCTTTGCCAGAGAATTATTATGGTTAACTTCCTGGAACTTATCCCCCAAAAAACTGTTTTTACGTACAAACTAAAGTAAAAATAAATGTTTATATTTTCTGGTTTATTTATTGCCAATGTTTCACAAATATTCTAAAGACTCCCTCTATGTTTCTATTGATTTTTTTCTGTAGACATTTTGAAATACGTGTTGAAATTTGGTAATAATGAAAGGGGGAAAATAGAAGTTAGTTCCCTCATTATGAAGTTCGTTCCCTCATTATGAAAGGGGGAAAATAGAAGTTAAAAATTCTAATTGGAATAACCAAAAAAAATAAAAATAATAATAATAAATAAATAAAAAGTCCATAAATGAGAAGAGAAAGAGGTTAATGTTAAGCCTTTGCCAGAGAATTTTTTTATTTAACTTCCTGGAACTTATCCAAGAAGAGGTATAAACTGTTTTTATGTACAAACTGAAGTAAAAATAAATGTTTATATTTTCTGGTTTATTTATTACCAATGTTTTCACAAATATTCTAAAGACTCCCTCTATGTTTCTATTGATCTTTTTCTGTAGACATTTTGAAATACGGAATGAATAAGTGAATTATTATTTCTAGCGGTTTGAAGATTCTATTTGCGCTTGTGGATTATTTTTTAAAGAAACTAAATGGTGATTAATAGGGAACGAATATTCATGTTGAATAAAATTCAAAATATAATATATTTAATTATTTATAATGTAATGTGTAATTAAAAATTGCAAATATTTAGTAAACGAATACCTAAAACTCAACTAAATATTGTATAGGAAAGCGTAAATAATAAGTAGGAACTCTGTTATTATAAATGGAAAGAACAAAAATAAAGCATAAATAAAACTTAAGAACTCATTATGAAAGGACAAAAATAGAAGTTGAAAATTTCTACAGATGATCATCATTTTGGAATGGAAATAATTAATTAATTTCTATTTTATATCTCCTGTGGATATACAAAAGTGTCAAAACTTCTCAGGCCTGTTTGTAAACTTCTTTCAAATACTTCATCATCGTTAAACGTAACCCAACTTTTTCTTCCTAACCAAACTATTAAAAAATAAATTTTAGGTTTTACCAATTTTTTTTAAAAGGTTATTTATATGGATTTTAAAATGGTTTCATTCAATGTACAAGGTCCAATTATCAATAAAAATTACCTGACAGCGTATAAGGCAAAGACGTACTAAGGGCAACGATTGTCTTTGCCCTTAGTACGTCTTTCTACCGGAAAACATTACTCCGGCAGACAGACTCTGCTATTTAACGAACCTGAACTTTTCCTTGGGCAAAGTATTTTAATACCAAATTTCATCGATATAGAACCAGGTTGGGAACAGACAAATTTATATATCTGTACCCCGGAGGTAAAGGACACCACGTTCATTTTTTTATTGAATGAACTTAACATGTTCTTCATGTGGATTTTTCGATCCATATAATGATATAGGGCACTATGTCCTGTTCCCATAAATAAGGAATATAAGACAGTGAAAAATAAAATCATGTCCATTTTCACTGGAAGTAAAAGACACCATGTGGAGGACTTGGTTTTGTTTGACTATGATCAATACTTACAATTACCTATCAATGTCAATAAAAATGTTAAACATTTTCTTTAAGCTGTTTCTATAAATAAGGAAAAACACATTTTAATAGTTCAAAGTTATTGAAAAATGGCTCTCCTGAACAATTACAAATATGTGACATGGTATCCTTTACTTCCTGGGTACAGATTAGACATGCGCGCCGCGCCGGCGCCGCTACACCACGCTGAGTTTTGAGTGGCGCGCCGCCGCCGAGCCTAGTCAGTCGGCGCGCCGATTTCGTTGTGCGAGCCGCACACTGCCGATTTTCGCGCAGCGAGTGTACTGCGTGGTGACCTGCCGCCATTTTTGGCTTACCTTCTCTTCGAGTATACGCTTGTGTGTTGTGCTATTTGATTGGAAAAAAGCGGAAAATAAAATAATTTTAGGTATATAAAAATGGTATTTATCTCAAAAAATAAATCCAGCTTTTGTGGGAGATATTTTGAAAACCTCGCAATTGAAAAGAAAAACAAAAGTCTGACTCGCAGGAACTGCGTCATCTTAGCGCGGTTCCGTTCATATCTCTAGTGACATTAGCTAAGTAGTAGAAGCAGTTGTTGGTAGGTTTTGATCTTTCGTGAAAAATTTAAAATGAATCTCAAAGAGAAAGAAGATTTAAGGCTCCAAAACAGGAAACTGATAGTATTCTAAGCGGAAGTGACTCCCCCTACCTTCTCCAGGTTTGCCAAGGGAAACACTATTACCAATACGTTTCTCATTTTCATACCTTATTTTATTAAAATATTAATTTTACTATTAAATGCGATTAAAAAAACAATAACCAAGTAAAACGTTTGGTAAGTGACAAACCCCTGTTCAAAAAAAAACAAAACTAACAATTTTGAAGTTTGAAGCATCTATTTCTCGGATTGACATCGCTCCATCAAAAATTACATCTGAACCTTTTTTGTAAGGAATTTAGTGAGCTTTCGAATTTCCACCTTCCACTTACCACGATTTCCCCCCGTTTTCGAGATATGTAAGATATACCAAAATCCCAAAACCATTCAAGTCTGTTAATGAAATATTTTATTTCTTGTACTTCCTTAACTTCAAACGGAACCAAAAATCTACCTTAGTTTAGATGAATATCAAACGTCTGGACCAAGTTTCAACTAAATTAATCGTTTATGAGTACCCAAACTGAAAATTACTTTGGAAAACGAGGTGTTTTAATGTTTCCCAAAACGGGGACAGATATCGCTTTAAAATGGTTTTATTCGTTGTTCTACGTTAAGAAATCTATAAAACGAGTACCTGCAAGCATATGAACTCGAATACGTGAACATTACAATTTTTTCGCGCGAATTTCGAGTCTCAAGCCCTTATTTCTCCGATTGAAATCACCCCATCGAAAATGTCTTTAGAACCATTTTTGTAGAGATATTTTGTGGCGAACAGACATATATATATATATATATATATATATATATATATATATATATATATACATATATATATATATATATATATATATATATATACATATATATATATATATATATATATATATATATATATATATATATATATGCTTGCCATACGTCCCGGAATTCGTCTCTTGTATGTGGTCCACCCGGGTTTATCTATGTCCCGGAAACGGCTGTGAGATGTATAAAGTAATGGATTTAGTTTTTAAGAATCATTTATGAATTGTTTACTTTTCCACAATGAATGCACTGCCAAAGAAATGAGAACGATTGTAACTGTAATCAGAGAGCAAACGCAACAACTATCCAAAATAAGTAGCAAAATTTCCTTTTTTATTTTAACAAAGTGGGGAGACTAACAATTTAGAGTTCCAGATCCCCCCTCCTGTTACTCGCGTCACGCAGGAGCAGCATAACAAAGCACTTTCCTCAGATGGTTTCATTCAATGTACAAGGTCCAATTATCAATAAAAATTACCTGACAGCGTATAAGGCAAAGACGTACTAAGGGCAACGATTGTCTTTGCCCTTAGTACGTCTTTCTACCGGAAAACATTACTCCGGCAGACAGACTCTGCTATTTAACGAACCTGAACTTTTCCTTGGGCAAAGTATTTTAATACCAAATTTCATCGATATAGAACCAGGTTGGGAACAGACAAATTTATATATCCGTACCCCGGAGGTAAAGGACACCACGTTCATTTTTTTATTGAATGAACTTAACATGTTCTTCATGTGGATTTTTCGATCCATATAATGATATAGGGCACTATGTCCTGTTCCCATAAATAAGGAATATAAGACAGTGAAAAATAAAATCATGTCCATTTTCACTGGAAGTAAAAGACACCATGTGGAGGACTTGGTTTTGTTTGACTATGATCAATACTTACAATTACCTATCAATGTCAATAAAAATGTTAAACATTTTCTTTAAGCTGTTTCTATAAATAAGGAAAAACACATTTTAATAGTTCAAAGTTATTGAAAAATGGCTCTCCTGAACAATTACAAATATGTGACATGGTATCCTTTACTTCCTGGGTACAGATTAGACATGCGCGACGCGCCGGCGCCGCTACACCACGCTGGGTTTTGAGTGGCGCGCCGCCGCCGAGCCTAGTCAGTCGGCGCGCCGATTTCGTTGTGCGAGCCGCACACTGCCGATTTTCGCGCAGCGAGTGTACTGCGTGGTGACCTGCCGCCATTTTTGGCTTACCTTCTCAAAATATGTACTTTGGTCAAGATATGTGCGCATGCCTGTGACTTTCGGATGTACACGTGTATCTAAGCGTGACTTGCATGCTTATACACGTACATGCGTATAGTAAAATACTCAAAATAGGTTCTTTAGGCAAGATGCGTGCGCATGCATGTGACTTTCTGATAAACATCTATATACAGGGTGTCCCGTAAATGTCTAGTCATATTGTGAGGGGTGATAGAGGACCCTTAGTGGAACAAAAAATGTTCTATGACGGTTTCCCGAATTCCCGCCCATAAGGGAAAAAACGTCGTTTTATTGTTTTTTCGAGACAAACGTACTTTTTAGAAGAATAATCGTTGTAGCTCCGTCCCAGGTGGTACTACTAAAAAGGGTGTGAAACCAATCGAAAGCTCAGTAAATTTACTATAAGACTAGTTGGAAGTAAACGTATAAATGAATGAATGTAAGTATGTATATCTTACAAAAAGAAGGCAATTCTAAATTTCCTGACATTTTATTGATATTTCTTTCCAGCGTTACTCCTCAATGGGCAGGATCTGAGATTTCCGGGTTTCAGAAAAACTTCCTCATTTAACCAGCTTTCCATTCATGTATCACAACCCTGTGTTATTGAAGTATTTGAACGGTTTAAGTACAAAAGTATAAAAAAAAAACATGGATCTGTGAAAAGAAAATTATTTTTTTTTCTTCAGTTTATTCAAAAAGCTGAAGGGAAATATTTATTTTTATAAATGTTTACATAAATATTAAGTAAATATTTACTTAAAACAATAAAAAAAATTACTTCCACGAATTTAAAAAAAATTCCTAAAACAGTAAATAAATAAAATACACATTTATTTTGTATTTGTTAATTCAGGTAACTAATACTGGGTCCAGGAGGCGGCCATTAAGGAACCCCAACCATACATTAACCTAAAAAATTATTAGTTTTACCTAGATCACGCATTTGAACACATTTTTACAGGTACTTATATTTAGAAAACAAATGCTTTACCTTAAATTAATACTGATGGCTACGCTTGTGAAACTCACTGGGATTCTGAGCCCATGCGTTTTTGTTGTGGTAATTAAAAATTCTATCCCTCATACATAATATGTACATAGTCCTGTAAAAATGTGTTCAAATGCGTGACATAGGTAAAAATAGTAATTTTTGAGGTTAATGTATGGTTGGGGTTCCTTAATGGCCGCCTCCTGGACCCAGTATTAGTTACCCGAATTAATAAATTCAAAATAAATGTGTATTTTATTTATTTACTGTTTTAAGATTTTTTTTTATATCCGTGGAAGTAATTTTTTTTTATTTTTTTAAGTAAATATTTACTTAATATTTATGTAAACATTTATAAAAAAAAAATATTTCCCTTCAGCTTTTTGAATAAATTGAAGAAAAAAATATAGTTTTCTTTTCACAGATCCATGTTTTTTTTTAAACTTTTGTTCTTAAATCGTTCAAATACTTCAATAACACAGGGTTGTGATACATGAATGTAAAGCTGGTTAAATGAGGAAGTTTTTCTGAAACCCGGAAATCTCAGATCCTGCTTATTGAGGAGTAATGCTGGAAAGAAATATCAATAAAATGTCAGGAAATTTAGAATTGCCTTCTTTTGGTAAGATATACATACTTACATTCATTCATTTTTACGTTTACTCACAACTAGTCTTATAGTAAATTTACTCAGCTTTCGATTGGTTTCACACACTTTTTAGTAGTACCACCTGGGACGGAGCTACAACGATTATTCTTCTAAAAGGTACGTTTGTCTCGAAAAAACAATAAAACGACGTTTTCTCCCTTATGGGCGAGAATTCGGGAAACCGTCATAGAACATTTTTTGTTCCCCTAAGGGTCCTCTATCGCCCCTCACAATATGACTAGACATTTACGGGACACCCTGTATATATATATATATATATATATATATATATATATATATATATATATGTATATATATATATATATATATATATATATATATATATATATATATATATATATATATGTATAAAAATCACGAGTCTGTCTGCTTTTCTGTTTGTTTGTTCCTTACAAATCGACACCGTTTGACCGATTTGGACCAACCTTGGCAGACAGGTAGGTCTTGATACGGGAAATCTCCTAGGCTAAGTCAAAAAAAAGCTACCAGCTGTCTGTCTGTATGTTTGTGCCTTATACAAATCCGCACCGTTCGTCCGATTTTGAATAAACTCGATACCGTCTCCACACCGTTCGTCCGATTTTGACTAAACTCGGTACACATGTAGATCATAATCTGGGGAGTGTCGTAGACTAAGTCAAAAACGTCTTATAACTGTCTGTATGTATGTTTGTCCCTTATAAAAATCCAGACCGTTCGTTCGATTTTGACTAAACTCGGTACACATGTAGATCTTAGTCTGAGGAGTGTCTTAGGCTAAGTCAAAAACGTCTTATAACTGTCTGTCTGTATGTTCGTCCCTTATACAAATCCACACTGTTCGTCCGATTTCGACTAAACTGAGTACACATGTAGATCTTAATCTGGGGAGTGTCTTAGGCTAAGTTAAGAACGTCTTATAACTGTCTGTCTGTATGTTTGTCCCTTATACAAATCCACACCGTTCGTTCGATTATGTTTGTCCCTTATACAAATCCACACCGTTCGTCCGATATGGACTAAACTCGGTACACATGTAGATCTTAATCTGGGGAGTGTCGTAGGCCAAGTCAAAAACGTCTACCGGCTGTCTGTCAGTAAGTTTGTACCTCATGCAAATCCACGCCGTTCGTCCGATTTTGACTAAACTCGGTACACAGGTAGATCCTAATCTGGAGAGTGCCGTAAGCTAGGTCAAAAACCTCTACCAGCTGTCTGTCTGTATGTTTGTTCTCTATAAAATCAAAACCGTTCTATATGTTTTGATCAAACTGGGCACACAGGTTGGTCTTGATCAGGGGATTGTCATAGGCAAAGTCAAAAACGTCTACCAGCTGCAGTCTGTATGGTTTTTTTTTTTTTTTTTTTTTTTTTTTTTTTTTTTTTTTTTTTTTTTTTATATATATAAAAATCCACTCCGTTAGACCGATTTTCACCAAATTTGGCATACATGTTTGTCTTGATACGGTGGTGTTATAGGTTAGGTCAAAGTCATCTAGGACTCAAAGTTGGGAGGTCACGGGTTCGAAACAGTTACAGGTTTGTGTTATTAGATTTTAATAATAATCTTTTGGTTTCTAATTTTTTTGGGGCTCTTCTATACGCAGAAAGTAGGTGTAGCATGGCACGCCGGGTAACAGCTTGTGTGTTATATAAGCGTGACGTGCATGCTTATACATGTGCATGCGTATAGTGAAAGACTCAAAATATGTACTTTGGTCAAGATATGTGCGCATGTCTGTGACACTCTGAAATGCATGTGTTTATATGTATGCGTGCGCGCATGCTTATAAACGTACATGCGTATAGTAAAAGATTCAAAATATGTTCTTTGACCAAGATTCGTGCGCATGTCTGTGACTTTCTGATATACGTGCGTATATGGCGTGGCGTGCATGCCTGCCTATACACGCCCATGCGTATAGTGAAAGACTCAAATAAGGTACTTTGGCCAAGATTCGTGCGCATGCCTGTGACTTTCTGATATACATGTGTATATAAGCGTGACGTGCATGCTTTCACTTGTACATGGGTATAGCGAAAGACTTAAAATAGTTACTTTGGCCTAGATTCGTGCACATGCCTGTAACGTTCTGATATACAAGTGTGTTTATGCGTGGCGTGCATGCTTATACAAGTTAATGCGCATGCCATTGTCGTTCTAAAATGCATATACTTTTTCACGTTCGAATTTTGTTTACATTAAAAGGTGTAATAGACATATTCTTACACTTTAGACGTAGGACTATTTGTTAAATACATCTTCATTTATGTTTATAAAATATCTACCGAATATAATTGAATGAGAGTGGGTGCTGAAGTAACTGTTGAATTTCCTGATTGGAATTGTCGCCATTTCGGTCAATTTTGTAACAATAGGACTTTGCTAATCGAACCTTAGAAATTGGTTGACCCCAATAGCTTATTGTGAGTTCTGGTATTGTCCTAGTATTAAAAAGGGAATGGTAACACAAAATTGGATATTTAGACCGCATTAGTGCTCTGTCGCCTTTCTTGCAACGTTTTGTTGCAGATGGAGTTGTTATAAATTTTTTTAGGATTCATGTAAAACAAAATTCATTAAAATCTGTTAAGATTTAGAGGTCGTAGCCTTTTTTTAAACACGAAATGGCCCCACTGATCGGCGGCAGGCATTTTCTTATCTCACGGCTCGTTGTGAAAATTCTTCGCTGCACCCTGGATGTCGGCGCTAATGGCCTAGATGTCGATGGGCCGTAAAAATAAAAAATACTAAAAAAATAAGAGTCCCTTAAAATGTCAACTGTAACTGGGTTCGGCCTTTAAACGGTTAATTTGAGCCTTTTAGTTATCCTTCGTCGATAAAACGGCTATTCATTGCAACACAGCGGAATGTCTAGAATTGTCTTGTGTCAGGGTCGGCAATGTCTTCATTCCTAAATAATGAGCGTGAAGAAATTTCACCTGAAGTATTTGTTCGAATTCCATGAACAAGGAAGGCTGCAAGCACAAAAGCTGTAAATAATTTAAAAATGTAATTATTTCGCAGCTTTCTCTTGCATAGGCAACTTCACCTTCATTGCAACTTTTCAAGCCTTATCGATTAATACAATCTGTTAACACAATGAAATAATTTTGTGCACCCTTTTCGGAACATTCTTTGATACAGTAGAACAAGATTTTCCGTCAGATAGTGTCGTATGGGGTAGTGAAACACGTGTTATTTATTCACACAAATTGAAGACATTATTTCTAACATTTTACATTATAATTTGTACTCTTGTTAACTTTTTTTGTACTAACAAAGAATATGTAAGAAAGTGCTAATGGTCCTTGCAGTTGACGCACCCCCCCAAAAAAAACAACAAAATAATAAAAATAATTGTTGCATGAGAAATATAATAAATCATAAATAAAAATATTATATACTATATTTTAATAAACCATTAAGTATATATAATATTATATATACAGGTTGCCCCGCATTGAGATGTCATAACTTTAGGGGTTTATTCTGCACCTCATTTGTAGTTCAGGGGCGCAGAAATGAGAGTTCTGTCTCATCATGTAGAAGAGCCATTCAAACTTTTGCCTATTTTTAAAACTATTGTTTTTACCACTTTCCTCCGAAGGAAAGTAGCTATTGAGGTTGGACTCATGACGGAATTTTTGAAAAATTTCTTCAAATCTTTATCGATCCTACCTAGTAGACACCGAAAATGACCCCCGTTAAAATTTATATATATCTATATATATATATATATATATATATATATATATATATATATATATATGCATATATATATGAATATATATATATATATGCATATATATATATATATATATATATATATATATATATATATATATATATATATATATATATATATATATATATATGTGTGTCTGTTAACACGATAGCGGCCAGAGTTTTTGTTTTTTCGTCACGAAACTTGGTATATAGCATTGAATTAGCAAACGATTGAACGAGTTCGTTAACCACCAAAGTCGGTCCACCGGAAGGGGGGGGGTTTACCCCGAACCCAAAACACTAATTGGCTATATCAGCCGTAATATTTGTTATATTTCAACGAATATAGAGACAACGTAATATAGAGAGAAAAGTGAGATATAAAAATGAACTAAATCGGTTCATTAGAAGGGGGGGGGGGTTTACTCCGGACCCACAATACCAATTCGCCACTACCAGCCGTGATTGTTGGTATATTTCGACGAAACTCGGTATTCGTAGTGGTAATCCACAGGTAAATATGTGTTGTAAAAATAAACTAAATAGGTTCATTAGGAGGGGCGGTTTACTCCGGACCCACAATACCAATTCGCCACTACCAGCCGTGATTTTTGGTATATTTCGACGAAACTCGGTATTCGTAGTGGTAATCTACAGTTAAATATGTGTTGTAAAAATAAACTAAATCGGTTCATTAGAAGGGGGGGGGGGGGTTTACTCCGGACCCAAATTCCTAATATAGAACCGGGATACCGGTCGTAATTTCTGCTGTATTGTAACGAAACGCGGTATACGTCATGGGTAACTCATGAGAAAGAAGTGTTGTAAAAATGAGCTGAATCGGTCAATCGTAAAGCGGGGGTTTAATTTGTAATATATTTCAATAGAAAAGCCCGCCAAACGTAGGTTCACAAAGCCGCCGCAAGGAGCGCTTTCTACCACTAGAGTGACTGTATCCTGTTCCTGCGTTAGATCAAAATACGATAATATGAGGTTTTTTGTATTTATTACATAGTTTAGTAGGCACCATGTGTAAACATAACTCTGGAAGCAAATTAATAATTGATCAGTTACTCATTACAAATTTAAAAGAGAACTATTCATGTTTTTATTTTATTTATGTAGGATATTTTAAGCAAATTATTCTGGAAAGCAGTCTACACTACCCAAATTCTGAGGAAAGTGCTTAGTTATGCAGCTCCTGCGTGACGGAGTTTTTTCTTATGAAAAACTGTGTTTTCCGGATTTCTGGTTAATGTATCGTAAATAATGACCACATTTTTATACTCTACATTAAATTTCCAATAAGAAACACCCGTTATTGAAATGTTCTCGTGTAAATTAAGAGCTAGACTAAGAGCCATATAGATTTGAACTATCGTTATTAGTGTTTTCTTAACTTCTTCAATATTTTCTTAATCAGTTATTTGTAGACTTGACGGAGATTTGCCTCCGTCTCAAAAGTTGCCTTGTTTAATAAGCTTTAAAATAGTACCTCGTTGTTTTAGAAAAAAACTTTTTGGGTATAGTTTTTTCAGATTTCTAACAAGGGGATTATTCAGTGGTGCGGTCACCGATTTGGCCCATTTGTTCTGGTGATTCTGCATAAAAAAATAGTCGACACGTGTCCGAGCGTTCCGTCCAATGCGCCTTTGCATTGGTTTTGGCCGTAGGACGGTCTGGGACCCGGAATCCAACCCTCAAAGAATGACACTAGAAGATAAAATGTTTTTGGTGTCGCGAGTTTTCAACTCAGATCCTCCAGAACATGAGTCAGTGTTCTATAACTAAGCTAATTTCTCCCCCCCCCCCATATATATATATATATATATATATATATATATATATATATATATATATATATATATATATAAATAAGTTTTAAAATGACCTCTATAATCAGCATAATTTTCCCTGTGATTTCCTCTTTTTAGTTTGATTATATACTTTTTTGACTTAAGTCATCTACCTCTTTGACTTTACCCTCCTACCTCGTTGTACAAATCTTTTCTCTTGACTCTTGTGAAGCTATCGATCAGAGCCTGAAGCACTGCGGTCTCCAATCAAGCTCTCTCTTAATCATCCACTCTCCAGCAATCTCCATCAAACCCCACTTCAATCTGGCGAGGATAGTCTCCAAAGAGAGATAAATCGTTGGATTCTTCAAGTGAACGACTCCTTCAGGAATTGGATCTTAGAAATAAGGTTATTTTTATTTTGTAACTACTTTGCAATCATTTATTTTAAATGTAAATTAATTTGCATGGGCTATGATGTAAATTAATTAAGTATATTTATTTTATATTATTAGTTAGCAATGTCTAGTTTTTTTTGTTTTGTTTTTTATTAGAAGATTGGAAACCTCTTTCTACTTGGTTCGAAAATGAAAAAATGATTAAAAACTTTCTCCTGATTTTCCATTATATTGGATGAGCAACAGGTATATCCTCTTTGAATCCAGAAAAGCTGATATCCATTTTTGAACTGCACCCAATTCGTTTCTTTGCTCCCACGGACCCACCCCTTGTAAATCGACACCGACTTTATTTATAGTATTTATTTATTATAAATTTTAACGTCCATTACACAGGCACACACAAAAAAAAAGTGGTATTTTCCAAAGACACCATACATATATTCTTATGTATTTCGACACGCTTAATCCGAATCTGGAGTCCGCTTGATCCGAGCACGTCAGCTTTACGAGCCATTTTAACGCCAAATTTCGTATCAAAATCGTTTAAAAAGAAACACATAGAGCTTTCGTGGTTTGGGGGGTTGCTGAATTCGGAAACGGGGTCTGTTTCACCCCATCGGCACAAAATCAAGGTCATTTCAAGGAAAAATGTGTCCTTTTTGCAAAAAAAGAATTTTGACTGAAGATTCACTTCTTGCGAAATAAACATATTTGTCCTTGAAATTACCTTGGTTTTGCGCCGATGTGCTGAAACAGACCTTGGATACGAATTCAGCTCACCTCAAAACCATGGAAGCTCTAGTTATTTCTTTTTATAATTCATAATTTGACCTTCAAATGTCATTAGACCTGACGTGCTGGGGTGAAACAGACCTTGGATACGAATTCAGCTCACCTCAAAACCATGGAAGCTCTAGTTATTTCTTCTTATAATTCATAATTTGACCTTCAAATGTCATTAGACCTGACGTGCTGGGGTGAAACAGACCTTGGATACGAATTCAGCTCACCTCAAAACCATGGAAGCTCTAGTTATTTCTTCTTATAATTCATAATTTGACCTTCAAATGTCATTAGACCTGACGTGCTGGGGTGAAACAGACCTTGGATACGAATTCAGCTCACCTCAAAACCATGGAAGCTCTAGTTATTTCTTCTTATAATTCATAATTTGACCTTCAAATGTCATTAGACCTGACGTGCTGGGGTGAAACAGACCTTGGATACGAATTCAGCTCACCTCAAAACCATGGAAGCTCTAGTTATGTCTTCTTATAATTCATAATTTGACCTTCAAATGTCATTAGACCTGACGTGCTGGGGTGAAACAGACCTTGGATACGAATTCAGCTCACCTCAAAACCATGGAAGCTCTAGTTATTTCTTCTTATAATTCATAATTTGACCTTCAAATGTCATTAGACCTGACGTGCTGGGGTGAAACAGACCTTGGATACGAATTCAGCTCACCTCAAAACCATGGAAGCTCTAGTTATTTCTTCTTATAATTCATAATTTGACCTTCAAATGTCATTAGACCTGACGTGCTGGGGTGAAACAGACCTTGGATACGAATTCAGCTCACCTCAAAACCATGGAAGCTCTAGTTATGTCTTCTTATAATTCATAATTTGACCTTCAAATGTCATTAGACCTGACGTGCTGGGGTGAAACAGACCTTGGATACGAATTCAGCTCACCTCAAAACCATGGAAGCTCTAGTTATTTCTTCTTATAATTCATAATTTGACCTTCAAATGTCATTAGACCTGACGTGCTGGGGTGAAACAGACCTTGGATACGAATTCAGCTCACCTCAAAACCATGGAAGCTCTAGTTATTTCTTCTTATAATTCATAATTTGACCTTCAAATGTCATTAGACCTGACGTGCTGGGGTGAAACAGACCTCGGATACGAATTCAGCTCACCTCAAAACCATGGAAGCTCTAGTTATTTCTTCTTATAATTCATAATTTGACCTTCAAATGTCATTAGACCTGACGTGCTGGGGTGAAACAGACCTCGGATACGAATTCAGCTCACCTCAAAACCATGGAAGCTCTAGTTATTTCTTCTTATAATTCATAATTTGACCTTCAAATGTCATTAGACCTGACGTGCTGGGGTGAAACAGACCTCGGATACGAATTCAGCTCACCTCAAAACCATGGAAGCTCTAGTTATTTCTTCTTATAATTCATAATTTGACCTTCAAATGTCATTAGACCTGACGTGCTGGGGTGAAACAGACCTCGGATACGAATTCAGCTCACCTCAAAACCATGGAAGCTCTAGTTATTTCTTCTTATAATTCATAATTTGACCTTCAAATGTCATTAGACCTGACGTGCTGGGGTGAAACAGACCTCGGATACGAATTCAGCTCACCTCAAAACCATGAAAGCTCTAGTTATTTCTTCTTATAATTCATAATTTGACCTTCAAATGTCATTAGACCTGACGTGCTGGGGTGAAACAGACCTCGGATAAGAATTCAGCTCACCTCAAAACCATGGAAGCTCTAGTTATTTCTTCTTATAATTCATAATTTGACCTTCAAATGTCATTAGACCTGACGTGCTGGGGTGAAACAGACCTCGGATACGAATTCAGCTCACCTCAAAACCATGGAAGCTCTAGTTATTTCTTCTTATAATTCATAATTTGACCTTCAAATGTCATTAGACCTGACGTGCTGGGGTGAAACAGACCTCGGATACGAATTCAGCTCACCTCAAAACCATGGAAGCTCTAGTTATTTCTTCTTATAATTCATAATTTGACCTTCAAATGTCATTAGACCTGACGTGCTGGGGTGAAACAGACCTCGGATACGAATTCAGCTCACCTCAAAACCATGGAAGCTCTAGTTATTTCTTCTTATAATTCATAATTTGACCTTCAAATGTCATTAGACCTGACGTGCTGGGGTGAAACAGACCTCGGATACTAATTCAGCTCACCTCAAAACCATGGAAGCTCTAGTTATTTCTTCTTATAATTCATAATTTGACCTTCAAATGTCATTAGACCTGACGTGCTGGGGTGAAACAGACCTCGGATACGAATTCAGCTCACCTCAAAACCATGGAAGCTCTAGTTATTTCTTCTTATAATTCATAATTTGACCTTCAAATGTCATTAGACCTGACGTGCTGGGGTGAAACAGACCTCGGATACGAATTCAGCTCACCTCAAAACCATGAAAGCTCTAGTTATTTCTTCTTATAATTCATAATTTGACCTTCAAATGTCATTAGACCTGACGTGCTGGGGTGAAACAGACCTCGGATAAGAATTCAGCTCACCTCAAAACCATGGAAGCTCTAGTTATTTCTTCTTATAATTCATAATTTGACCTTCAAATGTCATTAGACCTGACGTGCTGGGGTGAAACAGACCTCGGATACGAATTCAGCTCACCTCAAAACCATGGAAGCTCTAGTTATTTCTTCTTATAATTCATAATTTGACCTTCAAATGTCATTAGACCTGACGTGCTGGGGTGAAACAGACCTCGGATACGAATTCAGCTCACCTCAAAACCATGGAAGCTCTAGTTATTTCTTCTTATAATTCATAATTTGACCTTCAAATGTCATTAGACCTGACGTGCTGGGGTGAAACAGACCTCGGATACGAATTCAGCTCACCTCAAAACCATGGAAGCTCTAGTTATTTCTTCTTATAATTCATAATTTGACCTTCAAATGTCATTAGACCTGACGTGCTGGGGTGAAACAGACCTTGGATACGAATTCAGCTCACCTCAAAACCATGGAAGCTCTAGTTATTTCTTCTTATAATTCATAATTTGACCTTCAAATGTCATTAGACCTGACGTGCTGGGTCGAAACAGACCTCGGATACGAATTCAGCTCACCTCAAAACCATGGAAGCTCTAGTTATTTCTTCTTATAATTCATAATTTGACCTTCAAATGTCATTAGACCTGACGTGCTGGGGTGAAACAGACCTTGGATACGAATTCAGCTCACCTCAAAACCATGGAAGCTCTAGTTATTTCTTCTTATAATTCATAATTTGACCTTCAAATGTCATTAGACCTGACGTGCTGGGGTGAAACAGACCTCGGATACGAATTCAGCTCACCTCAAAACCATGGAAGCTCTAGTTATTTCTTCTTATAATTCATAATTTGACCTTCAAATGTCATTAGACCTGACGTGCTGGGGTGAAACAGACCTCGGATACGAATTCAGCTCACCTCAAAACCATGGAAGCTCTAGTTATTTCTTCTTATAATTCATAATTTGACCTTCAAAAGTCATTAGACCTGACGTGCTGGGGTGAAACAGACCTCGGATACGAATTCAGCTCACCTCAAAACCATGGAAGCTCTAGTTATTTCTTCTTATAATTCATAATTTGACCTTCAAATGTCATTAGACCTGACGTGCTGGGGTGAAACAGACCTCGGATACGAATTCAGCTCACCTCAAAACCATGGAAGCTCTAGTTATTTCTTCTTATAATTCATAATTTGACCTTCAAATGTCATTAGACCTGACGTGCTGGGGTGAAACAGACCTCGGATACGAATTCAGCTCACCTCAAAACCATGGAAGCTCTAGTTATTTCTTCTTATAATTCATAATTTGACCTTCAAATGTCATTAGACCTGACGTGCTGGGGTGAAACAGACCTTGGATACGAATTCAGCTCACCTCAAAACCATGGAAGCTCTAGTTATTTCTTCTTATAATTCATAATTTGACCTTCAAATGTCATTAGACCTGACGTGCTGGGGTGAAACAGACCTTGGATACGAATTCAGCTCACCTCAAAACCATGGAAGCTCTAGTTATTTCTTCTTATAATTCATAATTTGACCTTAAAATGTCATTAGACGTGACGTGCTGGGGTGAAACAGACCTTGGATACGAATTCAGCTCACCTCAAAACCATGGATGCTCTAGTTATTTCTTCTTATAATTCATAATTTGACCTTCAAATGTCATTAGACCTGACGTGCTGGGGTGAAACAGACCTCGGATACGAATTCAGCTCACCTCAAAACCATGGAAGCTCTAGTTATTTCTTCTTATAATTCATAATTTGACCTTCAAATGTCATTAGACCTGACGTGCTGGGGTGAAACAGACCTCGGATACGAATTCAGCTCACCTCAAAACCATGGAAGCTCTAGTTATTTCTTCTTATAATTCATAATTTGACCTTCAAATGTCATTAGACCTGACGTGCTGGGGTGAAACAGACCTTGGATACGAATTCAGCTCACCTCAAAACCATGGAAGCTCTAGTTATTTCTTCTTATAATTCATAATTTGACCTTCAAATGTCATTAGACCTGACGTGCTGGGGTGAAACAGACCTTGGATACGAATTCAGCTCACCTCAAAACCATGGAAGCTCTAGTTATTTCTTCTTATAATTCATAATTTGACCTTCAAATGTCATTAGACCTGACGTGCTGGGGTGAAACAGACCTTGGATACGAATTCAGCTCACCTCAAAACCATGGAAGCTCTAGTTATTTCTTCTTATAATTCATAATTTGACCTTCAAATGTCATTAGACCTGACGTGCTGGGGTGAAACAGACCTTGGATACGAATTCAGCTCACCTCAAAACCATGGAAGCTCTAGTTATTTCTTCTTATAATTCATAATTTGACCTTCAAATGTCATTAGACCTGACGTGCTGGGGTGAAACAGACCTCGGATACGAATTCAGCTCACCTCAAAACCATGGAAGCTCTAGTTATTTCTTCTTATAATTCATAATTTGACCTTCAAATGTCATTAGACCTGACGTGCTGGGGTGAAACAGACCTTGGATACGAATTCAGCTCACCTCAAAACCATGGAAGCTCTAGTTATTTCTTCTTATAATTCATAATTTGACCTTCAAATGTCATTAGACCTGACGTGCTGGGGTGAAACAGACCTTGGATACGAATTCAGCTCACCTCAAAACCATGGAAGCTCTAGTTATTTCTTCTTATAATTCATAATTTGACCTTCAAATGTCATTAGACCTGACGTGCTGGGGTGAAACAGACCTCGGATACGAATTCAGCTCACCTCAAAACCATGGAAGCTCTAGTTATTTCTTCTTATAATTCATAATTTGACCTTCAAATGTCATTAGACCTGACGTGCTGGGGTGAAACAGACCTTGGATACGAATTCAGCTCACCTCAAAACCATGGAAGCTCTAGTTATTTCTTCTTATAATTCATAATTTGACCTTCAAATGTCATTAGACCTGACGTGCTGGGGTGAAACAGACCTTGGATACGAATTCAGCTCACCTCAAAACCATGGAAGCTCTAGTTATTTCTTCTTATAATTCATAATTTGACCTTCAAATGTCATTAGACCTGACGTGCTGGGGTGAAACAGACCTTGGATACGAATTCAGCTCACCTCAAAACCATGGAAGCTCTAGTTATTTCTTCTTATAATTCATAATTTGACCTTCAAATGTCATTAGACCTGACGTGCTGGGGTGAAACGGACTTCGGATTCGGATTCAGCGTATTATACGTAAGAATACATGTATTTCGTCTTTAGAAAATACCACTTTTTTTGTGTGTGCTTATGTTATTATTAACTAAGAATTTTAGGACGGGTTATCTATAGGTTACCACCCTTTTCTAGCCAGGATAGGGCTTATGACTTTTCTTTTTTTTCTAAAGAAGACCACCAGGCCTCCATTTTTATATTATTTGTTTATTATTAATAAGTGATCGCTACTACGGCGCATTCACTCATTCAAAATGGTAGCTGTATGGCCCAATGAAGAATTTTGATTTTTGATTCACTTATTTTGATAAACAGAGCTCTGGGAAGGCGTGTTAAATGCCTGGAAGCCTCTGGTTATTCAGCAGATGTCTTCGAATGCGAGTGTATAGTTTAGTTCCTGCAAGTAAGAAAGTATTGTGTTTATGTACTGGCTGTTGTCCCTCAAAAGTTCGTTTCTGTCTTGTGGAGGGTCTCCCGTGGTCTAATGGCTAGCGCCTTGGATTCATAAGCGGGAGATGGTGGGTTCGATTCCCAACCTCCGGCAGGAATTTTATCATCCCACGGCTCGCTGGTAAAATTCCTCGCTGCACCCTGGATGTCGGCGCTAATGACCTTGATGTAGATGCGCCGTAAAAAAATAAAAATAAAATGTCTTGTGGAATATTTAGTTTGTGTGGTCTTCTGCATTCCGTAAGTAGGTATAAAGTCTGTATTGCATACATTACAGGTTGGTTAGTTGTAAGTCTTGTTATGAGCTATTCGTGTGTTAGTCTTGTGTGGCAGCTGTGTGGTAGCTGGATGTCCACTCCTGAGTAGTAGTTTTGATTGTTCGTAATTTATTGTCGGTTAGTCGAGTCCAGGTGACTTGCCAATTTTGTTTGATTGCTTTGGTCAAGTGTTGGTGTGAGATTGATAGGTTGAGCTCGTTGTCTTGTAGCTGTCAAACGTAGGAACTCGCTCCCAGCCAGTACATGGTGATGTGTTTGTTATGTGAGTGAATAGTTTTGAAAATGTCTATTATTACTGGATGCGTACAGTGTCTGTCTGCTAGTGCCTGTAGTGTGCTCAGTGAGTCAGTCCATAGAATCACGTCTCGTCTGTCTGTCCTGGGAATGTTGTTCAGTACAATAAGAATGCCGTAGAGCTCAGCTGTAAATATGCTACTATTGTAGACCTACTTCAGACCACTTAGCGTATCACTGACCTATACCTAGATGAGTTTGCGTATTCCAACAAAGGAACCGTTATGTATATCTATCCCACAATAAAGCTACATTTACTTGTAATACCCCTTGTAAACAGAGTCCACGATACGGGTTATGAGAGGGTTCTAGTGGACTGTAGCTAATACCATGCTCGAAACGCTTTCTCTTACTTTAGAGAACGTTCACAAAGGTTGAACATTTATGCTATTTCATTCGGAACGTATAAACCCAGCAAAACGCAACATATGGGTACATGTACTAATCATAAAACCAAAAACGAATAATAATGAAAAATCAAGAAATTACGTCCAGCACGATCAGCGAAAACGGAGCATATTTACCATATAGGAATAATTGTACGCCTGCAATGATTATAATATGTTGAGATATTTAATAGATTAGTATTATTATTTAACAGGGATAAACTACGTGGCTATTACGTCTTAATGTTATAACCAAATGACTCAAGTATTAAGAAAAATAATAATGTTTTAAGCATTTGAGACAATGCTAGAAATGCAGTTAATGAATTATTTTTTTTTTAACATGCAATGAAACAATTTGTTTTTACCTAAAGGGCTAGAAGACGATTTATATATATATATATATATATATATATATATATACATATATACATACATATATATATATATATATATATATATATATATATATATATATATGAACATATCGCACTAGTATTTCTACAGTGACACAACCCCCCAAAAACAAAACTCAACACATATTTTCACTCTTGCCTATAGCAGACAAAAAGAGTGACACAAGTGCCAGAGCTTTGATGGTTGATAAAGAGATATTTACCAATGTCTTTCATAGTCATAACTGAAAAACAACGATTTTTGACTTGTGTCACTTTCGAAATACTAGTGCGATATATTAAAAAAAAAAGGTTAGCCAGAGGAGCAGTACTTAACCATTCGAGACGAAGATTTTTTTCGAACACAGTCCACAGGAGCTGAATTTAATTTCTTATTTATATAGTCGATTCAAAAGCAAACTAACGAATATGAAAAAATGCATCTTTCATTGTCCATCTTTAATCATTTCTGCTGGACTTATTTACTGCAAATTCTTCAATCTGACTTCACTCTATTAAAGGGAGAGTATTCCACTATCAAAAGGTCAAATCTGCCGAATATTTGACTGTCCAAAAAAAAGTTATGAATAAATACTTTTCCACTCTGAAAAGTGGTGGTTTTCATTTTCGTTAGTTTGCTTTTGTATCGACGATATTGTTCAATTTCAATAGTAAAACATGTTTAATATGGAAATCACCCAATTCGTAAGTGAATTCACATAAATATGATCATTGCTCACCAAGTGTGCAACTCGCTCCTCGGAATTAAAAACTTTATTTTTTTGTTTCGGCAGCGGATTGGGCACGTGTGCAATATAAGGTAAAATGAAAATACAGATAATTTTTATTTTTTTAATAAACAGTAAAACCTATGCTAAATTTGGTTTTCCTGTACTTTACAGATTTCATTAGTCCAAGAAAAATCATATTTCGACGACTAGTTTACTTAGAATAACTGATAATTGCCCATTACTGTTATTGTACGGTGTACAGGCTGTCGCTGTCTTATAGCCTAGGAAATGTATTGCACACAATCGGCGTGCAATCGGTCTCGAAAGGGTTAAGAGACATCTGATTCTTGATCATGTGTCACTCTAGGGAAATGGTGGGGTCACTACTATGCTCCGGCCCCGTGTACCCGTTAATTTAATAAATTGGTGGATAAACCTAATGATGCTCGGGGACCTCGAATCCGACCCTCGAACGACGACACTAGAAGATCCTTAGTGCGCACACGAGTCTTGAACTCAGGTTTTCCATAATATTTGTCCAGTGCTCTATTACCGAGTTAACTAGTTACCGGCGGATGCAGCAACTGGGCGTGTTCGGGACTTCTGTGCCGCTGAGAGACGAGGCTTGTAGGGCTAGGGAGAAAGAAGAAGTGGCAAGTCGCAGTTGTTCCCAGTGTGCATGCCTTGAGTGTGTTCCAGGAAGGACTGCCTAACCCTCCCGGAGACTCCGGTCTTAAGCTGATAGGCGGACCGTAAGACATCCAGCCGGTGGAGGGGGAAGTCAGTCGTGGTGGGGGCTGAGTAGGGGTGGGGGAGTACCGGGTAGAGGGAGGTAGGACGCCGGCAGACAGTGTCAAATATATATATATATATATATAGATATAGATAGAGAGAGAGAGAGAGAGAGAGAGAGAGAGATGAATTTATGCAAGTCTAAGATCAGGTCAGGTGCCTTCTGGGATCCGTTCATCGGTAGAATTTGTCTCTAATAATAATTGTAATTATGTGAATGGTTTCTATTTTACAAAACCATTACCATAGGAATATATTCCAATTAAAACGAACCTTCATTAACCAGTTTTATAATTCGATTAAACTGTTTTCAGAAGAGCGTACTATATTTTATTCTAATTATGTTTTGTTTGGAAAGAATAT
Organism: Gonocerus acuteangulatus; assembly: GCA_946811695.1. Taxonomy (NCBI): domain Eukaryota; kingdom Metazoa; phylum Arthropoda; class Insecta; order Hemiptera; family Coreidae; genus Gonocerus; species Gonocerus acuteangulatus. Next base: position 53,211,222 of record OX328131.1, read on the forward strand.
AAGCATGCTGTTATCAGCCAATTTTCCCGTTATCAGCTCTCCTTAATCAGGAGGATATGTTTGCAGTGATATGGAGCATAGGTATCTAGACAGTCCTGAGTGGTCACCAATCTAGGATATTTTCATTGATAGTTTCTTGGTGATTGATAGTCACTTGAGTGATTCATTGCGACAAATCATGATATCACATGATGTATTAGGGATACAATTATAAAAACACGTTTTTGTTTGTTACAATTATAAATAAAATAGCAACACATAACAATAAACTAAAAATGATGAATTCCAGATGTGAAGTTTTTTTTCAAATGGTTGATTAATGTACCGATGAGGGCTATTCTGTGTGAGGCTGCAACAATATTGGACCCGTATTTCTCCCGATCGGATCTAGTCAAAGCTCGTCAGTAATGAACTTGTAATGAAGTGAAAATCAGTAATTAATTTAAGAAATACCACCTAATAAGCATAGAATCCTTCGATTACCTTGTTGGAGGTGTAAAGGAGGAGTAGAGAAGCCAACTCCTTATTTATCGTTTGGCTGTTGTCGGTCAAACGATATCGAATCGGATCGGATAGGGAGAAATATGGGTCCAATGTAGGTGTACCCTAACTCGCGTAAGTCGCTTAGTATATTAAGATTATTGCGTTCTCTGCAGTTCGTAACTATTAATTGTAGAGTATCATTACAAAATTTGCAAGTTGTTCTGTCCTTTCTTTCAACTATTTATGAATTGGTGAGTAAGGTGTGCCCAATACGAAGTTTGATTAAAGTAACTTCGTTCTGAAGGGAGTTCTTGTCTTTTGACCAGGCTTTCGTTGTATTTTAATATACTTTAAATAGAACGAAAGCCGTTTGAAAGTTCTTTTCAGCTTTAACCACGCTCTCCGATGTCCAAGCATTCAAGCCAAGTTTAGGTGTTCCGCTTGTAGTTCTACGGCTGTGCTGAATTTAATGTCTTCATACCCAGGTAGCCATAGATATGTAATGTTTTAAATATTTAAAAAAGCTTAAGACTTTTCGAAAACTTACTGAATTCCCAATAGAGAAAGTTGACGTGATCCTTTGATCTGGGAAATGTATGCCTAGTTTACACGAACTTGTCATTAGTGTCCATGGCTTTGGGGGATAGTAGTGTTCATTACGGTCCGTCCAGTAATGAACAAAGCCCTCCTTTTTGTAGAATCTTAGTAAGCTGGCTACACACGGCCAGTCAGGCCTGACAGTGTGTACGTCGTAGAAGGTAGAAAACGATGAGAGACGTACCTGTGCCTTTCGACCTCAACTCATCTCTCACCTATCCAGCCCTCCAGCCGACTCAAAGATGCGGATGCCCCCGCAAGCACCCGCACATACGTCCTCCCTCGTTTGTCGCAAGCTTGCGGACGCCCCCGGAAAGGGATTCCTATTTCTCTAGCTTCCACCTAGTTAGTCACCAGAGACCTGGGCAAACTGACCCAGAGCTTTTAACACACGCCACTACGTCTGTAACCAGCGAAGCCTGAAGGGCCCCCTGCCACCACCCGCCCGTAGTACCATTTTGGGACAAAGTCCCTTCAGCCTTGAATGGTCGCAGGCCCGGAAAGCAAGCTCTCCTACGGTTCCCCTATCCCCGGGTATCAGGGGGGCGGACTTATCCCGATACACCAGATACAGCCGTCGGGGGGTACGGAGCCCACCCGATCCAGAGACAGGGAGGGCTCCGTACCCTAGGCAGGCCTGACAGTTACGCCTGAAAACTACGCCTAAAAGCCGGCCACCTGAATGTATATATATTCCGGCCGGTCTGTCAGTTAAGACTGTTCAGGCCGCCGGAATGTACACATTCAGGCGGACTGTTCAGGTCTAACTGACAGGACTGCCTGAATCGTGTGTAGCCTGCTCTAGTGACAACTACTTGTTCACGCGTAGTAGGCAAGTAGCGTTCAGTTCTAAACATTTGCTTAGCTGCGTACAAAAAGTCACTAGGTACAACAGCGTTGTAAAGTGTTGGCGTGAGAACTTGTCGGCTGGTAAATAGAATACATCCCTATCGACTTGCCGCGTTTACTGATACTTGTTACGTCTGTAAAAAAGAACTTGTTACACGTAGATACAATTGTTTAGTTGACTAGTACTGGAAAGGCCGGAACTAGAGTAGACCAGAAGCTGCGGCCTTCACCCTGGCATTACAGGTTGACCAACCTAATAGAAGGCTGCTACTAAAGGTCAATGGACTGTATGATTGTTAAGCTTATCTACCAACCTCATAACAAACTTTTGCTCGTTCAAGTAGTAACTTACAAACTTGAGTGTCGCACTGCCTAATTTTGGGGTCAGGGTCTCCGCCATTTGTCCTGGAGGCTCCTCATATCTTAACATCGTGGGCGACTCCATACTTCCAGTGGAATTTGGAACTCCCACGTTTTCTAGTGCCATGACGTACCTCTTCTATTGTCTCTCTTGGCAATTCGGCATGATCCACAAAAGGTTACCACAGAAGATCAATGAAAAGCGTAATTGTGAAGCTTATCTACCTGCAAACGGCTGGAAAGGTCTCAATGATAAGATTATTATAGAGGAAATTGTTCTCGCGAATATAGGCAACGCTCGTTTCTCTTCAAATGTGCAATCTCTTTGAAAAGGTTATGGTTCAAATTGTTGTCAGCTTTAGCTTTGTTTAAGTACTGATAAACTTTAAACAATGGCAAATGGCTAAAAAAAAAAAAAAAAAAAAAAAAAAAAAGGGACAAAATCCCTCTCTCATAAGTTCGCGCACCATATACCAATATAGAACTCTTTTAGTGCCAAAGTACTAGCATTCTATCCATGGTTCCATTTCATCTTGCATTCCAATTTCAATTACTACTGCTATGTATTTCATTTAAATTATCATTTATGAAATTTACTTCAAGAAATCATTAAATAATTCCTAAGGTGACTTTGTATATTAAGTTTTACTTTTAGCGCGGTTCCTCCCTCCCTCGACAGTGGGGAATCCCGCTTATAAGGTTGACCTCATGACGAAATCCGGAAGTGCCGACTAGAAAATTTCACGTTTCAGAACCCGCAGGTCACGAACAAAACGATGGTTCAAAAATGGTCCGATTTTGATGAAATTTGATACGAAAAATCTATTGTATCATTTGAACGGTCGATTTCGTTAAACAACATAATCCGTCCTAGAAAGAAGAGTCTTGGAGCGAAATTCGCGCGAAAAAAATCGTTACTCTTACGTTTTCGAGTTCTTATTTTTAAATCGATATCTGTATCCGTTTACGAGAAACATTGGTACAACTACTTTTCCAAACTAAGTTCCAGTTTGGGTATTGAGAAACGATTGATTCATTTGAAACTTGTTCCAGATGTTTGAAATTCTTCGAATATAAGATATTTAAATTTTATTTAAAGGTAAAGAAGTATTGGAAATAGAAAAAAATGTCTAATCTCTATATTTTTCAAATACATATCTCGAAAACGGTTAGGAAATGGTGGTAAGTGGAAGGTAACCATTCGAAAGCTTACTAAATTCTCTTCAGAAACTTTTCTGATATAATTTTCGATAGAACAAGATCAATCAGAGGAATAAGTGCTTACACTTCGAAATTGTTAGTTTTGTTATTTTCAACGGGGATTTGTCTCTGTTTCCCTAACGTTTTAATTTGTTGTTTTGTTTTATATTGTATTAAACAGTATAAGGAGTATTTACTAAAACAAGGTAAGAAAATGAGAAACGTTGTTATAGTGTTTCCAAGAGCGAACGTTGAGAAAAAGGATGGAGTAATTTCCGCTTAGGATACAATCAGTTTTTACTACTCTTTGATATTTCATTATATATTTTTCATGAAAGATCAAAACATACCAATAACAGCTTCTATTCCTTTACTAATGGCACCAGGAACGGAACCCCGCTAAGATGATGCAATTCCTGCGAGTCGGACTTTTTCTTAATGACTTACATTCTGTTGAATATTGACGTCAATACATTATTTTGACCACCCATTCAGAATGATAACAAATTGCAGAGTCTGCAATGTTGCTATATAATTTGACCGACTCTCCTTATAATTTAGAATACTCACGATAAGTAGCTACTCCATCTTTATCACATGGCATTAATACACTTTTATGGCGTTTGTTTACCTTTGTATAGTGGTTAACTTATCTCTAGATTAGTGAAGGTTTGTACTTATCTTTTGTGTGTCATGGGGTTACTTTTCTATATTTATCTGTTGTAAGATAATGTGAAATGCTTCATTTTCTTTATGGAATGGTCCAGCAATTGCAGTTAGATATTCAAATGAAGGGGTTTAGCCCCAAAAACATTTAGAGAATTTTAATGATAATAGTCCATCACGCAGGAGTTTCATAACAAAGCTCATCCCTCAGAAAATGATAGTGTACCATGCATTCTTGAAAAATCTGTTTAAAATAACCTATATAAGTGAGGACCAAAGAGGCCAAGAGGTCAAAGTAAAAAATCAATGTTTTGAGTAAAATGGAGTAAAAGTTTAACGTATCGCACTAGTTTTTCTAAATGACACAACTCAAAAAAATAACTCAACTGAAAATGTGTCACTCTTGCCTATGTTGGTGGAATAGCATTAAGACAGGAAGAGTGACATAAGTGCCCTCTGGTGCACAAGCTCTGAAGTTACATACAGTTTTGATGGTTGATAAAGAGATATTTATGATGTCAAAGAGATGTCACTTAGCAAACACTTGATATTTACAGTTCCGATCATACTAGACGAATCCTCAGTTCCTTAGTTGTTTATTATCGATGATACGTAATAGGTACATCATCCGGTTTATGATTAATAGTCCAAAGAATTGGAGAATCCGCACATAGACCCTTAATTTCCTTCTGGACTTAATATTACAAAAGTGACAATACTCAAGAGAACACAAGCTAGGTGGCAGCAGCTGCCAAGAAAATCTCTTGAATCTCTTTATCATCCACAAGAAATGGGAAAAATGTATTTTTGTGTGACATTTGTTTTATGGTAGGGCGCTGACGACCATGACTTTTTGCTGCTATAAATATTTCAAATAAACAGACATAACAATTTTCCCCAGGAGTATGGTTTATTCAGGGAACACCATACCGCAACTATACTACTAAAAAAAACGCAAACAATTAAATTGTTTTTGTTAATCCAGATGAATATTAAAAACGCCTACATTTACTAAAAGAATAACCCGTAATCATAACAACACAGAAACCTTACACAGCTATTCAGCGCCTCTGGTGGTAGCCGTAGCAACTAATGCCCGAGGTTTGCCGGCATAATTCAATTTAAAACTAACACCTATTTAATATGAACCTATTTTTATTTTACTTTCTATTACACGTTTCTCATTGCTTGGGGTAATGTCTGCCTCGTTTCGCTGGCATAAAGCATAAATAACGGCCGCCGCGGGCTAAATAATAATTTGTTTCTCCTATTCCCTATTCCTCATGTACCTGAGAGTATGATATTGTTTTTCATGGATATTTCAGCTAATATTTAAATTTATTAATTGGTACAATAACTTTACGCAACATAAATTAATCAGCAAAAATTGTTAGAAGTTTTTTTCACCCCGATAGCTAGGAATATAAGAGTTCTAATCCTAAGATTTTTAAAATACACCAATGATAAAGCATGATATGTTACAATGTTAAGATAGTGTTTTTTTGGCATTTTAAATCATTTAAAGAATAAGGATAAACAGTAAACTTCCTCTAATCCGGCATGCTTGATAATCCGGCACGCGAGGAGTGTCAAGGCCAAACATAGTAAGTGCGCCTCTTCAGTTGTTATGCATCAATCCCGCGAAATCCCCTCCCCCCCCCCCGTGGTACCCGACGGGTCGGTAGAAAAAACCCGGAAACCCTATCTGTGATCGAATACCTTCTTATTGTCAGTTTAGTTTATAGCTTTCGACTGAGGCGGTATAATTCTAACAGTGTGCAATTTTATTTTAGTTATTTTACATCAAATATGTACTGGTCTTGTAGTCTACATTTCGTTAATTTTCACGTCTATCCATTTTTTTCGACATGCATCCGATAATCCGGTATGCTTCCTGAATGTGCCGAAATAAAGTTTACTGTATCTATATATGTATATATATATATATATATATATACATACATACATACACATACACATATAGCTCCTGAAGCAACTATTTAGGTGGCCAAGGAACACTGCCAACTACATTGTATGTCTCGAGACAGGCAGAAACACCTTAAGTGTCAGGGTTATGAAGAGAGTTATAAATTACTGGTATAAATTGGTGCTTATGCCTGAAGAGAGGTTACCAAGACTCTGCTTCAACAAGCTAATTTCGCTGGATACAATGAATCCTGATTTAAACTTTAATTGGGTCACACAAGTCAGAACAATAGCTGCTCACTATGGATGTAAAGAAGAATTTGATACAGTATACTCAACCGGGATATTAAAATATAGCGATGAAATAATAGAAAAAATAAAAAATCGTAATTTATCAACTGACATCAATCTATCAATAAACTCCATCTACAATCCACTTTATAGAACTATTTCCAGCTTCAATATTTCCAGCCCAGAGTCCTATTTGATGTATAGAACAAACATATATAAGCTAAGAGCAGTAAGTCAGTTGAGAGTGGCAAGTTCCGAATTTATTAAGCTCTGCACAAAAAACAAAACTTTCTTCTTAAAAGCTCAGGAAACCTGCATTTTTTGTAATCAAGTTATCTCTAACAGCCTGTTCCACTTCCTCCTGTACTGTGAAAATCTAATAGAAAACAGACACAAATATTTAAGACCATTTCTCTCTGCTCCAAGTGATATCCACAAAATACAAGAAATACTTGAAATAGATAACGCCGACAAACTCAACAAGATCTACTGCTTCATTATGTCAGCATCCAATTCACTCAATTCTTTAAACAATGATGATCCACTTAACAATCCAGTTCTATGACTATGGCCAGTTCAATTAATTGTTTTTTTTTTTGTTTTGTATTTTCATTCATTTTCTTGTACTATTCATAAAGGTTGTTTTCTTTGTTTTGCTTTATTAGCGCGGTTTCTCCCTCCCCCATAGGGAGGAACCCCGCTTATAGGGTTGATACAATGAAACAATCCGGAAGTGCCGACTAGAAAATTTCGCGTTTCAGAACCCCTAGAGACCGAAAATAACGGTGGTTCAAATTTGTATATATATATATATATATATATTTGTCTGTTCGCTCATTTCTGGCTTCCCTGATGGTCCGATTTTGATGAAATTTGGTACAAAAATCCGTCGGCCAATTTGAAAGGTCAAGTTCGTTAACCAGCAAAATCCGCCCACTGGAAGATGGCGTTTGGGGCGAAATTCGCGCAGAAAAAATCGTAACGCTTAAGTTTTTGAGTTCAGAAACTTGTAAGTACTCTTTTTATAGGCTTCTTGGGCTAGAAAAACGAATGAAACCATTTTCAAGGCGATAGCTTTAACCGTTGTTAAGAAAATTGGAAAAATAGTTTTTGAATTCCGTTTTTGGTTTGGGTACTTAGAATCACGGGATTCAGTTGAAACATTATCTGCATGTTCTAATTTCATTAAAACTAATATGTTGAAAGTTATGTTACGTTTGGAGTTAAGGAAGGGTTAGAATAAAATATTTTATGAACAGACATGAACAGTTTTGGTAACTTTGTATACTTTCCTTAATATCTCGAAAAAGGTTGAGAATCTAGGGAAACGGAAGATGACCATTAGAAAGGTCACTAAATGCTCTACAAAAATGGTTCTAAAGAAAGTTTTGATTAGGCGATATCAATCGGAGAAATAAGTGCATAAAACTTTAAAGTAATTGATTTCGCTTATTCGAACTGTTCTTTTAGCACTTTCCTCCGAAGGAAAGTAGCTATTGAGGTTGGACTCATGACGGAATTTTTGAAAAATTTCTTCAAATCTTTATCGATCCTACCTAGCAGACACCGAAAATGACCCCCGTTAAAATTTATATATATCTATATATATATATATATATATATATATATATATATATATATGCATATATATATATATATATGCATATATATATATGTGTCTGTTAACACGATAGCGGCCAGAGTTTTTGTTTTTTCGTCACGAAACTTGGTATATAGCATTCAATTAGCAAACGATTGAACGAGTTCGTTAACCACCAAAGTCGGTCCACCGGAAGGGGGGGGTTTACCCCGAACCCAAAACACTAATTTGACTATATCAGCCGTAATATTTGTTATATTTCAACGAAACTTGGTATTCGTAGTGGTAATATAGAGAGAAAAGTGAGATATAAAAATGAACTAAATCGGTTCATTAGAAGGGGGGTTTACTCTGGACCCACAATACCAATTCGCCACTACCAGCCGTGATTTTTGGTATATTTCGATGAAACTGGGTATTCGTAGTGGTAATCCACAGGTAAATAACTGTTGTAAAAATAAACTAAATCGGTTCATTAGGAGGGGGGGTTTACTCCGGACCCACAATACCAATTCGCCACTACCAGCCGTGATTTTTGGTATATTTCGACAAAACTCGGTATTCGTAGTGGAAATCTACAGGTAAATATGTGTTATAAAAATAAACTAAATCGGTTCATTAGAAGGGGGGGTTTACTCTTGACCCAAATTCTTAATATACTCATACCGGTCGTAATTTCTGCTGTATTGTAACGAAAAGCGGTATACGTCGTGGGTAACTCATGAGAAAGAAGTGTTGTAAAAATGAGCTGAATCGGTCAATCGGAAAGGATATTTTAAGCAAATTGTTCTGGAAAGCAATCTACACTGCCCAAATTCTGAGGAAAGTGCTTAGTTATGCAGCTCCTGCGTGACGGACTTTTTCTCTTTGATTTTGGTACTTAGAATTATGGGATTCAGTTGATACATTTTCTGCATGTTCTACATTCATTAAAACTAATATGTTGAAATTTGTGTTACGTTTGGAGTTTAGGAAGGGTTAGAATAAAATATTTTATTAACAGACATAAAAAGTTTTCGTAACTTTGTATACTTTCCTTAATATCTCGAAAAAGGTTGAGAATCTTGAGAAACGGAAGATGACCATTAGAAAGATCACTAAATGCTCTACAAAAATGGTTCTGATGAAAGTTTTGATTAGGCGATGTCAATCGGAGAAATAAGTGCTTAAAACTTTAAAGTAATTGATTTCGCTTATTCGAACTGTTCTTTTTGTCTGTTTTATTCCTTGTTATTTTTAAATTGCTTATAGTCAGATAATGTATTTGACAATAAAACAGATTAAGTAAAATAAGAAGATCAATTTATTGTTAGAAAGGTAGCGTTCAAAGAGAGATATCCCAAGGCTTTCCAAATGCCTCTGAGCGGAGGCCTTTCTGCCCGACTTATGGTATAGCTGACCCATACAGGTAAGATTGTAAATCAAGACCTTTCAAGACTGGTTTGTTTGAGATTTCATTTGGATAGCTGTTTCGCTATTGATCTAAACAAAGTAATAACTGTTTCTATTCTATGCCTTCATAATCACTAGAGATAAGAACGGAACCGCGCTAAGATGACGCAGTTCCTGCGAATCGAACTTTTTTTCTTTTATGTTATTCTTCTTATTTTTTGTGGTTTATTGAAAATGTAAAGATAAATAATTTGAAACGCAATGAAGTATCATTATTTAGTTCTTTTTGTTTTTTGTTTTTTATTACAAGTAATTGTAGAGTTATGATTAACCGGACTCATGTGGGTGAAATGTTATTTTTTATTTATATATGTATGATTTGTACTAGATTGTAAATCTGTAACAAATAAAATTGTATTCTATTCTACACATACACATATAAATAAACAAACTTGAACGGCAGACAGTGGAAAGAAAGGATAGATATATACTGACTGTTTCCCGCCGATATTCTATACCATTCATACAATCTGGCGCCTTTAGGCTCTTGAAGGTCAGCTGTTTTTATAGTTTCCCGCGGTTTTTATGCTCACTCCCGCCTCTTTTGTTCCTTTTAGCTTGATGACATTCAGTCGTTATTCTTATTCTTATATACAGACTAACTTCAAGTTCAAGTCATTACTTAATCTAGGCAAATAATAAATGGTTCTGCCAGCTGACACTGGTCCCTTGCAGAAGGTTTTTGGTTTCGGCCTTTGAAGTGGTTACTGGCACCAAGTGCTACAATGCTCTGCCATCTCAATCTCGGCCTGCCTCCTCTTCTGATAGACTTCTTTACTATAGCCTGTTCAGATAGATAGGAAAAGTTCAATTCCGCATGCGCGAAATTGTGAGGGAAATATTCCCGACGGTTTTCTAAGTCCCATTTCAAGTAGCAACAGGATACGTGAAACATTATAAATACTGATTATGCCTCGGGAAGGCTTTGAGAGGTCAGACAAAGGAAATAGTGTCTAATATTCATCAATACTTAGTCAAAGGTAAGACTAAAAACGGGGAATTTAGGCCACGCCTTTTTCCTTCCAACTAAACCAACTATTTGAACAGGCTTTAGCTAAAATTGTTTTTAGCTTTATCTTTAGTAATGTGTATATTATGGTAGTGCATGGGCGTATATAGGGGGGACTGAGGGGGCTGCACCCCCCCCCCCCCCAATTTTGTTTGATCGGTAAAAATATTTCATAATCCCCTTAGAAATAAATTAAATAAGATCACGTAGTTCATAATTTATATTTTATTTTAGGTGTAATAGCGTTTTAGTTGGCTAAAACTATTCCAAGTTCTAGATTGTTAGTATTCCATATCCTGGAAATGTCCCCAGCCCCCATCCCGAAATGTACCCAGCCACGCCACCCCTGTAATTTTCCCAGCCACACCCCCGAAATGATTTCCTATAATCGCCCAAGTGGTAGTCTTCCATTTGGACGACTGTACTTCTTCCCAATCGTATGAACTTCACATTATCTGGCAAGCTTATGCTCCTGAAGGTCAGCTTTTTTATGACTTCCCGCGATTTTATGCTCTCTCCCACCTCTTTTGTTCTTTTCTGCTTAATGACATTCAGTCATTCTCTTTATTCTTCCATATTATCTACTAGCTTAGTTCACTGTTAACTCTTTCTTGAATCAAAACAACTACAGACTCCCTACCGTTCCGAGCTACGAAGTGTGTTCTTCCACCAAGTGTAGCAAAATCCTGCCATCTCAATCTTTGGACGGTCCTCTCTCCTGATGCCATGGACTTATTTACATAGAAAGATATAGGGTATGGGAGTCATTCATTGGGACAGCTGTACTTCTGGCCCTATTTTTCCCAGTTGTATGAACTCCACATCTGGCTTGCAGTATAAAGCAGGCCATTCACGTTCCGATTTGCAGTACGACTTAGTAGGACTACTAGTTGGATAGTCGACTCCACTCACGCTCCGACTTGCTATCTAACTTGCGTTCCAACTTTAGTCTTAGTCTCTTTTCACGACTGTGTACGTCGCTCACGTGCCGAAAAATGTATCGAGTTCAGACCGAAGTTGCCCGAAGGTCAAGCACTGACTGAGGTAAGTTGGACGACTTTGATCCGACTCCCCCATTCACGCTCCAACTCCTTCGCCAGTCGGACCTTCGAGTCGTCCAACTAGACTTCCAAAAAGCCCATTCACTTGTGGTCGACTTCGGAAGTTGGACCACAAGTTATACTGCAAATCGGAACGTGGATGGTCTGCTTAAGGCATATATCTCGTGCGTACCCCTTCGCCTGATCCACCCCTAAAAACTAAAAGCGCATGATGGCGCCCTAAATATGGTCCAGGATCCCTCTGTCATAGGCATAGAGAGCTCGCTCATATTTTCTGCATTTCTGCCAAGCTTCTTGTAAACCCCTTTTTCTTATAATTTTTTTTCAAGTAATATAACAATTATTAAAATAATATGGAGTGAAATGGTTGAAAAAACTATTCTGAATAACGTTTTATTAAGGGTACGCAATGCCTCTTTATAATGTTCTTCGATGCTGGGCAAGTACGTTCACTAGCTGTCATTCTCATTAAGCTTGTTTATTGACAAGTGACAAGTATTCGTTCATACATTCAGGTGAGTACACTAGGGTCCGTCCAGTAACTAACTTGCCAATAAACACGTGTTAGGCAATTTACAGGAGGTGATAAGAGACAACTGCGTAGTAGAATGGTGGTGTAGGAGCTTACTTGTCGCTTAGCCAAAGGAATCCATTCTTATTCAATTGGGCTTGCGGAGTTTACTAAAATTTGCCATTTGCCCCTAAAAAAGAACTTGTTTACACTTACAGGTACATGTGGCAAGCACTAATGAAAAGTACTTAGTCCGTCTAAACCAGGCGTAACAGAAAAAAAAACCGCTTATGACGACTATCCTACGGCGCAAATCGAAAATTCTAAAGTGCATTTTCATGGCGTTTAAATTTGTATTCTCTCATTCGTCTGCTATACCGTCTACAAAATTGTCCTATTTTGAGAACACACAAATACACTGTCAACAACTTTGTCAGGACAAGTTTGACTAATCCAACAGAATCCTACTGGAACACTGCCTAAATTGACAATCACCTCATCTTAAAGTCTTAACCATACACATTTTCTACTTCGCATTCTTATCGTCTAAGTTTGACTAATCCAACAGAATCCTACTGGAACACTGCCTAAATTGACAATCACCTCATCTTAAAGTCTTAACCATACACATTTTCTACTTCGCATTCTTATCGTCTAAGTTTCCAACTTTTCAAAGAGGTTAGAAGAAAAAAAAGTTTAAATTTGAGAGTATCTTCCTTGCACAATAGTTTTCCGCTTTAAATATAAATTCTCTAATTGCCACATTCTGGAGACTTCTAAGAACTAATTCTCACCAAGGTGCGGCGTGTAATAATAGAGCTAGGCAGCCCAGGATCCTGTCTGATTGTAGGGTATTACTCTCTGGGCTTTCCGCCAGGAAGAGTGTAGTCGCCGCTTTTAGTTTTCAATATATTACTATAATAATTGAAATAAAACAAACTGAAATATCATCATATAAATATATTAAATGGCTCAAATTAGTTTGTTCTGGAGTTTGAATTAATTCTGCGGTATAATTCAGCAGTATAGGGGGTGGTTTAAAACTAATGTGCAATTTCTATTAATTGTTGTAATTTTAATTGCTTTGCTTATAAAGTTATTTAGTAAGTTCCTTTTTATATTTTCCGGGTGATTAGAAAAATAGTTTAACACCTTAGTTCTTATATTCTCTTTCTATTATGTATGTATTATGTTATATTTTCCTCCCTGTCTAATTTTTTTCATGTCTAGAAGCCTAACCTTGCTATCAACATGTGACCAGAAATGATTTCTGGAGGCGCAGGGAGCTACAAAACAGCTAAACCCTCGTTTTTCAAACTCTAAATCCCGGTCTCAATTTGTGGTTTTAGAGGGAAAAGCTACAAATAAATGTTGTAGGCTACTAAATTCTACGCATTTTGGTAAAAAGAAAATAAGGGCCATCTACAGGTAGCCTCCCACATATTCTGCGAGCAGCGGTTTTCCCAGTCGATCACCTTTCTAAGGGTGGGTTTACACTTGCTCCAATGCTTATAACCTTCTAGTTACCTTTCTTATAAATCATTTTAAAATATGAATACAAATACTTCTCTTAGCTCCAACATTCAACCTAATCGAAGGTTTCTATCCTTATTAGATGGTATTTCTTAACTTAATCACTCATTTTCACTTCACTACGAGGTCATTACTGACAAGCTGTGACTAAATCGGATCGGATCTGGTCGAGACCAATGTAGGCACTCATGTTGGCCGTTGTCAATCAAACGAAATCGGATCGGATCGGGCAAAATACGGGTCTAATATAGGTGCAGACCACGCTTGGCACTGCCTAACTTATACCATCAGATCCGGTGTATTCAACCAGTCTTTTGGCCGTTGGTTATATTTATTATGATTCGGAATAGACATATTGAAATATTTAATGATGCAGAAAATTGGTATTAAAAGAATTCTACTTGACCTTGTATCTCGGTAGAGGTGCCAAGCTGGCTGCCTCTTACGTTGTCTCAACATCTGTTCTTATACTCTTGATAAATCTTATCTGGCCATTGTCCAACACTATTTTTTTAAATTATTTTTTCTATCTTATCAATTGCCGCACGTTCTATACGTTTCCCTCCTCTCTATAAGAAGAAACCTAACTTACGAGGTACAGATTATGCTGAGATCGTCTTTATTAATTATAACAAACGATACAAAAATACATATTTTGAAGTAAATATACAAATACATATTAAAAACATACATTTACTATTAATGATTCCTGGTCTATAGAATATTCGTCTTGGCTAACTGTCATCAGGGAGGAAAACTGCTTCTATAAGAATCGCCTCAATATTTGAAAAAAAAGTTATTTACGTACAACTGCCTGAAATAACAAAATATACTTTCAGCAATATACAATATTGTAGTTAATTTTCATTCATCATGTCGAATAAATAGTTCTAGTGATTATTCTAATACAGGAGAAAGTCGCTTTGTTGTGAAGCTCCTAAAATAAAATAAAATAAATAAAGGTTATTCTAGTAAATAAACACTACATATTTTATAATGTACCTAATTTTCATTTATAACAAAAAGACCCTTCCACTATACTTTTCAAATTAGGCAACTTACATAGCAGGAATGAATTTTACTACCAAATGACTACATTTTTTGAAATATTGTTAAGAAAAAAAAAATGATTCCCCATATATATATATATATATATCTGTTCGCATTCTGGCAGGATCAAAATTGGACGAATTTTGCTGAAATTTCTTACAAATACTATATGTATATATACAATTTTATTATTCAATTCCATGATTTGTGACCTTTATTTATGTACATTTATTTATTTTCATAAATATGGCAAAGGTCCAAATAATAGTACTCCAAATTCTTGCACTATTTTATTTTTGATACGCCCTACATGTTTCGTGGCCTTATGCCACCTCCTCAGGGGCCACTAAATCCCTATGTGTGGTCAGCTCGCCACCCATACTATGACAGTCATAGTATGTAGGGCGTATCAAAAATAAAATAGTGCAAGAATCTGGAGTACTATTATTTGGACCTTTGCCATATTTATGAAAATAAATTAATTTTATTATTATTATTTCGATTTGGATGACGGCTGTTTTTTGCATTCATGTGTTTCCTGGTGCACTTCTTAATCGTTGTTGTTTTCTTTTTAGGGGGGGGGGGAACTATGTGGTTATCCTTGCTCGATAACTTAATTTTGTTTTTTATTTTGTCAAATATAATTTATACACCTATAATGTAAAATTGTACATTTTGAATTTATCAGTATATATCTGGCATGTATGTGTTTTATTTATTATGTGTCCAGTTGATGTTTTCTTTCTTAAAAAATTATTGTTTTGACATACATAAATGGTATCTTTTTATCACTTTTTAATAGTAATTCGAGATGAGAAATAGAATAAAACAACATTCTTTGCGATATCTTTAGTAGGAAATATAAATATCTTTAGGAATACATTTTTTTGTTTTGTATGCTGAAAAATGACAGAGGGGCTTGAATTTACTTCCTCGCATTCCACAATTATGAATCTAAGATACATATATTTTGATAACTTTTAGAAAAGTGTAAGCATTAAAAAAAAATCTTTTAATCATGTTTCATTGTTATTTATTTATTCAATGTTTTCTTTTTTAGGTAACTACATTTCTGCTTTCATTTCAAGCCATATAGAAGTGGTAAGTACTAATGAAAAAGAAGTTAAATTATAATGCGTTATTTTATTTTCTATAAAACTGTAATCAAAGGACCCCGCCCTTTCCTAATGGAAAATGGCTTTCGGTCAAATTCAACGAAACTATGCTCGTTGGATAGAGAATGTATTTCTGAATAAAAGTCTCCATGGGCACAAAACCAAAAAGTTGGAACTTTTGGTACTTTTGGGTATCCGAAGTTTTCCATTTTTGATTTTTGCAAAATCTCGAGATGTCTGGATGAAAGGTTTCCCAAGCCATTTGGCCAGTAAAAAGAAATACGTATAAATTATTTTTCAAAGACCTTTCGAACGACACCACATTTGACACTCCTACCCCCCCCCCCCCCCCCCTCCCTTTCACCCACGGGAGTGAGGGGGAAGCTTTTTTTTTTTTGTAATTATCGTCTATCCATTATCATTTGAAGATCTTTTCGAAGGCAATACACTGAAACCTTGCCTCACACCCTTAGCCACCCCCACCCCAAACCCCAATCCCATCCCACCCCACCTCCAGCTCGTATGTTTCAAAAAAAGGCCTTTTTTCGCAAAAAAAAGTGTTCTGTTAGCAGACTTTAACATTAGTAGCCCTGAAAAGGGCCGCTTTTTGTCTCTTAGACTACTGTCAACTGTTTTGACTTTTCGTTTGCTATCGATCAGCTGCATATAACGTATGATTCAGCAAGTAAGAAGTCGGATATTTGATGTTTTGATGATGACGAGCATATCCCAAGGGGTTGGGGGTGGGGTATGAGTGTGAGGCAAGGTTTCAGTGTATTGCCTTCGATAAGATCTTCAAATGATAATGGCTAGACGATAATTACAAAAAAAAGCTTCCCCCCCACTCTCGTGGGTGAAGGGGAGGAGGGGGGGGGGTAGGAGTGTCAAATGTGGTGTCGTTCGAAAGGTCTTCGAAAAATAATTTATACGTATTTCTTTTTATTGGCCAAATGGCTTGGGAAACCTTTCATCCAGAGATCTCGAGATTTTGCAAAAGTCAAAAATGGAAAACTTCGGGTACCCAAAAGTACCAAAAGTTCCAACTTTTTGGTTTTGTGGCCATGGAGACTTTTGTTCAGAAATACTTTCTCTATCCAACGAGCATAGTTTCGTTGAATTTGACCGAAAGCCATTTTCCATTAAGAAAGGGCGGGGTCCTTTGAAGAAATTTATTGATGATGGATCAATTTATTTTTTTATTTGAACACTACGATAGAAAAATATTTGATATCGCTTTGTCATCACAACGAAGTCAATTCAATTTATTTCTATAAGCTCTGCATGTTTCACACCTTAGGTGCCTCTTCAGGAGCTAAAAACTCACTAAACTAAAAATACAGCCTAATTGTATTAAGGCGAACCTTCCTGCACAATGGCCACGTCAAAACTGTTTTTTAAAAGAGAATTACAAAAGATAAAATATAAAAAAAAAAAAACTTGTAAAATGTTGTGGAAAATCGAATGAAACCTTTTTCTAGACGATATTTTTAACCGTTTTAGAGAAATCTAGAATTTTGTTTTTTGTTTGTTAATTCAATATTAAATTTATCAAATTACTCGAGGAGGCTTTACTATTTTTATCCCTACGTGAACATTTTAAAATCAAGGAACGAGATAATTTATTATGTATTGAGAATTTTAGGACGGGTTATCTATAGGTCCCCACCCTTTTCTAGCCAGGATAGGGCTGATGCCTTTTCTTTTTTTTTAAAGAAAAGCCAATACTGCAGATATTTTAAATTAACTTTATGACATAATACTCGTATATGCTTTCGACATTAATGAATTTTTTGGGGGGTTTATGTGGCGTAGGTCTAAAAAAATAGTACTTCCTTTTTTTCTTTTCGTAGCATTTTATTTGTTCTTTGCCCTACATGTTTCGTGGCCTTAATGCCACCTCCTCAGGGGCCATTACGTCCCCGCATGTGGTGAGCTCGCCACCAATATTCAGACAAATATGTAGGGCAATGAACAAATAAAATGCTACGAAAAAAAAAAGGAAGTACTATTTTTTTAGACCTACGCCACAAAAATCCCCCAAAAAAGAATAAATCTGAAAGGTCAGAAACACGTCAAATGGGACATTAATGACGTTCTCCGGAATTTGTTGACATGTTGGCTCACAAACGTTGAAACTCATAAACTAAGTTGCGTACATTTTAATTCAATTTGGAGAAGAGAATAAAATATTCCAAAAAAGTTTGAGAAATCGTGGTAAGCGGCGGGTCGATAGGTTACTTAAAAACCCACAAAAAGAGGCCTAAAATAATTTTTGAAGTAAGATCTCTGTCGGAGAAATAAGTGCTTAAAACTTTCTTTGGACAGTTCTTTTTGCTTATAATTGTTTTTAATTAATTTTGTCAATTAGTTGTTGTTCTTATTATGGAGACTCATCGGCATAGATGAAAAGCCCTTAAATTAAATAAATAATGAAACTAAGACAAAAAGTCCTTTAGAGATTTGCTCGTTTTTGCTTCGTTTAGAAGAAAATCGCAAAACAAGAAATTAAACAAGTTTTCATTTTTTCCAGTGAAATCAGTCCCATAACAGGTAGACCATACGGCATACTAGGGAGATATTGTGGTCAGTACTATGCTCCGGCCGCCTAATTTTCCCCTTTGCTGCTTCGAATGCTAGACTCATTAGCACCAAGGTACCCATTAATAAATTATTTAAACGCTGGGTTGGCCTAGAGACGGTCAGTGAGGCCGAATCCAACCCATGAACGAAGACACTAGAAGACAGAAATCGTTAGTACTATGCTCGGGATTTAAACTGAGGTCCACCATATTAGTCCAGTGCTCTACCACTGACCTAACCTCGCCCCCCTAAGGATAAGGACGTTGTGAAAACCCCCTTAGATAAAGCAGTTCCTGCGAGTCTTGCTTTCTTCTCCATTAGATTCATTTCAACTGCTCTAGCCGTCACATTAGTATTTCTGTCACGTCTACAGAGGGAATCGCTGCTTTTATTCAAGGTCGGCTGGTTTTCCTTAGGCTTTACTGTTCTTTTGAAATTCAATACCCCCCCCCCCTTGAAAATACATTAATATTAAATAACTGATGTATTAAATTGCAAGATAATTTTCTTCAAGTCTTGTCCAAGGACAAAGCAGAATAGAATTAATCTATTTTTTATCATTTTATTAAAGAATTTTTATCTGTAAGTTTCCAATAAAACAATAGTTTTTTTAGTTTAAAAGTGTTTAGTGGTAACTTAGTATGCTTAGTTGATTCTAATTTTATTTATTTTTTTTTTACGGCGCTTCGACATCTAGGCCATGAGCGGCGACATCCGCGAAGGGACAGCGAGGAATTTTCTTATGTATAAATAAATGTTAAAAATTCCGTATAAAAAAATTAATAAATAAAATAAAATGTAGTAAAAACATATAAAATATATATATATATATATATATATATATATATATATATATATATATATATATAAATAAGATAAAAAGGGGTCTCCCGTGGTCTAGTGGCTAGCCCGATAGATTCATAAGCGGGAGATGGTGGGTTCGATCCCCACCGGCGACAGGAATTTCCTCATCTCAGGGCTCGCTGAGAAAATTCCTGGCTGCACCCTGGATGTCGGCGCTAATTGCCAAGAATTGTCGATGCGCCGAAAAAAAAAATAAAAAAAAAATTGTTTAACAACACTGCACAATACAAACCGCAATCTAAATCATGAGCAGTAATAATGTTGTAGTGTTTGCCCTAATACAATATATGAATCTGGAATGAAACCAGACCAACACTTTCAAAACTCCAAGTGGCGTTTTCTCTATCGTTTTTTGAGTGGTTACCTTATAACGATTTCTCATCACTTTTCCAGATATTTAACATAGGAAGCACTTAAAATTAAAAAAAAAAAAAAATTTAACAAAAGTTATAAGACCGAAACTGCACATGTGAATTATTATAATTATAATTATACAATGATTTTCTTTAATACTTCATCTGCAGTTAGCTTAAGGAGTAATACTTACCTTGTGTGCTCAAAATCAAGGTCATTTTCTCCAATCTATGAATAAGAAATAAATTACTATTTTTCAGTTATCCATGTCATAAGATGTCTTATGGAATGCTAAAGAATTAAAATAAATTTGTAATTCTTTGAAAACAAAATGGCTACACTGAGTCTTTTCCCCTCTCTTTTCACAAGCGATAGTCTGCAGAAGGCAATATTTAATCTAGAACAAATAACTAAAATGATTTTGAAATCAGAAGGCAAAATCTAGAAAAGTTAAGGTTTTTAAGAAATATTATTTTTTTCGAAAATAGTGAATAACTCTTACTTTTCTATTACAAAATCCGTCGAAAATCGCTCATAAAATCGTTATAATTCAATGAATCGAAAAATATAGTAAATTACATTAGGAAGCTGCAGTTAAAATTTGAAGTTGATCGGGTGACAATTGAAGGCGCTTGTACATCGCCCGAATTGAAAAAAGTTTTGAGAAAAACTTTTTTAAAACTTATTAATGTACTGAAACGTTCATTTTATTAAGTTGATAAGTGCTACCACCTTTTTGAGACCTCCACTAAGTTATCCAGGTTTCATATAAATGAAAAAGGCCAATCAGGTCTCCCAGATTCAAAATTTTTATATTTTAATAATTCTAAACAATATTTCGGCTTATTGGCATCATCAGGAAATCTCCAGAAGAAGAATGTTTGTTGAAAAATGTTTTGTTGGTGTTCTACGATTTTGAAATTCCAGAGATTTCCTGATGATGACAATAAGCCTAAATATTGTTTAAAATTATTAAAATATAAGAATTTTGAAACTGGGAGACATGATTGACCTTTTTCACTTTTATGAAACCTGGATAAAGTTCTTTTTATTATTTTATAATTTTTCCCTAATTTATTTTTTTTAATGATGGTAAAAATGTTTTTTAATTTTGAAATGTATGTAAGTTTGACCAAAGCAGTGAGTGTAAAAACACGTTTAAAACCTTTTCCGCTACACAATCGCTCTTGGGTATAATTTTTGATTTGTTAGGGAAGTATTAAGCCCCCCCCCCCAAAAAAAAAAAAAAAAAAAAAAAATGGTAAAATAAAAAGTTACAAGGCAGTAGTACCCCTTGTGAAATAGTTCAGACTAAAACTGATCATAAATAGGACTGGGACATGTGTCAACTATAGTCGAGATCAGTGAAGCGAGAAATCAGCGAAGTCTTGTCCAAGAACTTGAAGCAAAAAGCGAGTTCATTGTCCGAAAACTAGATTTCCAACAAGAAAACATCAGCCCTGGAGGAGAATTGTGCAAGTGAGAAAGCCAAACTATTGTCCTCTAGATGAAATCTGCTAATTCTGATTTGCTGCCAAGTAGAAAAGTGCATTAAAGCTATCATTGCAGCGGAACAAGGGACATGCCAAGCAAGACTAATTAAATCATCTGCCAAGAAAATAATTAACATTTTTTAATAGATTGCTCAATAGATCTTAAATGAAAACTCAAGTAAACTATTTTTATCTGAGTAATAATGTACACAGGAAAGATATATTTTAACTATCGATGGACTAGAATAAAACCTCGTATCTAAAAAAAAAAAACCTAATAACTTTTATAAGTACAATTACATAACCCACTAGAACAATAATTTTGAGCATTGCAGATGGCATGTTAAAACAAATTGTCTCTAGGCCACCGCCGCTTCAGTCTTCTATGAGGATTTTGTGGATTATGGAAGGAGGATAGAGAATTTATCAAAGGATTTGGATGGCCTGGGAGATTGGAATGGAACTTCTGATAGACTGATTTGGCCAGGGATTGGATAAAGGGGATATTGAAGTAATTATGGAGAGTTTGGTTCGAGACATAGTAAGGAGCATTGGATATTCTTCCAAGGATTTTGGATTGTATTGTCTATAGGAATTGGAAGGTTTAGTGGAACCACAGAGTTCTAGTCCATAAGTCCATATTGGTCGGAGTATGGTATTGTATATAAGTCGTTTGTTTTTTAACGACTTATAAATAAATATATTAAATTTCAAGACACAACATAATAAGTGTGAATAACTATGAAGGTATTTGCGAAAAATTAATTTTTCAAAATATTGGAATATTTTTCCCGGTTAATTTTTCCAAAAAGACTAATTTATTGTACAATAAACTAAAAAAACCTGTGATATTTTACAATTAAAATTTTAGGTGAAAAGGTCAGATCTTTGAGATATTTATCAAGATATTTTGGAAAAATGAATTCTCAAAATATTGGAATATTTTTCTCGATAATTTTTAAAAGACTAATTTATTTTACAATAACCCCCCCCCCCCCCCAAAAAAAATGTATGTAGGAAAATACAATTCTTAGCTTCCTGATTGTACTGGGGATACACAGCAAATATCGAACTGCAAGGGTAACGACCTCTAGTCTAATTCATGCTCCCCGATAATGCTCTGAGAAACTCAA
This sequence comes from Gonocerus acuteangulatus, assembly GCA_946811695.1. Classification (NCBI taxonomy): domain Eukaryota; kingdom Metazoa; phylum Arthropoda; class Insecta; order Hemiptera; family Coreidae; genus Gonocerus; species Gonocerus acuteangulatus. The sequence goes on from OX328131.1 coordinate 53,233,349, forward strand.
TCTTTTATTGAGGGATTCTTTAATAATATGGCTTTTATTGTAATTCTCAATAAAATATAATCATAATTCTGTAGATTCAAAGTAATAACAATTCTGTAGATAAAATGTAATCACAATTCTGTGCATACAATGTAATCACAATTCTGTACATACACTGTATTAACAATTCTGTAGGTACAATGTATTCACAATTCTATAGATACAATGTAATCACAATACTGTACATACAATGTAATCACAATTCTGTAGATACAATGTAATCACAATTCTATAGATACAATGTTATCACAATTCTGTAGATACATGGCTTCCAGGTACACTTCTTACAAGGCGTGATGTGGGGAATTGAATTTCTACATAACATACATACATTCAGGAAAAAACCCTAGTTTTTTTTCTAGAATTTTCGTTACGTCAAACTTGCTTGAATATTATTCAATATACATTTTATATATAACTAGCTGTTACCCGGCGAGCCATGCTACACCTACTTTCTGCATGTGGAAAAGCCCAACTAAATTAGAAACCAAATAAGTAATATTAAAATCAAATAACACAAATCTGTAACTGTTCGGGTTTACGTTTTCGTATCCGTTACCTCGGAATTGTTTGTCCTAGAAGATTTCAACCTAGCCTATGACACTTCCAGCATCAAGACCTACATGTGTGCCAAGTTTGGTCAAATCATGGGCGTATATAGGAAATAATTTCGGGGGGGGGGGCTGAGACCATTTCCGGTGTGTGGAATTCTAAATATTTAGATCTTGGAAAAGTTTTAGCCAACTAAAACGCTATTACACTCAAAATAGAATATTTTTTATGAACTAAATGATCTTATTTAATTTATGTTTAAAGGTTTTATAAAATGTTTACCGATCAAATCAAAATTTCGGGGGGGGGGGACTACAGCCCCCTCAGCCCCCCCTTATATACGCCCATGGTTCAAATACGGTCGAACTGTGTGGATTTGTATAAGGTACAAACTGTTTATAGACGTTTTTGACCTAGCCTATGACAGTCTCCGTATCAAGACCTACCTGTGTGTCAAGTATGATGAAAATCGGTCGAACGTTGTGGATTTGTATAAGGAACAAACATACAGACAGACAGCTGGTAGACGTTTTTGAAATAGCCTACGAGACTTCCCGTATCAAGACCTACCAGTATCCAAAGTCTGGTCAAAATCGCTCAAATGGTGTGGATTTGTATAAGGAACAAACAGACAAACAACTTCTCTAAGTCATTAGAGCTTGTGAACTAATAGTAGGAGAGCTGGGAACGCACTTTTCATGAAGTGATTTATGCACCCTGAAATGTTGGTATAATGTACCTTTTGGGTAGATAAGAAGGTAAGTATGTGTTGGCTAGACTTACCGTGGACACCTTGAACTGCGCATAGGGGAAAGATGCAAAACAATATTGCCCAAAAATAGTGTTTTATTCAGAAGCCAACTATTATTAATGAAAAAAAATTGCAAATTAAGGCAATTTTAAAATTAATAATAAAGAAGGCAGGCACTTTTAAGGGGGTTAAAATGTAGATGTAAATAAAAAAAAAAAACGCTTTCATTCACGCTGCGATTTAAACAGCGTCTTCAGTAAACATATTTGAAAATACTTACAAAAGGGCAGAAAGTGGGGTTTAATTATCAGAAAACATAAAAATAAATGTTGCCTATGATAGACTGCAATACAATGCGCGTAACCGCGCAGTTGTGGTTGTTCTCTGCGCTCTCATTGGTTCTTGCTCAAATGATCTTGTACAGCTGTTCAGGTTTAAATGGCAGCGTGAATAAAACTCTCATTTAATATTAGAATAAAAACAATTAAGTTTTTTCTTACGTGTTATACCCCTTAAAAGTGTCTGCCATATTTATTATTCATTGTAAAATTATCATAATTTTACATTAAAGATAGTTGGCTTCAGAATAAAACTCTTATTTTGGGAAATATTGTTTTGCACCTTTCCCCTATGCGCAGTACCTGGTGTTCCAAGGTATGTCCAGGAAACACATACTTACCTTCTTATCTACCCAAGAGGTACAATATAGCAAAATTTCAAGGTACATAAAACACTTGAAACGTGCGGTTTCTGGCACTCGGACTATAAGCACTTGTAGCTCCGTGTAAAGAAGTTACTTCTCTTCGTGGCAAGTACATATTAGTAAACGCCGCAATTATTAGTGATTAAAAATGGATTCTATTTACCAAGCGACAAGTAAGCTTCCCCATTCTACGAAGCAATAGTACCTTGTCACATCGTGTAAACAATCCAACAAGTGTTTACCTACCTATACCTCTACCTCTACCTCTACCTCTACCTCTACCTCTACCTCTACCTCTACCTCTACCTCTACCTCTACCTCTACCTCTACCTCTACCTCTACCTCTACCTCTACCTCTACCTCTACCTCTACCTCTACCTCTACCTCTACCTCTACCTCTACCTCTACCTCTACCTCTTCCCTCTACCTCTACCTCTACCTCTTCCCTCTACCTCTACTCCCTCTACCTCTACCTCTACCTCTACCTCTACCTCTACCTCTACCTCTACCTCTACCTCTACCTCTTCCCTCTACCTCTACCTCTACCTCTTCCCTCTACCTCTACCTCTACCTCTACCTCTACCTCTACCTCTACCTCTTCCCTCTACCTCTACCTCTACCTCTTCCCTCTACCTCTACCTCTTCCCTCTACCTCTACCTCTACCTCTACCTCTTCCCTCTACCTCTACCTCTACCTCTACCTCTACCTCTACCTCTACCTCTACCTCTACCTCTTCCCTCTACCTCTACCTCTACCTCTTCCCTCTACCTCTACCTCTACCTCTACCTCTACCTCTACCTCTACCTCTACCTCTACCTCTACCTCTTCCCTCTACCTCTACCTCTACCTCTTCCCTCTACCTCTACCTCTTCACTATGCGAGCCCCCATTACAAACAATGTGTTTGTGTTACATAGAGGTACCTCTACCTCTACCTCTTCCCTCTACCTCTACCTCTTCACTATGCGAGCCCCCATTAAAAACAATGTGTTTGTGTTACATAGAGGTACCTCTACCTCTACCTCTTACCTCTACCTCTTCCCTCTACCTCTACCTCTACCTCTACCTCTACCTCTACCTCTACCTCTTCCCTCTACCTCTACCTCTACCTCTTCACTATGCGAGCCCCCATTACAAACAATGTGTTTGTGTTACATAGAGGTACCTCTACCTCTACCTCTTACCTCTACTTCTTCCCTCTACCTCTTAGCGCTCCTAGTGGTAAAATTTACAACCAATGACAATTTGGTGGCAATTCGAATTGAACATAATGCAGAGTAACCCGCAACTTCTAATGAACGAAATTAGGACCGGTATTAGGAAATTAGTAATTTGGGCCCCAAGTAAGCCCCACTTCACTGCGGCATTTCAGATGGACTGATTCAGTTCATTTTTACAAGACGTCTTTTCTTGTAGATGCCCATGACATTTGCCCAGATTCGTTGCAATATTACAAAAAGTGCGTCTCGCAGGAGCTGCATAACTAAGCTCTTTCCTCAGAACTTGGGTAGTGTAGACTGATTTCCAGAATAATTTGTAAAATATGACAATAGGCTCCAAAAATTGCAAATCGTTTGTAGTTATTTGTAGTGAAAAATATTTCATTTGTAGTTGCCCCGTTTTTGAGAACCGGGGGGTCAAAAAATACCCCGCACCCGACTTCAACCGATTAGAACCAAACCATTTTTATTCGACGTAAAATCGTTTGTAGTGAAAGAATTTTCGTTTGTAGTTGCCCAGGAAAAAAGTTACAGCCGTTTTTCGAATTTTCAAAATGGCGACTTTTTTAGTTTTAGGGGTGCGTGTTTTCTTATGGTCTCAATACATTCAAAATCGTTTGTAGTTGATAGTTGTGAAAGAATTTTCGTTTGTAGTTGCCTAGAAAAAAAGTTACAGCCGCTTTCTGAATTTTCAAAATGGCGACTTTTTTAGTTTTAGGGGTGCGTGTTTTCTTATGGTCTCAATACATTCGAAATCGTTTTTAGTTGTTTGTAGTGAAAGAATTTTCGTTTGTAGTTGCCCAGGAAAAAAGTTACAGCCGTTTTTCGAATTTTCAAAATGGCGACTTTTTTAGTTTTAGGGGTGCGTGTTTTCTTATGGTCTCAATACATTCAAAATCGTTTGTAGTTGTTTGTAGTGAAAGAATTTTCGTTTGTAGTTGCCCACGAAAAACGTTACAGCCGTTTTTCGAATTTTCAAAATGGCGACTTTTTTAGTTTTAGGGGTGCGTGTTTTCTTATGGTCTCAATACATTAAAAATCGTTTGTAGTTGTTTGTAGTGAAAGAATTTTCGTTTGTAGTTGCCCAGGAAAAAAGTTACAGCCGTTTTTCGAATTTTCAAAATGGCGACTTTTTTAGTTTTAGGGGTGCGTGTTTTCTTATGGTCTCAATACATTCAAAATCGTTTGTAGTTGCCTAGAAAAAAAGTTACAGCCGCTTTCTGAATTTTCAAAATGGCGACTTTTTTAGTTTTAGGGGTGCGTGTTTTCTTATGGTCTCAATACATTCTAAATCGTTTGTAGTTGATAGTTGTGAAAGAATTTTCGTTTGTAGTTGCCTAGAAAAAAGGTTACAGCCGCTTTCTGAATTTTCAAAATGGCGACTTTCTTAGTTTTAGGGGTGCGTGTTTTCTTATGGTCTCAATACAGTCTAAATCGTTTGTAGTTGATAGTTGTGAAAGAATTTTCGTTTGTAGTTGCCTAGAAAAAAAGTTACAGCCGCTTTCTGAATTTTCAAAATGGCGACTTTTTTAGTTTTAGGGTTGCGTGTTTTCTTATGGTCTCAATACATTCGAAATCGTTTGTAGTTGTTTGCAGTGAAAGAATTTTCGTTTGTAGTTGCCCAGGAAAAAAGTTACAGCCGTTTTTCGAATTTTCAAAATGGCGACTTTTTTAGTTTTAGGGGTGCGTGTTTTCTTATGGTCTCAATACATTCAAAATCGTTTGTAGTTGTTTGTAGTGAAAGAATTTTCGTTTGTAGTTGCCCACGAAAAAAGTTACAGCCTTTTTTCGAATTTTCAAATAGGCGACTTTTTTAGTTTTAGGGGCGCGTTTTTCTTATGGTCTCAATACATTCAAAATCGTTTGTAGTGAAAGAATTTTCGTTTGTAGTTGCCCAGGAAAAAAGTTACAGCCGTTTTTCGAATTTTCAAAATGGCGACTTTTTTAGTTTTAGGGGTGCGTGTTTTCCTTATGGTCTCAATACATTCAAAATCGTTTGTAGCTGATAGTTGTGAAAGAATTTTCGTTTAAGACCATAAGAAGAACACGCACCCCTAAAACTAAGAAAGTCGCCATTTTAAAAATTATAAAGCGGCTGTAACTTTTTTTCTAGGCAACTACAAACGAAAATTCTTTCACTACAAACAACTAAAAACGATTTTACGTCGAATAAAGATGGTTTGGTTCTAATCGGTTGAAGTCGGGTGGGGGGGTATTTTTTGACCACCCGGTTCTCAAAAACGGGGCAACTACAAACGAAAATTCTTTCACAACTATCAACTACAAACGATTTCGAATGTATTGAGACCATAAGAAAACACGCACCCCTAAAACTAAGAAAGTCGCTATTTTGAAATTTCAAAAAACGGCTGTAACTTTTTTCCTGGGCAACTACAAACGAAAATTCTTTCACTGCAAACAACTACAAACGATTTTACGTCGAATAAAAATGGTTTGGTTCTAATTGGTTGAAGTCGGGTGCGGGGTATTTTTTGACCCCCCGGTTCTCAAAAACGGGGCAACTACAAACGAAATTTTTTTCACTACAAATAACTACAAACGATTTGCAATTTTTTGAGTCTATTGTCGTATTTTTTTTCGAAAGTGGGGTGCCAAGTTCACAGAGGTGGTGCATGGGAAAATTCGTGTTTTGGGTCCGGGGTAACCCCCCCCCCTTCCGTTTGACCGATTTTGATGGTTCACGAACTCGTTCAATCGTTAGCTAATTGAACGCTATATATCAAGTTTCGTGACGCAAAAACAAAAACTCTAGCCGCTATCGTGTTAACAGACACACACACACACATATATATATATATATATATATATATATATATATATATATATATAAATTTTTAGTGTCTAATAGGTATGATCGATAAAGATTCGAAGAAATTTTTCAAAAATTCCGTCATGAGTTCAACCTCAATAGCTACTTTCCTTCGGAGGAAAGTGCTAATTACGGCCAGTATGGCCAAATTAGTAATTTTGCGTCTGTTAAGTGAATGCTATATACCAAGTTTATTGGCGAAAAAACGAAAACTCAAACGGGTATTGTGTTAACCTATACACATGTATATATGCATGTGAATATATATAAATCAGTGCTGTAAAAGGCCACAAGGGCAAATACTGTAGAGGTATCTGATTCTTGGCCATACGGCACACTAGGGCAATAGTGTGGTCAGTACTATGCTTCGGTCGTCTGATTTTTCCCTTTGCAGGTACCCATTAACTTATTAAAGACTGGGTAAGTCTAGGGACGATCTGGGACCCGAACCAGCCTGGGCTCCGGGAATCCAACCCTCGAGCGACGACACTGGAAGAAGAGTGCAAACTCAATAGCTACATTTCAATTCGGAATGTTCTTAAAGAATATGGCCTTGTGGTGATACTCCATCAGTTTTATTCTAGAAATACTTAGAGATGATGCAGTTCCTGCGCGGCGGCTTATCTTGTCCTGAGTACTACTAGCGAGAAGGGAAAGCTAACTTGGTTAAGTTGGAGAATTCCTTGGCACTTGAATTGGGTTAAGTTCTTAGCCCCTAAAGGGCCAAGGCGCACTTAACTATCGCATTCCTCTGGTCAGACCTATCTCCTACAAGCCTATCTTAATATCTTTTTTTATATGTGTATGTATATGTATATACATACATATATATGTGTGTGTGTGTGTATATATATATATATATATATATATATATATATATATATAATTTGAATAAATTGACGTTTATGTTTGATTTTATTTATATTACACTACACGTTTCGTATCCTAGAATGCCTCTTCACGAGCCTAAAAACTAGATACAGCCAAATTGGGACGAAGGGCCTCCGCTACAATGGCCACGCATTACGGAAGATCATCTTCATAGCAACAGTCAGCTGTATTTTTAGTCAGCTGTTTGAAAATCGATAGAATCCGTACATAAAATTCCATGACTCGGAAGAAGATTGGTCCTAAATTTAAAAAAAACAAGTCTTATTTTTAAAGATATAGAAATTTGTATCCATTGTCCAATAAATTTAAAAAAAAAAATTTATTTAGGTTTTCTTTCTTCTATTTTTGATGATATTTATATTATATTTTATTTTTCATTTCATTAAATTTCGTTCTTTATCTATACTCTATACATTTGTGATATCAAACATATGTTTCATTGTATAGCGTGGTTAGCAGGAGCCGTTTTATTATCATGCTCATCAACATTTTTAATGTGTTGTTTACTTCTTATTTTAAGCAATTCCTATGATTCTCCTCTATCAAATTTGTAAAAGTGTTTACAATTAATTTTATATATATTACATTTGTACATTTAGAGCCAATTTTAATAAATTTACGTTTATGTTAATTTGTTTTTATTCATTGACTTCTTTGGTCACTATTTTATATATATATGAACCAAAATGTGTTTAAATAAAAAAACCTATGGTTTTTGTCAAGGATGCTTAGAAAACTTGGATGGGTGACCGCCGTTGGCATTATAAAAGGGTGGCACGGACGTTCAAAGAAATGCACAATTCCACGACTAGTACTTGTGAAATTATTAACTAAAATGTAATTTCTTTACTAATAACACTTCCAGATGCACGCTAGAGATGACCCAAATCAGATCACATTTTAGTGTATAAAACATTTATCCATGTACACGACATGTAGTTTTTATGTTGTGCTTATTGTTATCCTCAATATAATTAAAATCAGATAAAATGCTTTGCGTGATTGTCTGCAGTTAATCACAACTTAAATCTGCTATTCTTGTTCCGAGGTTAATATCCTCTGCAGTTTTTATTACAAGTTTGAATTATTATATAATTTTCCCCTTGCATCATCATAAATTAACATCATTATTATTGTCCCTTTTATACTGCAGAAATTCTAGAGAACAATTGTTAATTGTATTTTTTTTTCTTTACTGATTATTATTGTAATTATAGTTTGTAATATTATTTTATTATCTGATAAATAGTAATTTAGTGTAGTCTTTACCTTGTATGCAGCATAATATTACCTGGCCAATGACCTTATATTACAATCACAAGTCAGGGGATAGCTGGGATTCGGCTGTGAACAGCAATCAGATTTTAGTAAAAATGAAGGGTTCATTACCATAACCAGACAAGTCCAAAAATTGATATTTTGAGATAAATACATCTTCTTCCTCTCCAAAGTCAGCTGAACACATTGATTTTATTGCTCTCCCCAAAAAACAGATAGGCCACGTTATATATGAGTGTGAAGTATTAGCGATTCTACAAAAATGTAATGAAACGTTGAAATAAAATGAAGATGGAGATAGTTAGCCGTTGCAGAGATACGAAGACAAGGAATAGTTGGGATTCGGCTAGGAGAAAAACGTCAGACTTTCAGGAAGAAATCTGTATTTGGACGTTTCGGCTGCACATAGGCAGCCTTCTTCAGCTAAAAAATACAACTTATAAGTAAAAAAAAAATATATAAAACTTGTAAGTAAAAAACAGGCTGAAATGAGTGTAGTATATACATCAAGACAATAAATTTTAACCAATCTTATTTTTAAACAATGAAAATACGGTAGTTGGAAAGTAAACAGCATGTAGAAAGTAGTAAGCAAGCAGTACAACAAACTAATCAGTACAAAAAAGGAACATTTTTCATATAGTGAGAAAAAACAATTTATTCTATAAGTGAATACAATTTATAATAATTAATATATAGATACGTACCACTAGAGAATGCCTAGGGGGGAGGGAGGAAGACCTCGAGAACAACTTAGGTAACCATGGTTGAATGTATGAGGGACAGCAACTACACAGGGGGTTTTATAGTTTTGAGGGGGAGGGGTGTTTTGACTGGGGGAGGGGAGAGGAAGCGGTATGTCGGTAAAGATGAAAGAAGTGCAATTGCTAGGTTGTAAAAGCGGGTTGTAAAGGTGTTAAGAGTTTTGGGACACACAAGTAGAAAAATTGTCTGGAGCCTGGGAACAAAGATAAAAGTCCGTCACGCAGGAGCTGCATAACTAAGCACTTTCCTCAGAATTTGGGTAGTGTAGACTGCTTTCCAGAACAATTTGCTTAAAATATCCTACATAAATAAAATAAAAACATGAATAGTTCTCTTTTAATTTTGTAATGTGTAACTGATAAATTATTAATTTGCTTCCAGAGTTATGTTTACACATGGTACCTATTACACTACGTAATAAATACAAAATCCTCATATTATCGTATTTTGATCTAACGCAGGAACCGGATACAGTCCCTCTAGCGCTCCTTGCGGCGCCTTTGTGAACCTATGTCTGGCTGGCTTTTCTATTGAAATATATTACAAAGTAAACCCCCCTTTCTGATTGACCGATTCAGCTCATTTTTACAACACGTCTTTCTCATGAGTTACCCACGACGTATACCGCGTTTCGTTACAATACAGCAAAAATTACGACCAGTATGAGTATATTAGTAATTTAGGTCCGGAGTAAACCCCCCCTCCTAATGAACCGATTTAGTTTATTTTTACAACACATATTTACCTGTAGATTACCACTACGAATACCGAGTTTCGTCGAAATATACCAAAAATCACGGTTGGTGTGGCGAATTGGTATTGTGGGTCTGGAGTAAACCCCCCCCCCCCCTCCTAAGAAACCGATTTAGTTTATTTTTACAACACATATTTACCTGTAGATTACCACTATGAATACCGCGTATCGTCGAAATATACCTAAAATCACGGCTGGTAGTGGCGAATTGGTATTGTCGGACCGGAGTAAACCCCCCCTCCTTATGAACGGATTTAGTTTATTTTTATATCTCACTTTTCTCTCTATTTTACCAGTACGAATACCAAGTTTCGTGGAAATATAACAAATATTACGGCTGAAATGGTCAAATTAGTGTTTTGGGTTCGGGGTAAACCCCCCCTTCCGGTGGAACGATTTTGGTGGTTAACGAACTCGTCCAATCGTTTGCTAATTGAATGCTATATACCAAGTTTCGTGACGAAAAAACAAAAACTCTGGCCGCTATCGTGTTAACAGACATATATATATATATATATGCATATATATATATATATATATATATATATATATATATATATATATATATATAGATATATATAAATTTTAACGGGGGTCATTTTCGGTGTCTACTAGGTAGGATCGATAAAGATTTGAAGAAATTTTTCAAAAATTCCGTCATGAGTCCAACCTCAATAGCTACTTTCCTTCGGAGGAAAGTGCTAAAAAGGAGGTCAGGACAATTTATGGAAGACGGCGGAGTAAGCAGGGGAGATGTTTTGTTTGTCGGTTTTGTAATTAATGTTATTGGGGTTTAATTTAATGTGGACGCATTCGGAAATCTGTCGTTTTTTGGTGTTTCGTTCTGTGGAAAGTATTTTAGTGTCGTCAAAGTTGAAAGTGTGTTTTTTTGTTATGGCGTGTTTTGCGAGGGCGGATTTTTGGATTTTGGCAGGAGAAGGCTGCCAATGTGCAGCCGAAACGTCCAAATACAGATTTCTTCCTGAAAGTCTGACGTTTTTCTCCTAGCCGAATCCCAACTATACCTTGTCTTTGTTGAAACAAAATGTGTGCAAGCAAAGAAAAGTGGAGTTGTACTACGAAAAACATGGGTTTTTCTTATGAACCTTTAGTACGGCATATGTCTGGAACGGAGTGGTTGGTGGTGTTCAACTACATTATTTGCCTATTTTTAGTATTAAAAAAAAACATTTGCAGTTTACGACCGTTTATATAATATACTATATTGTATTAAATATCAAAAACATTGTTGAGAAATTATGCGAAGTGATCTTTCGAAAGTCAAAAAAGTTCCTACCAAAATATTTTTCCCGATAGCACCACACCAGTCGATGAAAACAGTCCTTGAAAAAAACAAAAACAAAGTTTGTTTTCGTATCATTGAGGATATTAAATTATTCTAAATGGAGCTTTCCAAATTCACTAGATATAAGGATCAGAGGGGAAAAAAGGTCCGACTCGCAGGAACTGCGTCATCTTAGCGCGGTTCCGTTCTTATCCCTCGTGTCATTTGGAAAGACTGAAATAGAAACCTTCATCATTTTGGTACAACCTTTTGTTAAATACATTTATGGCCCATGATGCGCGACAAAGAGCAAGCTTACCTTTACCTGGCAGGGTCGGCCAGCCCCCACCATCCGCCATAATCCAAAAGAAATACTTATTTCACAATTCAATGCATTGAAAAATATCAAAATGTTTCTTATTTTCTTGTGTTCTTCTACTTTAATACTAATTCTACAAATAAATGCAATTTTAAACAAGAAACAACCAATTAAAAATTGAGCTAAACAACTACAAAACCCCGTCCAAAAGAACAAAAAACAAAGACATTATAAGTTTTAAGCACTTATTTCTCCGATTGACATCGCCTAATCGATCTATATATATATATATACACACACACACAAATTTGAAACACCGTTACTTTCGTTCTCTAGGGATTCTGAAACGTAAAATTTGCTAGTCTGCACTTCCGGATTGCGTCATAAGGTCAACCTTATAAGCGGGGTTCCTCCCTCCCTATGGAGGGAGGGAGGAACCGCGTTAAAACGCTTAATGGCGCAGTTCATGTGGATAGGGCTTTTTTTATTTTAACTTCCCCCTCCTCATTAAATGTGTGATATTAGGTCTAACAAGCTGATTTCCTTCCCGCGTATACTTGTTTTCGTCATAATTTCGAACGTTGCATGCTCCCTTTTTCTCCAGTTTATTTCCAACCTCCTACATCGCCGGTATATGTAATATATTTATTTACATTCATCCTAGAGAATATACATCCTACATTATTGACTCTTTGAAGCACAAGTTACATCATGAGAGTACTATTTGACATTTACTACCCACGTGGCTTTAGACAGGCAATAACTCACAGCTTATAATCGGCTGTCCGGGGGAGTACTCCACCCCGATTCAGAAGGCGCCATCGGGTCTGCTCCAGACCCAGTCAACAACTGGCTCTTCCCTCTGACCCACTAGACCACGCTGTGTATTTTTAGACCCTTCAATTTATATTATATGTAATTTACAATGTTATGGAATGTTTTTTTTTCTCTTAAAGTATGTTATACAGCGCATTTAGTTGCAGGCCTTTTGTATTTTATTAAAATTTAGGATTATTATTTTCTTATAATCACTTTTAGAATATTAGTTTAATTTGATCATGTGACTTGTCAGAGGTTTCCAACAATATCCAAAGTGTATTAACAGCATTTATGGCTTATCTAATAGTAGGAGATTATTTTGTGACCACTTATTCCTCAGGTTTATCATCACTTCCGAATTCAATGTTGTCCACTATTGGCTGTACTTCGGGTAAAATACAATTATCTACGTGAAATACTACTACAGTCTATGTTTGCTAATACAGTCGTTGTGACAATCACTACTAGTGATTGTAGAATCGGTGAAGTTGTCTATTGCAGTTCCAGTTATAGAAGTGGTGACTTATAATAGTTACACTCATAGAGGTAGAAGTCATAGAAGTCTGTTGTCAGGACGCATATTTTCAGTTAGACTTATTTACATAATTGTCTACGACTTTGGCCTGAAATCTACTTGTTGGGGTAGTGACTCCGATCCATAGATTCTGTTCTACTTATTGAAGGATACGACTCGTCAAAGTTCGGCACGTTGAGATTCGACTGTATATATCAGATCATCCCATAAGTACTAAGCGTTTCCTCAAGGTTATATCGAAACTCGTTGATAATATTAACAGATGGTCTTTCCGTCGCCATATTGGATAGGATGATGATCCAGATCAGTGAACGAGAACCACTTCTCTAACCTCGTGAAGTTAATACTTAAATATATATATATATATATATATATATAAGAGTACATATATAATGACAGAAGTGAATCTGCCTGTCTCTCTAGGAAAGATCACGTGTCACGTGAGAGACATTGCGAGTCGAACGTGAGTCATATCCTCCTAGAGTGACACGGAGCGAATCCTGTTATCACTTCGTGCAAGTTAGTCATTCACTCATTTAAAGCACACATTCGTCACTAAGGAATGACGTAGGACCCGCCAAATAGTTGTCTTCTCAAAACTATTATACTCAGCTACTACGAAGAAATAGTAATTACTTTTTAGAATTGTCACTTACGGGGCGATAATGGAATTGTTATTATTGGAAGGCTGACTTGATATAACAAATTCCAAGTGCGATTTCCAAGATTTTATATCCGTGTGGTTAAACTAAAACTGTTTGAAATATTAAATGCTTCGGATAGGACACACCCTACTTATCAATTCGTACTTACTGTACAAAACAGAAAGACCTACTTGTAGACAATGCAATATAACTCTAACTGACAAGCAATTACGGACAGTTTGTAGAAAACGCATCGAATTCACAATTCCTCGCAACTTACTAACAGAAAGCAGCTCATATTTCTTACATTGCTCAAATCAACATAGTGTTATTTTTTTTATTATAACTTTGTATTGTCGTATTTTCTTCTTTTATCTTATGTATTTTTTTGTTGGCCTAGTTTAATGTAAACCGAGAAAACAGACGTGAAGAAATAGTTCTGGCTCGACTAGGAATTGGACATACTCGACTAACACACGAATACTTAACGTCAAGACGTAACAGACCAATATGTGACATATGTAACTGCGAACTTACAGTCAAACATTTACTGACAGACTGCCGCAGAAGAAACAGTATTAATCTGCCGTATGATATGCAAGAACTCTTAGGCAATGATAGCCAGTATATAAACACTGTACTGACATACTTCAGCAACACAGGACTGTACGAAATTATTTAATGACTTTCGGCACTATTAAGAACATTACGCTTCCACATTCGGCGCTAATAGCCAAGATTTGTTGATGCGCCGTAAAAAAAAAAAAAAAAAAAAAAAAAAAAAAAAAAAAAATTACGCTTCCACGAATATTAATTGATATTTACATATACCCACTACCTTAACACATACACTTACATATACAAGCATGCTGATTTCCTTGCAAGACCATTCACAAGATACTGATCGTTGTGTTATCGCCAAAAAGCGGAACATTTAATAAATAAATAATGTAAACCCTTTTTTTTTTTTTTTTTCTATTAAGGTGCTTCGACTGTGACCAACAGGGCCATTAGCACCAACGTTTAAACCTTGTTTTTTTTTACAATAAACTAGGCCTTAACAAATTGTAATAGGAATTTATTATTTATATTATTACATAAACCATATATATATATATATATATATATATATATATATATATATATATATGAACTTGCAACTTTATAGTTCAAATTGTTTTTAGCCTTAGCTGTGGCTAAATAATGATAAACATTAAACACTCTTGTCTGGCCTCTTAAGTCCTAAACGAGACATAATCAGTTTCTATTGAATTTCCGTTAAAATGGCGGAGCCGTCAGGAATATTTCCTTCCTAATTTAGCGCTTGCGGAATTGAACTTCTCAATCTAACTGAACGGGCTACAGATAAAGGTTGAATGTCCTATTCCCAGACCTAGGCAGGGAGGCTGGTGTATTCCTGGCCTTCACCTCCTACCTGCGATTGTCTTTCTTAAGGGCTAATAAAATGATTACTCGAACGGTCTGAGACCAAAAAACAGCATACGATTTTTTTAAATGTTTCCCTTGGATTCTTACGATTTTTTTTAATGTTTCCCTTGGATTCTTACGATTTTTTTTAATGTTTCCCTTGGATTTTTGTATGCTGAAACGGGGAAAAAATCCACAAATTCCATCACGTCTAGGCTCTGCCACCCTTCCCAAACATCCATGGTGGAACAAAGAATTTTTTCAACGGACCCTGAAATAAAAAACTGAACTTGCTATATAGGTAGTGTATTCCTGAATAATTCGCTTAAAATAATAATAATAATAGTTGGAACTATCCCCCAGTAAAAATATTCTCCAGTAATCTGAGAGACCCCACCCCCGTAACAATAATAATAATAATATATATATTTATATTTATATATTTATTTTCATATATATATGAATATTTATATATATATATATATATATATTTATATTTATATTTATATATTCTATTTATATATATATATATATATATATATATATATATATATAAATATATATATATATATATATATATATATATATATATATAATTTAAATTTAAACGCTCATTATTATTAAGTAGGAATTTTAGGAAGGATATATATATATATATATATATATATATATATATATATATATATATATATATGAATATTTTTGCTCTTTTATATTTGCAATGTAGAGCAGAACAGCGTCCATGTTCAAAGCTCTTTGTAATAGAAGTTATAACCAATGCTGGTTTGGCGGCAAGTCAATTTGAACATAATAAAGCTTAAACTCAAATTCTAAAGAACCGATTTAGTTCATTTTTACAACACTTCATTATCATTAGATACCCACGAAGTATACCGAATTTCGTTACAATATAACAGAAACTACGACCGGTATGAGCAAATTGTTAATTTCGGTCCAGATTAAACCCCCATTCCTAATGAATGTTTATTTTCACAACATTTTTTTTGTTTTATATATATATATATATTTAACGGGGGCCATTTTCGGTGTCTACAAGGTGGGATCGAAAAAGATTTCAAGAAATTTTTCAAAAATCCAAGTGCAACCTCAATAGCTACTTTCCCTCGGAGAAAAGTTCCAAAAGCATAATATTCCGACAATTTTCTCTTGGGTCTGCAATCTTCAAGCTAGCACAGAACAAAATATACTGGCTTAAATTAAATCACTTTCAATAGTTTTAAAAAAGAAAGATTAAATATCAAAATAGAAAAACCAACAACTCCAAGTCTCCATGGAGGTAGGAAACCTAATCGGATATTCAGGAATGATTCCTTCAATGAATCAATAGGATGCGGCATAATCCCAGTAGTTTCCATGATTTATTCCTCTCCGTTTACAGCTGTAAATATAGATTTAAGGGTGAAATAGATTTAGGAATTTGAAGCTCGTTACTGCAACCCAAGAAGACTACATGGTCTCTAAGGAAGACATTTAACACGGATACTCTAATCTTTCATACATTAATATTTTAATATTATGATACTATTTTTTTTAATGAGATTCCTCTATTATATTTGAAGTTTGACGAAAAAAAAACATGCATATAACCCATAAAAAAAATCTAATCCTTAGAACATATTCTACTAGTATGACTAAAAAGCTGTGTTTTTTAGTTATGACTAGAGCCCGGAAGATAGGCATTTATTTTTGGTTATTATAGGCAGGCAAAAAGGCACTTGAAATACTGAAAGTAGGCAGTATTGTAATTAAAATAGGCATTTATTTGGAGTGAAGGCAAAGAGGAATCTCACTCATTATTAATAAAAATATGTATGTTAAATACTCATTCATTTCTTTATTATCAATTTATCACAGAATTAGTGTACTTAGTCTTACTTTCCCTTCTTACAAGCAACAACAAGATGCTTTTTCAAAGTATCAACTCTCATAGACCTAAGAAAAAATGTTTTTCATTATGGAAAAACTTCCTCTGCATTATCTTATCATTTCTAAATCCGGAATAGCAGGTAATTACACCATTGTCAGAGCAAAAGGGGTGTGAGGAAGGAGACGTACTTCTCTCATCCTCTCTCTTTCCTCCTATTCATTATGGCTGTGCATTCCTTCTACCAAGGAAGGCTCTGTTATTTACAGAGGGTCAATCCACGGGTTGGGAAAATAAGCTTTCGAATTGATATTTGTGACGGCAAAATGTAATTTAATTTGTGAAATCTTTTTTGTTTTCGACGAACTGAAATTCGAAATTCGTTATGTGCTTTTTAAAATGTTTAATTCGCAGAAAAAAATTGCATAACGAGCAAAAAAGGCAAAAAAAGGCTTTAAATCCTAAAATAGCCAAAAAAGGCAAAATAAAAATTGTCTCTACACTTCCTAAATGCACGGAAACATATTTATTTCTATCAGATTCTTCAATATATCCATTCAGATAAAAAAGGCATTTTGCCTAACTTCCGGGCTCTAGTTATGACTATGAAAAGAAATGGTAAATATCTCTTTATCAACCATCAAAACTGTATGTACCTAGCTTCAGAGCTTGTACACCAGAGGGGACTTGTGTCACTCTTCCTGTCTTAATGCTATTCCCCCTACATAGGCAAGAGTGACACATTTTCACTTAGTTGAGTTTTTTTTTTTTGGTTGTGTCACTTTAGAAATACTAGTACGATATGCCCTAAATAGCTAATATATCATACCAGGGAAAAAATCTTGGTTATGATATAATTTTGCTTTTCGGCTAGATTTTAATTTTTCTTTATACTGAATTATTTTTTTCTTATTTTCTCATTGTCTGTTATTATTTTATATATTTTTTGATAAATAGTTACTAGTGCAGAAATAAATACTTACTAAGCACACATCCTTATATACAGCATTTCCCTTTCCATTCGAAATAAACACTTATGGATTAATGTAAGTTCATTCTAAAGAGGGGTAATTTCAATTTTTTTTTTTTTTTTTGTTTGTTAATATTTTGTCTTTTTTTCCCTTTGACATGAGCTGAATAGCAATTGTAGCCATGCTTTCTATGCTGCAGCACGCCATCTGCTCATCATGGAGTCGGGAACGATCGGTGGAATATTTGCCTGCGGTTACAGGATTCGGAAATCAATTCCACAAATGATAAATACTCTCAGTAGAGAGAAAAAGCCGTTTCTGGTCCAAGATGGATTCCTACTATATATCCTGTATTTATTTTATATAGTATATTGAGGGCCTAGATGGTAAATACCGTAAAGTAATTTCATTTTTAGCCGTTATTAAAATTATGTATACCGAATTTTTTTGAGAAAAATAAATACTTTGGCTGCTATCATTGTCTGATATTTATATATATATATATATATATATATATATATATATATATATATATATATATATATATATATATATATATATATATATATAGACTTACGTATATTTGGAAAAGAATTAGTGTAAATTTTATTTTTATTTTTTTACGGTTCATCGACATCTAGGCTATTAGCGCCGGCATCCAGGGTACAGCGAGGAATTTTTCCAACGAGCCGTGAGATGAGAAAATTCCTTCCGCCAGTGGGGATCGAACCCACCATCTCCCGCTTGTGAATCTAAGGCGCTAGCCACTAGACCACGGTGAGACCCCTTATTATTGTAAATAAAACAATGATATATTTTAATCAATGATATATTTTTCTTCACTATCTACAATTTTTCGCCATCTTAAAGGTAGCTATGAAATTTAATTGCTGTAGAAATACTCCGGTTTTGAAGCAAACAAATTTGAAAGTTCATTTAGTACATCCTGTTTAGAATTTAACTTTTTCCATAGTAAAACCAAAGGCACGAAATGAGTAAAAATCTCTTGGAGCAAGTTCCAGGGAGTAAACATGATGCTGAGAAGCTCTCAAATACATTCACTAGTTTTTTTTGTATCGTTGTTCTAGCCGTAAGTACTCTAGTATTATCATAGTGCTTTTTAATCCATGAGTTGAATCCAGACTTTCTGCTCTCTGATACACTGGTAATTGTTGCTCTGAATCCACAAGATTTTTAAGAAAGCCGTTATGATAATTAACTGGAGGTCCTGACGTCGGGGCTCATCCTAAATACTCCTTTATTCAACCTTAAAGATTCGTTAAACTATTCCTTTGACGTCCTTACACTGATAGAACGTCCACCATGTACACTGATATTTTTTATTGATTCAGATTTGGCAGATTCGCCACACGGAAATATGGCGAACACATCATGTGTGAATGTAACACATCATGTGTGAATGTAACACATCATGTGTGAATGTAACACATCATGTGCGTATTGATTATTGATATTCATTTTCTATTCTTACTAAAATGCGTCCGATGTTTAGGAAAATTGTTGACAGACTGACTAATACATTAGACCAGCGAAGGTAAGTGTCGAAAGGTTGGAAATCTTATTGGTCTAGTAGTGAGGCATAGCGAAGTCCATGCTTTTAATCCGCACAAACTTATTCAATGATGTAATTTATAAGTATATTATGGCTTCTAAAAAGTAGAATCGTGAAATTCTTTCCTGCGTCAACTTCAAAAGCCCTTCGAAATGAGACCAGAAAAAAAAAAAAAAATCGGCCATGAAATGAGCCCCTCTGGATGCTTGAACCGGTATGATTTATATCTTTATCGAATGATGCTTAGTTCGTGTCGTTACTCATTAAGGGACTATCTCTGTTGAACGGCACCCTCAGTACTTTTCCTGGAAATCGGTTCTGGAACAGGATACTAGGGCCCAGAGAGGCAGATCCGGGAGAGGTATCTTATTCTTGGCCTTCTTCGCTTCACACGATAGCAAGATAAGTACAGATGGAATGGTTGGGATTCGGCTAAATAAACCTCAATATGATTTTGTTTTTAAAAAAATCTATATTTCGGACGTTTCGGCTACTCATTGGTAGCCTTCGTCAGCTAAAATGACAAAAAAAGAAAAAATTAATACAAAAACAAAAAAATTATGATTGTGATAGGTAACAGAGCTATAGATAAAATTAACTTATGAAAGAACATATCGTCTTAAATTCTTAGAATGAAAAAGTGAATAGGTACAATAATTGATTTTAATAGTAATTAGTAACGTTAATTGATTTTACAAAGAAATAAGAAGCTACATACCAATGACAAATATAGTAGCTAATAGTAACATTAATTGATTTTACAAAGGAATAAGATACTACATACCAATAGAAATGCCGAGAGGCAGAGGAAGACCAAGGTTGGCAATTAAGTAACCATTGTAGAGTGTCTAAGGAGAAAAAGAAATCTACTGGGGTATAAGTAAGTGGGAACAGCAGGTGGTGGGGGAAATGTCGGTAATCATCAAAAGCAAGTTTATGACATGTCGGTAAGGATCAAAAGGCATGTTTATGACATTTTATGACAGGAAAGGAGAAAAAGGTGTTAATGGAAGGATACCCAAGGGGCATGGTAAAAATCTAGGTGGGAGGTCGGGAGAGTATTTGGAAAATATTAGCGTACATAGGAGAAATGCCTTGTTGGTCAGTTTTGTAGTTTATATTGTTTTTGTTTAAGTTTATGTGTACACATTCCGAGATCTGTAATCTTTTTTTGTTTCGTTGTGTAGCAAGAATTTTCGTGTCGTCGAAGTTAAAAGTGTGTTTTTGTGTAATGGCGTGTTTTGCAAGTGCAGCTTTATCTATTTCTTTATTAGTGATGGTTCGTTTATGTTGTGTAAGACGTGAGTGAATGTCATTTATGGTTTCTCCTATGTATACACCATTACAGGAAGGGGTTTGACAAGGGACTTCGTAAACACATCGGGTGGTTTGTTCAAAAGGGATGGGATCTTTGAGTTTGGTATAGAGGGTTTTGAGTTTGTTGGTAGTTTTCAAACCAAAATTTAGGGAAGGGTAGGATTTTTTTATTGTCTTTGTAAGTTTATCAGTCAGTCCAGGTGTAAATGGTAGAGATCGGAACATTTGGTAACTGGGAGTTAGGGAAGAATTGGGAGAGACAGTGTTGGGAGATTGGGATTTTGCTTTTTTTTTTTTTACACGGGATTTTATGAGGTTGGGGGGAAATTGGTTGCGTGCCAATATATCTGAGGCGATATTAATATTTTTATTGTGGAAGGAAGCATGGGATAGGGAGAGGACTCGGCGGAGGAGATTTCTGGCTACATTAATCTTGAGGTGGTAGGGATGGGATAGTATGGTCACTACTCTCTTTGCTGGTACTCATTAATGGCTCGGTGAGCCTAGGGATGGTACATCTTTAGAACTTGCTCGTGGTCTCCGACACACACACACACACACACACACACACACATATATATATATATATATATATATATATATATATATATATATTCTTCATTTTATTTCCTGGTTTTTCTTGGACATTTCCAGTTGGGACCTCTGCGTCGATTCATAAGGTCTTATTGCAGACTTTAAGTTGTTAATGGAAGAAAACGATTCACCAAAAAACGTATTTAGACTATTTCCGGCATGACCTGTTTTTATTCATTCATTGTTGACTGGGTTTAATAGTTTTCTTTTTAAACGACGGGCATCGATTTATTGATCAAACAATGTCGCAGTCTTACTAGGGAATAAGTTCATTAGCGTCTGTTTCTTTATCATAACACTAGTTAATATATATATATATATATATATATATATATATATGTGTGTGTGTGTGTGTGTGTGTGTAAATTAAACAATCACACATTATTATTATTATTTTATTTAATGATTCTGCTCTCTCTGAATTGCATCCAAAGGTACCTTTTACAAAAGGTTTTATTTACATTCCAAAGATACCTATTGCAAAAGGTTTTAGTTACATGCCAAGTGACCTATTGCAAAAGGTTGTAGTTACATGCCAAAGGTACCTATTTTAAAAGGTTTTATTTACATGCCAAGGGACCTATTGCAAAAGGTTTTAGGTACATCCAAGCGTACCTATTTTAAAAGGTTTTATTTACATGCCAATGGACCTATTGCAAAAGGTTTTAGGTACATCCCAAGCGTACATATTTTAAAAGGTTTTAGTTATATGCCACAGGTACATAT
Source organism: Gonocerus acuteangulatus (assembly GCA_946811695.1). NCBI lineage: Eukaryota > Metazoa > Arthropoda > Insecta > Hemiptera > Coreidae > Gonocerus > Gonocerus acuteangulatus. The sequence continues at coordinate 53,255,228 of OX328131.1, forward strand.
TGCAAATGGGGTTTAGTTAAATGCCAAAGATATCGTCGATACAAATGCAAAGTAGCGAATGTGAAAATCACCACTTTCCAGAGTGAAGATATTTTTATTCATTACTTTGCTTTTGGACAGTCAAATAGTCGGCAGATTGGACCTTTTGACAGTGGTTACTTTCTCTTTTACTGAGTGAACTTAGATTCGAGAGTTTGCCGTACAGCAGGCAAACAGCAATCAGTATAGATTGAAAATGAAAAACGCGTTTTTTTCACATTCGATACTTTGCATTTGTAACGACGATATCTATTGCAAAAGGGGTTTAGTTACATGCCAAACGTACCTATTTTAAAAGGTTTTAGTTACAAGCCAAAGGTACCTATTGCAAAAGGTTTTAGTTACATCCCAAAGGTACCTCTACTGCAAAAGGCGCCTGTTACAGGTCGAAGGTACTCATTGCCAAAAGTCTTAGGTACTAGCAAAATTACCAAAGGTACTATTGCCGACAGTGGTTCTGGCGAATAAAGGTTAGTGATCCTATAACCCCTAGGCCTACGATAACCTTCTGGTAAATAGGAAACACCCTTATACACGCAACCTTCCGTGGCCAACGTTTCAATGCAAATCGCTACTTCCTCATTGTTCTTCTTTGAGATTTTCTTTTTATATAATAGGAAATAATATCCCCGTTTTAAATAAGAAGTAAAATTAATTTTACTTAAACATGTGTTGGCTAAGAAATACAGATCTCGCGGTTATAGATGGACTCGAGGGCAATTTTTTTGTTTTTTTTTTTGTTTTTTGTTTTTTTTGTTTTTTTTTACGGCGCATCTACATCTTGGCCATTAGCGCCGGGCTATCTATATGTTGCCACCCTTTTTTAATGCCAACAGCAAGTGGTCGGTCACCCATTCAGGTACTGACCACGCCCGACGTTGCTTAACTTCGGTGATCTATGGGGACCGGTGCATTCAACGTGGCTATGGCCGTTGGCTCGAGGGCTAATTGTTTGCCAAACTATTAATCGACTTACCAGAGGTCTCCAATCATAAAGTTAAATACCAGTCTGGATACGGTCGAAAACTAATAGCTAAGGAGAAGATTCCACATAATTCACAAAATTGGAAACATCAATGACAGGAGGCCCGGTGGCCGTGAGTGCTAAGGCGTGGGCACTTAAAGCTCCTTGTCAATGGTCTTGGGTTCGATTCCCACTATGGGGTGGTGGCTTTTCTTTAGAAAAAAGAAAATACATCAGCCCTATCCTGGATAGAGCGGGGTGGTGACCTATAGATAACCCGTCCTAAAATTCTGAGTCAATAATAATGGACGTTAAAATTTAAATAAATAACTAAATCAAACTGCCATAGCCACATTGAGTCCACCGGTTCCCGTTGATCGCCGAAGTTAAGCAACGTCGGGTTTTGTTGATAACGGCGTTAATATCCCAATAGTTGATAAATCGTCAAAAAAAAATACAACAACGAAACAATTACCCAAACGGACACCGGATTTGGATTCGGCGACTCCTAAACCGTGTTTTATCGTTTTACCGATCGATTCTGAACATTTGACCTTGAATCTGGCCTAATAAGGTCAAACGGACACCGAGTTTGGAGTCAGCGACCCCAAAAACGTGCAGGTGTTTTATTTTAAGTCCCATTTCTTTATATTATTTCGACCATGTTTGGCAATAAGTGACATATTTATATTTAGGTCTTAAGAGTGAGGGATTCATGTAAGCTACAACACCTAATGCACTGATTTTGCTTATTTTCGCTATACATCTCCGGCATTAATTTTTGGTACAAATCACCATCACAAGGGGCCAATTATTTTTTGGTCTGGATGTGTATCGACCATCAACTGGCCTTGATCCCGACCAAACCAGGTCAAACGGGCACCGGATTCGCTGGCTAGAAATAACCCGTCCAAAATATCTGCGTTTTGTTTTAGTGGACGCTAAAATTTAATTATACAAATCTTTGTATTCAAGGTGGGGTATAACCCCGTTTAGTTGACTATTTCAGACTGTTGTTACGGTGTCAATCCTTGCAAGATCTTGATAAGACGGTGAAATTTCTCTTCGATTGATGTTCTGCCGCCTTCCGATTTGTATTCAAGTACTACGTCCGATGTTTGATGAATTCAAATTATTTTCAGTTGACATAAGACAGGTTCGTTTGGATTTATTTTTAAACAACAATCACTAAAATTCCTAGCCTTGCATAGGAAAAGCGTCTAGCATTTCTGGGCATTTTCAACAGCTTTGTTTTTTTGTTTTTTTTAATATTACTGAAAATTCCTATAAGGGGGATCGTAGGCAAATAACATATGACAACGTTAACGCCCCCCCCCTCCCCCAAAAAATGGAAAAATAATGGTACTTACGTATTAGCTACACCAGGCTAGAGAAATGGGTCTCGTTCAGGATCTGGATCATGAAATGAGAACTCAATTGAAGTTGTGGCAATATGGCGACGGAAAGTCCATTTATTAATATTACCAACGTGTTGGGTTGACGCTAGTTTCGATATAAACTTGAGCGAGCGGAAACGCATCGCAATTATGCCATTAACATAAGTACTACTGGTTTCCTAGGTCGTATAACATTAGCAATTATGTTAATCGCATAATTCCTATGCGTTTCCGCTCGCTGCGCTCGCTCAAGGTTATATCAATCCAACTCGTTGATAATATAGATCAAGGATGGTTTTTCGGTGGAAAATGGGCCGATATGCAATTTAAAAGTCCGTCACGCAGGAGCTGCATAACTAAGCACTTTCCTCAGAGTTTGGGTAGTGTAGACTGCTTTCCAGAACAATTTGCTTAAAATATCCTACATAAATAAAATAAAAACGTGAATAGTTCTCATTTTGTAATGAGTAACTGATCAATTATTAATTTTCTTCCAGAGTTATGTTACACATGGTACCTACTACACTACGTAATAAATACAAAAAAACTCATATTATCGTATTTTGATCTAACGCAGGAACAGGATACAGTCCCTCTAGTGGTAGAAAGCGCTCCTTGCGGCGGCTTTGTGAACCTACGTCTGCCGGCTTTTCTATTCAAATATATTACAAATTAAACCCCCGCTTTCCGATTGACCGATTCAGCTCATTTTTACAACACTTCTTTCTCATGAGTTACCCACGACGTATACCGCGTTTCGTTACAATACAGCAGAAATTACGACCGGTATGAGTATATTAGGAATTTGGGTCCGGAGTAAACCCCCCCCCCCTTCTAATGAACCGATTTAGTTTATTTTTACAACTCATATTTACCTGTAGATTACCACTACGAATACCGAGTTTCGTCGAAATATACTAAAAATCACGGCTGGTAGTGGCGAATTGGTATTGAGGGTCCGGAGTAAACCCCCCCCCCCCCTCCTAATGAACCGATTTCGTTTATTTTTACAACACATATTTACCTGTGGATTAGCACTACGAATACCGAGTTTCGTCGAAATATACCAAAAATCACGGCTGGTAGTGGCGAATTGGTATTGTGGGTCCGGAGTAAACCCCCCCTTCTAATGAACCGATTTAGTTCATTTTTATATCTCACTTTTCTCTCTATATTAACACTACGAATACCAAGTTTCGTTTAAATATAACAAATATTACGGCTGACATAGTCAAATAAGTGTTTTGGGTTCGGGGTAAACCCCCCCTTCCGGTGGACCGACTTTGGTGGTTAACGAACTCGTTCAATCGTTTGCTAATTGAATGCTATATACCAAGTTTCGTGACGAAAAAACAAAAACTCTGGCTGCTATCGTGTTAACAGACACATATATATATATATGCATATATATATATATATATATATGCATATATATATATATATATATATATATATATATATATATAAATTTTAACGGGGGTCATTTTCGGTGTCTACTAGGTAGGATCGATAAAGATTTGAAGAAACTTTTCAGAAATTCCGTCATGTGTCCAACCTCAATAGCTACTTTCCTTCGGAGGAAAGTGCTAAAAGTGTTTCAAAGGAGTCTCTTTGCTATTGCGTTGTCGCCATTTGAATTCAACTCAAACAAGAAACAATGAATACCTGCATTTTGGTGGAGACTTCATAGATGACCCTAGAAGGCTACCTGAATTGAATCTTAGGACTCTATTAAGGTTAATCACGGACACGGCGCTGTTGGTGTAACAGGCTGACTTGTCGGGTGGCACAATAGGCCTTGTAGGTCTCGGTGCATCTCCTTCCCGGTTTTCTTCGGGCATCCGTTCTAATAATAATCGTATTCTACTGAATTAATTTAACTTGTTCACATGTTATATTATTTTAATTTTTGTAGAAGCATACTTTTGTAATTTTAATGTCACTGATTTTTATTTTGCTACATTGTGTATTGATTATTTTGAAATACACCTATGATCCAATGACCCTGGAGGATAGAGGCCTGAAAATACTAAATAACACAAACACTACCAAAAATAACCAATGATCATATGTTTTTTTTTGGTACAAATAAGACTTTTTAAGTATGTTTTTTTTTTTTTTGACAACATTCGTCATGGAGCCTCGGGATTCCAACATTTTTACTAACGTGCTTCTGATCTACGCCTTCATGAACGACGTAAACGGCCGATGTGTTAGTAAGTAAAAACGGCAACTACATTAGAGCAAGCATGAGCCAAAATCTTGAAAAGAATATAAGTCAAAAACGTTCGAGGATATATCATCCGACGTTATAATACGAATATAAGCTAAAGTTGTCAGAACATACATCAGCTCATGTGCTGGAAAAAATGTAGACCATTCCCGTTATAAAGTCACCAACTGCCTTCTTTTCTTCTAATCGAGACCCCTTGTCTAACAATCTTTCCTCACTTTTAGTTCTGGTCGAACAATTCATCGCTTTCATCCTATTTTGGCTTGGTTGATTTCTTTAGCTATTCTACCATCGTTTGCCCTAGCAATGCCACCTGGTTCTCCTCTATTACCACATTGGCAGGTTTAACGTTGAGGTTCCTTCTAATTCTAATGTTGCGGATTAGGTCTCTGTTTTTTTATCTATCTTTCTGAGACATGTCATTTCTAAGGCTTGGATTCGCGATTCGTGCTCACCTCTTAGATCCAATGATTCCGAAGAGAATTGGAAGAAACGTTCACCTCAAAACACCGCATTATGTTGCTTTATCCACCTCCCCCCACCTGTTCAGGAAACCTTGTAAAAAGAAGAAAGGCATTTGTAAAAATAAATAATATGAATTTCTTTATATTTTATTTATTTATTCACGTTACAGATATGGAAAAGCCTTTTGGTTGGTTTTTGTTGATGCTTTCATTGCTGGAAAGAAGGCTTTGACACGAGTGCCGACAGTAGAATGTATTGACCAATCAGATGTCAGATTCGGCCTCGGAGTACTATCCAATATGCAATTACAGGAAGGTGGGTCAGAGATTGCAAAACATCCTTGGTCCAGTTCTTAGGATTGGGTTAGCAGGTCCAATCAAGTTCGACAAGGAAAACCCGTAGAATGTAGTGGATGAACGTAACGTACAGGAGGAGATGGGAGAATGGATTAAATATATGTATTTATTCTGTGGATGCCCGGTGGCTGCTACTGCTGAGGCGTGTGTCAGGAGTGGTAGGTTTGATCCTCACTAAGTGTGATGACGTTTATTTGGAAAAAAGGAAATGCATTGGCCCTGTTCCGTCGAGAAAGGAATTTATCCCATTTACTTGGATAAAAATTGTTACCTTTAAGTGGACGTTAAAATTTCCAAATTTTTTAAAAATTGTAATACAGATTTATTTCCAAAGTGCATTGCACGCAATAAAGACGTATTAGCTGAGAAGACGACGGAATAAAAAAAAATACTCTCACCAACAATAAATTATTCATAAAAACGCAATTCAAAGAATAAATAGCCCAAAAAAAGAAGAAAAACTAAAATATTTAATCAGCTGGGAAGAATCTTCCAAATTGTATATTCAATTACTACTGGAACGCTTCGGACGTCTTCAGCCATCATTTTCTAATTTCAGAAATTTTATGCAATATAGCTGTTACCAGGCGAGTCATCCTACACCTACTTTCTGCATCTAGAAAAGCAAAAATAAATCAGAAACCAAATAAGTAATATTAAAATCTAATAACACAAATCTGTAACTGCTCACGTTCACAGTTTCGAACCAGTGACCTCCCAAATCCAAGACCTATCGGTCAAACGGTGTGGATTTGTATAAGGAACAAACTGACAGACAGACAGCTGATTGATGATTTTTACCTAGCCTATGACACTCCCCGTATCAAGACCTATGTAGCAGAACATATGTTACTATTAACACATATGTTAATTAACATATGTTCACCAAAAAAAAAGACAGTGAGTAAAAAAAAACAATTGGTGTGTGTTATGAGATACTTGACAAACATGTTTTAAAAAAGTGTTTTATTGAAGTGTCTATCTCAAGCAACTGGTGTTGTATAAAATCATAGTCTTGTGAGTGCCAATTTTTATTTTGAACATTGGACTGCTGAAATTCCCTAACCTTCCTTAGCAGCTAACTTTCTGATTAAGAGGCTATTGTGTTAAGGTGCATTACACCTCAGAAGACAAAGACAATTATTCCTTTCCTTTGTTCATATTAATTTTTAACATTTTGTTCCTAAAAATAATAATAATAATTTTATACCCAAAAAAATAGTTAGTGTTTTGTTAAATTTTATTTATTTTTTTTTGTTGGCTCCTTCTGAGCAATATCACTCAACACTATGCCAACAAGTGGTGACCCCGACGATGAAAAGGCAAAAGGACAACAACCATCCGATATCTTACCCTGTGGTTCAAAAATGCCCTTACCTCAGAAAATTACTGAAGAGGAATCTGAAGTCTCAGCATTCTCTGGTGCTCACAATCGCTTGCCACCATTTCATAAAGCAAACCCCTCACTCTGGTTTGCTCATGCAGAGGCCGTTTTCTTCACCTCTAAAGTCACATCCCAAGTGATGAAGTACCAAGCAACGATGGCAAATCTCGGAATGGAAGTTCTGGAACAGGTTGCAGATCTCATCGACAGGGCCGATACCAACACACCTTATGATGACCTCAAAGCTCGCCTGATCCAAGTCTATGGAGAATCCGAGACTCGAAGAATCCAGAGACTATTGCAGGATACTCAGCTCGGTAACCAACGACCATCCCAACTTTTACGCATCATGCTTCAGCAAGCAGGCACTATTGTCTCACGGGAGATGGTAAGAACTTTGTGGCTTAGAAACCTTCCAAGTAGGATGCAAGCAATTCTAACAGCGACTGGTCAAGATGATCTTGAAAAGCTAGCAGCGACGGCAGACAAGATTGCTGAGATAGAAACCCCAGTTGAGACATTTTCACTTTCACAAGAGGAAGCCCGGCCCCAGCAATCACCATCTTTGTCAATAGCACCACCTTCGATTGACCAGCTTGTCATGGAACTTCGATCTCTTCGCACTGAAGTAGCAGAATTGCGCCAGGCTCATCGGTCACGGAGCAATGACCGAAATCCATGGAGGGATACTCGTAGCCGACCCCCAAGTCGTTCAAGTTCCCGTGGAGGACTGTGTTTTTATCACTACAGATTTAAGGACAAAGCCAAAAAATGTACAAAACCCTGCAACTATAAAGTGAATTTAAACCCCTAGGGCTGGCGAATGAAGCGGCTATCGCCTCAGCCCAACCACAACGCCGCCTTTTCGTTAGAGATAAGCGGTCAGGGAAGATTTTTCTTATCGATACAGGTGCTTCTATATCCACCATTCCTCGTAACCCTCAGAAACACCGATCACCGACAGATTATAGTCTCATCGCTGCTAACAACACCCGAATCCCAACTTATGGAGAGTCAACCATGATCCTGGACCTAGGACTACGACGATCTTTTCCTTGGACCTTTGTTATTGCGGATGTAGGGAAGCCTATCATCGGTGCTGATTTCCTTTTCCGTCATGGTCTAGTAGTCGATATAAGGAATAAGCAGCTACGCGACGGCACTACAGGTCTTACTGCATGTGGAACGGTTTCCATGGTTTCTGTATCTACCATATCAACCATTCCTGAAGACTGCAAATACTCACATATCCTACGAGAGTTCCCCAATCTAACCCGACCATCACCAATCAGAGGACCTTCACCCACTGTCGTCCAGCATCACATTGAGACAAAAGGAAATCCAGTAACAAGCAAATCCAGAAGACTTCCTCCGGACAAATATAAGGCCGTTAAGGAACACTTCCAGCAACTAATGAACGAAGGCATCTGCAGACCTTCTAAGAGTCCGTGGTCTAGCCCACTGCACGTAGTCACAAAGAAGAATGGAACCTTGCGTCCCTGCGGAGACTACAGGATGCTGAACAAGCAGACAGTACCAGACAGATATCCTGTACCTAATCTTCTAGACTTCACCACACAGCTAGAGGGAAAGAAGATTTTCTCGACACTGGATGTAGTCAGAGCCTTCTACCACATTCCAGTAGCTGAAGAAGACATTGAAAAGACAGCTGTAATTACACCATTCGGTTTGATGGAATTCACTAGAATGAGTTTTGGCTTAAGAAATGCTGCCCAGACTTTCCAGCGGTTCTCAGACACCCTATTTCGTGACCTTCCATTCATATTTCCATATCTGGACGATTATTTTATTGCTTCAGCTGATGAAGATGAACACGAGCGGCATATTAGGGAAGTTTTCAAGCGGATGGACGATAATGGACTGACACTCAATGTAGCCAAGTGTGTCTTTGGGAAATCTGAAATAGACTTCCTTGGTTACAGAGTAAATTCGTGTGGCATTACACCCCTGCCAACCAAAGTCCAGACCATCGCCGAATTTCCACAACCCACAACTATCTGCCAGCTTCGCCGTTTCCTCGGTATGGTAAACTTTTACAGAAGATGTATACCTGACGCAGCTACTGTTCAGACCCCTCTGAATCGCCTGTTGCACAATACCAAGAAAAACGACAAGCGACCTGTACCCTGGACTGAAGAAAGTTTGGAAGCATTCCAGAAAACCAAGGAGAGTCTCGCAGCAGCCGCACAGCTAGCACATCAATCCACTCACGAGGAGTTATCTCTTGCCTGCGATGCCTCAGATATCGGCATTGGTGCAGTTCTCCAGCAGCGGAAGAATGGGATATGGAGACCTTTGAGTTTCTTTTCAAGAGCTCTATCACAGACGCAGACAAATTACTCTGCTTATGATAGAGAATTGCTCGCAGTCTATGAAGCTGTTAAACACTTCAGGCCACTTCTTGAAGGATTGAACTTTACTATAGTCACCGACCATAAACCACTAGTTCACGCCTTCGAACAGAAGCCCACCAGTGCATGTCCCCGACGTATCCGCCAGCTGAACTTTATTAGTCAGTTCTCAACGGACATAAAGTATCAGCCTGGTAAAGAAAATATGGTTGCCGACACCTTGTCCCGCCTGGAAGAAGTACAACTACCAGATGATCTAGATGCTCTCGCGGAAGCCCAGAAGAAGGATCCATCAATCGCTGACCTCAAGAAGAACCCCAGTCTGAACTTCAAACTCATCGACATCCCTGGATTCCATGGACCACTTCTCTGCGAAATGTCCACTGTCAAGGCACGTCCATACATTCCAGAAGGTCTTAGAAAAGCTCTCTTCAACCGACTGCATGGCCTTAGTCATCCAGGAGTTCGAGCAACCAGAAAACTTATATCACAGAGATTCTTCTGGCCAGAAATGAACCGTGACATCGGAACATGGACCAAGTCATGTATACCTTGCCAACGGTCAAAAGTACAGCGGCACACCCAGACACCATTGGGAACATTTCCAAGAGCGCAACGGTTTGAGCATGTCCACCTGGATCTGATTGGACCACTGCCCACATCCAATGGAAATCGATATTGCCTCACAATGATGGACCGTGGAACACGATGGCCAGAGGCTATACCACTCCCAGACATAACAGCAGCCACAGTCAGTGAAGCATTTTACACTCATTGGATAGCTCGCTTTGGCACGCCCAGCAGAATCACAACGGACCAAGGCCGGCAATTCGAGGCTGAGATATTCCAACGCCTTGCTGTTCTCATGGGAATAGAGAAAAAACGGACAACCGCCTATCACCCACAATCCAACGGTTGCATTGAGCGCTGGCACAGAACACTGAAAGCCGCTCTCACTGCACACCTCGATACAGATAGGTGGTCAGAACTATTACCAACCGTACTCCTTGGATTACGTTCAGCATTCAGAGAAGACATGGGTGCATCCGTCGCTGAAGCACTATATGGTCAACCTCTTAGACTACCAGGAGAATTTTTCCATGAGTCGCCCATTCAGCAGGAACCAGCAGCTGCTCTTCGACTTTTAAAGGAAGATCTTGCTAAGCTTAAACCCGCTGAACCAAGATCAACCACTCGAAAGGTATTCCAGCATGAAGATCTGCAAAAATGTTCGCATGTTTTTCTGAGAGAAGACGCTGTAAGGAGTCCTTTAGTCCCTCCTTATTCAGGACCTTACCCTATCCTCAAGCGCGCTGAGAAACATTTTACAATCCAGCTAGGAGACAGGGAAGTGACAGTGTCTCTCGATCGTCTCAAACCTGCCTACCGTCTCATGGACACTGAGAACATTCCCAGAACATCTACTGAGGTAACACCAAAGAGCGACACCACGAACCATACTGCAAACATGAACAGAACTTCTGACGCAGCAAGATCAACTCCACCGCCCTACAGGACAAGATCTGGTCGTCAGGTACGGCTAAACACACGCTTTTGCGACTCCGTCACTAGGGGGGGAGTAGTGTAGCAGAACATATGTTACTATTAACACATATGTTAATTAACATATGTTCACCAAAAAAAAAGACAGTGAGTAAAAAAAAACAATTGGTGTGTGTTATGAGATACTTGACAAACATGTTTTAAAAAAGTGTTTTATTGAAGTGTCTATCTCAAGCAACTGGTGTTGTATAAAATCATAGTCTTGTGAGTGCCAATTTTTATTTTGAACATTGGACTGCTGAAATTCCCTAACCTTCCTTAGCAGCTAACTTTCTGCTTAAGAGGCTATTGTGTTAAGGTGCATTACACCTCAGAAGACAAAGACAATTATTCCTTTCCTTTGTTCATATTAATTTTTAACATTTTGTTCCTAAAAATAATAATAATAATTTTATACCCAAAAAAATAGTTAGTGTTTTGTTAAATTTTATTTATTTTTTTTTGTTGGCTCCTTCTGAGCAATATCACTCAACACTATGCCAACACCTACCTGTGTGCCAAGCTTGGTCAAAATCGGTCAAACGGTGTGGATTTGTATAAGGAACAAACTGACAGGCCGCTGAGCTAGTGCACTCCCAGGATCAAGACCTACCTGTGTGCCAAGTTTGTGCAAAATCGGTTATTATTTAAATAATTATATTAAAAAACTTACAAAAGAAATATATGTCTTATATTGTGAAATTTAATAATCAATAATTATTTTAAATTTATTATTAATCGGCCATATCGAAGTTAATTGAGCAAACTAGAGATCTGGGAATTGATAAAATATCCATTAAGACAAGGAAAATCCATCAATTAAGCAAATACATTTATTTCTGTTCGGTAATTGACTTGAATGACGTGTCGTCACATTTTAGGAAATATTAGGAAAACTAATAAAACAATAATAATGTTAGTAATACAATAAAATGACTAATTGGTAATAATATCTTGGCTATGAGTGTTTCCCCATGGAGAGCTTGCTCTACCTCTGAAGGAACATTCGATCGAACTCGAAAGATAGAACACTTGCCATTTTCAACTTTGACTCCCTTTTGTGTCAAGACAATACGCCTGTTCGAAAGATTTTATAATTGCTTAAAAGCTAGCCAAAACCACCACCCACATCGGCCAATCGGCCCACATCTGAATGTGGTCCTCCACAATGACCGTCTTTGTTAATAAGAATTGCACATTATTCTGCAGCTTTCCTCCAGAACAAAAGTCTTCCTTACAATTGAAATCCGCCTTCTACTAACATTTTGTCATTAACAATTTCAGGCATTTTCCATATAATAATCTAAATGATATTGTATATTTTGTTTCAGGTGGAAAGGGAGCATATACAAGCTAGTCTGGCCGGATTTAGCTGCCTTCCTCACGCTATACTATAGTCTTAGCTTTACCTACAGATTCGCTCTAATGCCTGACCAGAAGAAGTAAGCCAATAGAAAATAATTACATCTCACATATGAGGAGGTCAGGGCCAAATAGTGCCATGCAACATTCTTAACAAAACTTATCTGTAGATGATATATGTTGGATATTATGTGGGACTATCAGTCTATGATGCAAATGTTACTAAAATATGACTACAAGCTCTGTATGCTACTTAATCTTGTTGCCCCTAATCATGTCAACTGATTGTCCCACATAGTATCCAACTTATAGCAGCTACAGTTAAGTTTTGTTAAAAATGTTACTTGCCACTATTTGGCCCCGACCCCTTCATATCGTCCCTACCATGTCAAACTATCGAATTGTTGGATTGTGGACGATAAGCTTGTCGCAAATTTTCACAACTCTAAACCCTTTAGAATAGCCTTAAATAAAGTATAGACTAAGACCATTTTTCAATATATTACTTAATAGAATATGTTGGTTCTCTTGTTTGTTCCGATTTGCATATTCGATAGTTTGACATGGTAGGGACAATATTAACTGCATTGCTATTTACTCATCAATATCTTTTGGGAGTAATTAATTTGGAAGGTCAATAAAAAGAAAACAAATTTACAGTTAACACACCTCTATTGCTCTATTAGTTTCTGTTCTACGGATGCCTCTCTAATTAAAATTGAAATAAATTTACGTTTCCGCAATATATTTTCTTATTTAATTGATAAAACATAATTTTATCTATATGTTAAAACAATTTCATTTCATTTGACTAATCTCCTTCTGGATGACTAAATTTTATTTTGGGCTCTATCCATTTGAAACAGGTGATTCTATTGACTTCAGATTGTCGGCCATTATGAAGTGTTCCTTGCAGCAAAACATTTCTCCCTACGAGGACCTCTGTTAGTGGGCACGGTAGACATTGGGTCAGGGGCCCATGGTCTCAGGGGGGCCCAGCGCCATTTTTATACGCGCATTATAATTTGAAATATTATTTTTTATTTAATAATTGATCGTTGCGTCATCGCCAAAGAAGAGCAATACTCATTAAATAAATAAGTAAAATAATTTGATATAACGGTGTGCCCAAATCTATGCAACTAACAGACATCGTTTGGTCTTGCATCTTATTGATTGTCATTGAAAATGCCAATCTAATTGGAAATTCAATGCATGTGAATTCAATTGGCACATGTGTGTGAATAATAACAGCCGAAAACTGTGTTGTGAGTATGAGAAAGACAGGAGGCCGGCTTCGTTCTCATCCTTATTCTGTGCTGTTTACTGGGTGAGAAGTGACACCGGTAGATGCCTGGCGGGAATAACTCATCGAGTGATAATTGATTAGTTATCGACCGCCAAGGGTTGAAAATAACTAAAGTCTTAATACTGCTATTAAAAAATGGGAATTGGTAGTACAAGGGTGAACATTTAGGGTTGCATTTATTTTTTTAAAGGCAAATCATAAAAACATAAGAATAAAATATTTTGTCCAAAAAATAAAAAAAAACTTATCTTGGGGTGAACCACACTTATCACTTAAGTGGACGTATGAAAAATAGTTAACATCCTATTCTTAGTCCTATCAAATATACACACAACATTTCATAAAAATCGGTCAAGCCTTTCTGGAGGAGTTTGGTTACTAACACTGTGACACAAGAATTTTATATAATAGAAGTATAGTTCATAATTATTATTGAGAACAACCAATGAATAATTTTCTAAATGCCCTATTTATAATATATAAACTAGCTTTTAAATATTGTCAGTCCAAAAATTTGTATCCCCAGGAAGTGCCAATGTACCCTAGACAATTCTTAAATTTTCCACTTTGTTCAATTACAAATGTAATTAATTTAGTTTTCAGAAAAATATCAGTTAATTCTATTAATATTTTTTGGTAATGTTAATGCAGGAGGGGGGGGGGGTTAAGAGGCCCGTGAAGTTATTTGGACAGGAGCCCGTACTTCCTCTCAGAGGCCCTGGTTCCTACTGGTAAGCTGTAAATCTAGATTAGTTTCAGCTCGTAAGAGCTACAGGCGTCCATAGTAGTCAAGAACTAGTAGATTAATTACAGTGTGTAAATTGTAATTTTTGTTGTCTTCATTATTCAGAATGTAATTTAATTGTATCTTTTTTGTTTTATTATTTTCCAGAGTATTTGAAGAAATCTCTGAGTACTGTGATACATATAGTAATTTTATTCCTCTATCTTTTGTGCTTGGATTCTACATTTCTATCATCATGCAGCGATGGTGGAACCAGTATACCACCATCCCATGGCCCGATCCCATAGCTGTCTTCGTATCGTGTCATATTCATGGGCAGGTAGATTTAATATTTCACTTTTTTATTTTAATTTTTTTAATCAGGAATATAACTAAATATATTTTGTTCAAAAATGTAATAAATTATTGGATCCAAAAACCTCAAGAATGTAAATTCTATTTCATGGTTCGGTCCGTATGGAAATTTTCATCTTACAAGTTCTTGCTATATATTTGACTTTTGTTGGTGCAACAACTTGATATTTTTAATTGCTTGATTAAAAATCCTAAGGATGATAAATTTATAAATAATTGTTATAAACAATGAAAAATGGATATTTAAAAAAATGCTATCAACAGAAAATATCAGGTACTCCAAGACCAAAAGTCTCAAGCAGTGGTCACCAAGATCAACGTGCAAGAAAGTTTAATAGTTTTGGTGGAATTATGCAGATTTTTTGCACTTTGATGAGGTTCCAAGTGGCAAGGCTCTAAACTCTGAACTCTTCTGTGAATAACTCATAAGTGAATATGGATTCTCAAAATATTGTAAATGGCTCTATTTCAGCAAGGCAGGAATTTTTATTAAAATGTAAATAAAACATATTATATAAACAAAATGTTTTCTAACAACATTAGACTTTCTTACTTTTTCCTATGCTCAAAATATTTTTTTTCCTCAATGCACAGTGCTTTTGGGGCTAGAATAAATCTTCATAGTCCAAGAGCTGGTAACACACTTTTCATGAAGTGTTTTATGCACCTTGAATTTGCTATACCTCTTGGGTAGATAAGAAGGTAAATATGAGTTGGCTAGACTTACCATCTTCAATAAACATAATTGAAAATAATTACAAAAGGGCAGACACTTTGTTGGGGTTTAATTATCAGGAAACATGAAAATAAATGATGCCTGTGATCGACTGCAATACACTGCGTGTAACCGTACGAGTGAATGATAGCACCGTGCAGTTGTTGTTGTCCTCTGTGCTCTCATTGGTTATTGCTCACATGATCTTGTACACCTGTCCTGGTTAAATGGCAGCGTGAATAAAACTCTCATTTAATATTAAAATAAATACAATTCAGTTTTTTTAGCACTTTCCTCCGAAGGAAAGTAGCTATTGAGGTTGGACTCATGACGGAATTTTTGAAAAATTTCTTCAAATCTTTATCGATCCTACCTAGTAGACACCGAAAATGACCCCCGTTAAAATTTATATATATATATATATATATGTGTGTCTGTTAACACAATAGCGGCCAGAGTTTTTGTTTTTTCGTCACGAAACTTGGTATATAGCATTCAATTAGCAAACGATTGAACGAGTTCGCTAACCACCAAAGTCGGTCCACCGGAAGGGGGGGTTTACCCCGAACCCAAAACACTAATTTGACCATGTCAGCCGTAATATTTGTTATATTTCAACAAAACTTGGTATTCGTAGCGTTAATATAGAGAGAAAAGTGAGATATAAAAATGAACTAAATCGGTCATTAGGAGGGGGGGTTTACTCCGGACCCACAATACCAATTCGCCACTACCAGCCGTGATTTTTGGTATATTTCGACAAAACTCGGTATTCGTAGTGGTAATCCACAGGTAAATATGTGTTGTAAAAATAAACTAAATCGGTTCATTAGGAGGGGGGGGGGTTACTCTGGACCCACAATACCAATTCGCCACTACCAGCCGTGATTTTGGTATATTTCGACAAAACTCGGTATTCGTAGTGGTGATCTACAGGTAAATATGTGTTGTAAAAATAAACTAAATTGGTTCATTAGGAGGGGGGGTTTACTCCGGACCCAAATTACTAATATACTCATACCAGTCGTAATTTCTGCTGTATTGTAACGAAACGCGGTATACATCGTGGGTAACTCATGAGAAAGAAGTGTTGTAAAAATGAGCTGAATCGGTCAATCGGAAAGGGGGGTTTACTTTGTAATATATTTCAATAGAAAAGCCCGCCAGACGTAGGTTCACAAAGCGGCCGCAAGGAGCGCTTTCTACTACTAGAGAGACTGTGTCCTGTTCCTGCGTTAGATCAAAATACGATAATATGAGGGTTTTTGTATTTAATACGTAGTGTAGTAGGTACCATGTGTAAACATAACTCTGGAAGCAAATTAATAATTGATCAGTTACTCATTACAAAATTAAAAGAGAACTATTCGTGTTTTTATTTTATTTATGTAGGATATTTTAAGCAAATTGTTCTGGAAAGCAGTCTAAACTACCCAAATTCTGAGGAAAGTGCTTAGTTATGCAGCTCCTGCGTGACGGACTTTTTTTTTTATTCCCCTTAAAAGTGTCTGCCTCATTTCTTATTCATTGTAAAATTGTCTTAATTTTACTTTAAAGATAGTTGGCTTCTGAATAAAACTCTATTTTTGGAAATATTTTTTTGCACCTTTCCCCTATGCGCAGTATCTGGTGTTCCATGGTAAGTCTAGCCAACACATATAGATAGATAGATGGATATATTTCCAGCAATCCAAATTTTTTGGAAATTGTACAACTCAAAGAAGCAAAAAACAAAAACAAAAACAACTATACAATTTCAAATCTGATTGCTTAGGTTCACAGATATAACATTTAAAGTCTCTTACATAATTTAAACTTATAAAACATTTCTTGGTAATGCCTTGATATCCTAACTTAGTACCTTAAGATTATAATAAATAACATAGCATATATTAAAAACTCCACACAATACATTTTAAAATAAAAACAAGTATATATGACTAATATAATAAATAATATAAAAATTAAAATATGACACCAGTAGATTATAAATTAAAATAAAAGTATATACATTAAAATAAAATTATATACACATAAGCTCTTTGGACTACGTATTAAATTGAGACGTCTTTTGAATTATGAACAAAAAACTCCCTTATCGTATAAAAATTCATTTCCGATATATGCATTTACATTGGCATACAAATTTAGCGTATTCGTCTATTTCTTTTATTTTTCTAGGAAGGGCGTTGTAAATAATCGCTCCATTATGTAACAAACCTTTTGAATAGAAGCAGGTTGCATGCTGCTCTATCTCTAAATTCCTAGCCTGCCTTGTCGAATAGGAATGTAAATCCCCCTCAACAGGTGCAGATTATTTTTTACAAATTTCAGCACTTCTAATAAGTAGAAAGACGGTATGGTCAAAATTTTGAGTTTTTTGAAAAATTTTCTGCATGAAGTTGTCCTCTGCAAATTGCATAATATTCGTATCGCTCTTTTTTGTATCTTAAAAATATCTTTTATTTCAGGCACAATTCCCCAAAGAGCTATTGCATATAATTGTGATTGGAATAGCCCAAAATACGTGTTTATCAAATTTTCTAAATTTAGTACATTTGTTAATTTTTGTAGCATATAACAAGCTTTGTTTAATTTTTTCTTTATTTGTTCTATATGAGCTTTCCAATTTACCTTCTTATCTACCCAAGAGGTACATTGTAGCAAAATTTCAAGGCGCATAAAACACTTCATGAAACGTGCGGTTACCTGCTCTTGGATTATGAGGGCAATAATTGACAAATGAAACTTCCTTTTACTTGACACGTATTTAAGGGAGTCGAGGACAAGGACAAGCTGAACTTCACTAAACTAATTTTAGCACTTATGAAGGGGACAATCCTCAAAAGTGATTGGGCTGAAGAAAAAAATGATTGTCATCCTGGAGTTTGATTCTAATTTCTCGAAATAATGATCCTTCCCCAGCCATTACCTATTTAAAACATATTTTTACTAAACAATTTTGTTCTCATTATTTTTGAACAGGATGAACGAGGTCGCTTGATGAGACGTACGATCGTTCGATACGTCTGCCTTTGCCTTACCATGACCTTCTCCATGATCTGCCCTCGAGTCAAGAAGAGGTTTCCGACACTAGAACACTTCGTAGCTTCTGGTTAGTAAAGTCTTACATTTATCATTATATTATAAAATGGTGGCACTATTTATCATTTTGTGATCTTCAAAAGAAAATAAATTTCTCATATTATATTTTTAGGGGGGGGCGAGGTTAGCTCAGTGGTAGAGCACTGGACTAATAAGCTGGAGGCCTGAGTTCAAATCCCGAGCAAGCACTTAAGATTTTTTCTTCTAGTGTCTTCGTTCATGGGTTGAATTCGGCCTCCCTGACCGTCCCTAGGCCGACCCAGCCTTTAATTAATTTAATAATGGGTACCTTGGGTGCTAATGACTCCAGCAGTCGAAGCGGCCAAGGGGAAAATCAGGCGGCCGGAGCATAGTACTGACCACACTATCTCCCTAGTGTGCCGTATGGTCATGAATCAGATACCTCTATAGTATCTGCCCCTCAGGGCCCTCGTGACCTGTTACGGGACTGATTTTTTTTTTTTTTTTAATTATATTTTTATGCTAATGATGAATGTTTCCTCCTCTCCTCCTCCACCCCCAGGAAAAACTTTTTCTGGCAATTTTTGACATTACTATTACAATTTTAGACCTAAGTATGCTCCAAAACCTCTGGTAAACAAACTCAACTTTTGCCCCCCCCCCTATTTTGTCACAGTTTTGTATTTTTCAGTAGAGAAAATTATGATGATAATGCAGTTCATCACATATTATATACTTGACACAAAACATGTAGATCAACAAAACTCAATCCTTAATTGTCTAACCTGTATGTTTCCAAGTAAAGATGGAATGGTTGAGATTCGGCTAAAGAAACCTCAATAAGATTTTTGTTAAAAAAATCTATATTTAGGACGTTTCGGCTAATCATTGGTAGCCTTCGTCAGCTAAAATGACAAGAAAAACAGAAATTAATACAGAAAAAAAAGGTTTATAATTGAGATAAGTAACAGAACTATTAATACAAGTAACTTATTATAAGAGAACAATTTGGTCTTAAATTCTTAGAATGAGTAGAATGAAAATCAATAGAAACATAACAAAAAAAGAAGGAAAAAGGCTATTTTATTGAATTGTATATAAGTAAACAGGTGCTAATAATAATATTAATTTGTTAAAATTAATTATTATTATACACTTCAATAAAATAGCCTTTTTTCTTCTGTTTTTGTTATGTTTCTATTGATTTTCATTCTACTCATTCTAATAATTTAAGACCAAATTGTTCTCTTATAATAAGTTAATTTTATTTATAGTTCTGTTACTTATCTCAATTATAAACCTTTTTTTTCTGTATTAATTTCTGTTTTTCTTGTCATTTTAGCTGACAAAGGCTACCAATGAGTAGCCGAAATGTCCTAAATATAGATTTTTTTTAACAAAAATCGAATTGAGGTTTCTTTAGCCGAACCCCAACCATTCCATCTTTACTTATCACCTCGACAGCTAACTATCTAATCTTCATGATGTATGTTTCCATACAAAAATTGTGGACTCATTTCAGTTGCTTAATTTTCTTCAACAATTAATTTTTTTCTCGTTTTTTTTTAAACAAAGATCTGCTTCTTTAATGACCATATGGTTGATAGAGCAGAGTATTGATCTCAATGAAAAAACTCTAAACTCTGATAAGCCGTATAAGACTCAGTTTTTGTTGTTTTGTTTTATTTTTTGCTTTAAGTACCAATTTTAGTATTTTCGTGCTATGGCACGTGTAGACGTGGCTGTACTGGTGGAAGCCTCAATCCTCCTCAGGTTGAGGCTGTAAGTTTTATATTTGTAACTTTTTCCCCTGAAGAGGAACCAAAAAGGTGTGAAACATGTAGGGACGTAATAAAGTTGGTGAAACTGTGTGGTGAAGTTTTTATTATTTGACCTGCCGCCTAGCACGAAAATACAAAGATTAAGAAAAGTGTCAGTTGAATAATAATTACCAATTTTAGGTGTCATCAATTTTAGATAAATCAATTTTTGTGACCACGGTGTATGAATAATGATTGATCTTTCTTAATCTGTGATGTATGCAGCGTTATTTGTGGAGTTCTCGATTTCGTAGAAGGTAGAAAAATAATGTCTCTCCACTGTTTTTCAAAGTATTTATTAGCAAAAGCTTTTCGAGAACATGGTTCTCATCGTCAGTGCATCTATTACTCCACCGGTAGTACTGCTAACAGCCTCTCCGAACAGGTGTGAGACCTGAGTTATAGTTATAATACAATCAGTATGGTACAAAGCCAACGGCCATAGCCGTATTGAATGCACCCGTTCCCGTTATCACCAAAGTTAAGCAACGTTGGGCGTGGCCAGTACCTGAATGGGTATCAAATAAAAGGGCAGCAACCTGTAGGTAACCCTGCATTAATATCCCAATTGTTGATATGCTGTTAAACACACATACACACAAAAAAGTATGGTACAAATAACACTTAACCTTATAAGTTTTGATTATAGTTTAAATAATATTTTGTTTATAACCAAAGAATATCATGAATTTGTTTCAGGTCTGATGACAGACAGCGAAAAGACTGTCATTGTTGATTTAAACTCCAAGTTCCCAGCTCACTCGAAGCATTGGCTCCCCATCGTTTGGGCAGCTTCCATTGTGACTCGAGCTAGGAAAGAGGGAAGGATACGCGATGATTTTGCCGTTAAGACCATTATCGACGAGCTGAATACTTTCAGAGGGAGATGTGGTTTGCTTCTTAACTATGATTCGATATCAGTCCCTCTTGTCTACACTCAGGTACACAGACTGTATAAGTTTTAGAATGTGTCATATGTACAAAATATGGAAAGTAATAATGCTTTTATTTTTGTTTCCTTAGGTGGTTACTTTAGCTACGTACTCCTTTTTCATTACTTGTGTAATTGGACGTCAATGGCTTGATATCAGTGAGAATGATTCACAGAACCGTATGCGTAGAAACCCAATAGATCTGTATTTTCCAGTCTTCACTACACTTCAGGTATTTCAAAGATAGTATAAAATGTATTACTGTCACACCTACAAAACATACTGTAGCCCATTCAGATAAATGGAAAAGTTATGTTGGGTATGCACAAAATATTCCTGACAGTTCTTCCATTTGCAAATTCACATTTCAATGAAAAACTTGCTACATGAAACACTATAAAAACTGATTATGTCTTGCCTAGTACCAGGGCAGGCTTTATGAGGTTAGCGAGTGCGAGCGAGATAGTGTTATTCTTTATCAATACTTAGCCAAAGCTAATGCTAAAAACAATTTAAACTATAATGTTAAAATAGTTAGTGTAGCTGAGAGAAAAGGGTGTGGCCTATTTTCCCACTGCAGTAAACTCCGTGGAAAAATTCTCTTGTTTATTAACTTATCTCTAGGAGGTTTAAAAAGTTTTCAGCCTTAGCTTTGACCTCTCAAAGCCTTCCCTAGTCTTAAACGTGACATAATCTGTTTTTATATATTTTTTTTTTTTTTTTTTTTTACGACGCATCTACAACTAGGTCATTAGCGCCTCTGTTTTTATGTGTTTCACATATCGTGTTGTTCAATGAAATGGGAATTTGTAAATGGCAGAACCGTTGGGAATATTTCCCTGCATGCAGAATTGAACTTCTCCATATATCTGAACAGGCTATACAAGCTAACATTAAATACAGTTAACATTAATTGTCATTAACATATTTGTATTTTCTAGTTTTTCTTTTACATGGGTTGGCTTAAAGTAGCAGAAACACTCATCAATCCATTTGGTGAAGACGATGATGATTTTGAAATAAATTGGATTGTCGACAGGAATCTTACCGTAAGTAATGGAAGTATATATTTGTAATTGTAAAATTTAGTGCATTTTTAAAAAGTCTGACTAGCAAGATCATATCTTTGTCTGTGTCATATTATATCTTTGTACTTTATTTATAATCCTTATCCCTTTTGTGACTTGGAAAGCTTGAAACAGAAACTCTTTATACTTTCGGCTTTATTGGAAAAAGGCTGACTCGCAGGAACTGCATCATCTTTGCATGTTTCCCTTCTTATTCCTATTGTCTTTTGGAAAGCTTTGAATAGATAAGAGTTTTGATTTTTTGTGAAAAATATAAAATGAAATCTCAAAGAGAAGATTTTAGGCGACCCGCAACAGGAAACTGACAGTATCATAAGCGGAAATTCCTCCCTCAGTCTTCGCTCTAGGAAAACAGTGTTACAGATATATATCTCATTCTCTTACCTTGTTTTACTAAAATTCTAATTTTACTGTTACATGCAATTTAAAAAACAGCCAATTAAAAACTGAGGCCAACAGGGGACCTGCAAAGGGACAAATATCAGTTGCTTTATAGTTTGGCGTAGATTTATTTTTTAAATGTGTAAGAATGTCATCAATATGATGGCTGCTGTTAATAAGTAGATAACTAAAGCAATTACAGTGGAACATGGATAATTCGAATATTTCTCTCGGTCCCTAGAATTTAGTGCATAAACAATGTAAAAAAATTGTGGTTAAAATGTTTCAAATGTATTCGAATAAAATGTTGGATAATTCGATTTTTTTTCGAAAGTTGACAGAGAGTCATTCCAGACTGTCGGATAACCTATGAAGATTTCATTAATGTCGATGAAGATGTCGCAGTGTGCGATGACTTAACTGAACGCAAAATAATCGCCAATGCTCTCAAAGAGATTCGCAGCTTCTCAGAAGCATGATGATGAAGACGATGATGATTAAGATGAGTCTACAGTAACCCAGGAAACGCCCGTTCCGAGTGCACTCGAAACACTGTTGTATATAAAGGAATTGAGACGATTTATAGAAAGTAAAAATGATGTCAGTTAGAATGTTTTTAAAACATTATATGTTCTAGAATCTTTTGTGATCTCCTACATACAAAAGACTTCAATCAAAGAAGCAAACCAAAATGTCAGGCTTTTTTAAAAAACAATAGACTTTTATTTTTACTTTTTTGGAAAGTCATTTATTACTTACGTACTTAATCATCAATTTGTTCAATTTTTGTTTTTCTTTGACTAAAATGTATGTATTTTTTTTTTTTTTTTTTTCATTAAAAACTGTGTGAAAATATGAATTTCGATTTTTTAGCCCTTTATTTTCAAAAACTTTTATAATTCGAATTTTGGATAATTCAAACTTTTTCATCTGTCCCTAGGGGTTCGAATAATCCAAGTTCTACTATATATAGAATTATTAAATTAAATTAAACACATTCCAGACCTCTTAATGAATCATTAGCAAAAATCTTGTGCATCCAAAAAAAAAAAAGAAAAGTGTCTTGTTGTTTTATAACTACAAATTGTCTTCTTTTAGGTGTCATACCTGATTGTTGATGAAATGCACCACGAACATCCAGAACTGATCCGTGATCAGTACTGGGACGAAGTATTCCCTACAGAACTGCCGCACACTGTAGCTTCGGAGCCGTTCAGGGGGAAGATTCCACAGCCATCTACAGCAAATATTGCCGTCGCTTTCGATAATCTAGAGACAAATCCTTCAGGAATTAAAATTGATGAACTAGGCATGGTACTCCTTTCTTTTGTATATTTCTGTAATAATTAAATTACTAAAATTTGTCTCTATTTGAATAGAAAATAGTGACAGAACCTATGAGTTGGAGAAACTAATAAATCATATCTGTCCACAACTTTATACTATAAGCAATAGTTCTTTCAGCACATAATGTCTCATACTCTGGTGCTAAACAACAAGTTACATGGATTTGCATTAAAGTTGCAATGGAATCCGTGAGGGAAAAAAATGGGGAAAAGGAAGAAGGTTAGCAGCTGAAAGATCGGACTGGCATGTACTTGTAGATTTAGATATGTTCCTCTAAAAGTTAAAGGAACAACTAATAGATTTAGCATATTTGGAAAAATCTCCGAGGCATGCCAACGGCCATACCCACGTTGAATACACCGGTTCCCGTTGATCACTGAAGTTTAGCAACGTCGGGCATGGCCAGTACCTGAATGGGTGACCGACCACGTGATGTTGGCATTATAAAAGGGCGGCAACCTATAGATAGCCCAAGTGTTGATACACCATTAAACACACACACACACAAAAAGGGCATAAAACTCTGAGGCATAAATCAGGAGGATTTCGATTCACATCCAACCTGAGGATTTAATTTATTTAAAAATTAAAAGATTTGAAAATTTAATTTTTGTGTGTATTTATTCATTGTTTATTAATGCTATCTAGAATGCTAATACACTGTTTTTAGCTTCCATGGATGTTACATTAAGCACCAAAAGGCCTAGACCGTATTAAAGAAATCCTGGGCAGATTTAAATTTATTCACTCCCAAAAAATTGAAGAATTCTCACTCTCAGCACTGTCCCAAAATGTGACATTAAACAATTTTCTTCCCATTCAAAATTTCTAAATAACTTACATGTTCTGTTTATTGGTATTACTGTTACTTTATTTAGGCAAGTAGCCATAGATAACTATTATTATTATTATTTATTTGACGATACACCACTTCAGGGTGAATTGCACTGAGTCAGTTTGTGTTTACATGCTGTTTATCGATCTATTATTGTTCTGCGCCAGTAAAGTAAAATATATTAATTGCTACAAATGCCAACAATAAAATAAATATAAGGAAAATAAATAAAATAGATTATATAGAAAAGGGTGTGAGGTTATCTCAGTGGTACAGCACTCGACTAATTTTCTGGAGGGCTTGAGTTCAGAACTCGAGCGAACTAAAGATTTTATCTTCAAGTGCCTTCGTTCTTGAGTTGAATTAGGTGTTTCAGACTGTCCCTAGCCCCATCCAGGTTTTAATTAATTTATTACTGGGTACTAGCAAAGGGGAAAATCAGGCGGCCAGAGCATAGTACTGATCATATCTCCCTAGTGTGACATATGGTCTGAATCAGATGCCTCCATATTATCTGCCCCTTCTGGCCCCTTGTGGCCTGTTGCGGGACATTATATAGATAAGGAACACAACAAATGAAATAAGATGTAATATTAGATTAAACTCACAATTATTTAGTTCTTCAATAAAAGAAGTATCAGGTGTTTTATATTTTATCATACAGATTTATGTTTTTTAAATCTGTAAGTATGTCATCAATATGATGGCTGCTGTCAGTAAGTTGATAACTAACAAATTTTTATACTACTCCATTGCTAAAAGAATTAAATCTTGTGAGCATTAAAAAAAAAAAAAAAAAAAAAAAAATCCTCTTTGGCCAAAACAGTTTCTTTTAACTAATGTGCTTTTGATTTAGAATTCTACATGTGAATGTTTCCTTGAATCACCAGTATGTACTCCTATGTTCCAGGCTGATGATAACCAAAGTGGTATCCACTTTTCTGCTAGTAATCGTAGCTCATCACGTCTGTCGATGCATCGGCCGAGGACGTTATCAGGAGGCTCGGAAACATCTGTAAATAATGTAGGCTCCATTCCTCGAGTCGGTTCTGTTACTTCGACTCTCAGAAGGATATTTAGCAAAGAATCGAACACGCCTACGGCTACAGTAGATGGTTATCCTTCAGGTATATTTTTTTTTTATATAACCTTAGAATTTCCTATTTTCATTGTTTAATTTTTTCGCTATTCAATGGTAAAATGAAAATGCAGGTTATTTCAAAGACGACGATTGCCGTGTTCATGGAGAGCATGGCCCACAGTTAACTATCCTTCGCATTCACAGTTCAGGGTGCAAATTGGAATCTCGAGGACACATCGAAGGTAGTTATGGTTGTGATAGTAAACGACTGTTGTAATATTCTGCAGGAAGCCTCTTCGAACTTGCTCGGCTCTTTTTTACATTTAATATGATTGTTTGTGTGCTATCGCAAGACAATGCTAAACAACAGAGTGATTTCTTTATTTGAGGTGATGACTTTCAAAGTGCGTTATATGCACTTTTGTTTCTAAAAACTTTTTTTTTCACACAGCAGAAACTTTTTTTGGGGGCAATTCATTAGATCTGATCAAAAACAAGGAAACGAATGTTAGTGTGACCTTTTGAATATATCCTGAGTTAGTACGATTTGAATATATCCTACTTTGAAAGTCGATGCCTCATTTATATCTTAAACCATTCATTCCAGCTTCTGCATGTCCTATCATGATATGAATAT
This sequence comes from Gonocerus acuteangulatus, assembly GCA_946811695.1. Taxonomy (NCBI): domain Eukaryota; kingdom Metazoa; phylum Arthropoda; class Insecta; order Hemiptera; family Coreidae; genus Gonocerus; species Gonocerus acuteangulatus. The sequence continues at coordinate 53,281,652 of OX328131.1, forward strand.
TTGAGGTTATATAATTAATCTTTCACTTATAAAATATTTAAATTTGACCTCCGCATTGATCAATCTCTGATAGTAGATTTTTTTTAAAAAATGCTTCTTGTGCCATTGGCTACCCTTTTTTTTTTGTTTAATTTTTACCTTTTTTTTTTTTTTTTTTTTTTTTGTTTTATAATTTCTTCTTCTTCTTGACCATCCCAGCGCAGTGTGAGCTATCTTTTGGTTGAGCTTGATCCATTGATCGCAGTCCTGAACCAGCTGCCTCGACCTTTTTCACTCCAGACCTCATCAGTCAAAGGCCTTTCTCATCACAAGTCTTTCTGAGTCTTCCCAGGAATATTTTCTCTCTGTGACAGCCTCATAAGTAGCTTTGCAATTTTCTGCCATATAGGTGACGTGACCAAAGGAAATATTTGAAAACTAGCTGCTACCCGGTGTGCCATGCTATACCTACTTTATATTAAATAGCTGTTACCTGGTGTGCCATACTACACCTACTTTACCTATATATATATATAGACCCAGATAATATATATTCACAAATACAAAACATGTTTCATTATTCAGTTAAATAATAAATGTGCTCATAGTTAGAGCAAGAAAAACCAAAAATAAATTAGAAAACAAATAAGTATTATTAAAATCTAATAACGCAAATAAAGTAAAAGAATAGAAAAAAGAATCTTCCTTCAGGGCAATTCGAACTTGGAACCTTGCAGTAATCGGCAAGCAGACATGAGAAAGCAAAAATTAATTTCTTTTTTTTTTTTCTTTTTTTTTTATGGCGCTTCGACAACTAGGCCATTAGCGCCGTTATCCAGGGTGCAGCAAGGAATTTTCCCAACAAGCAGTGGGATGAGAAAATTCCTGCCACCGGTGGGGATCGAACCCACCATCTCCCGTTTATGAATCTAAGACGCTAGCCACTAGACCACGGGACCCTATTAAAATATTGATTCAATTTTATTTAATAAATTGGGAAAAAGTATCCTTCATTTTGTTTAAAAAAGATAATATTCTCTTACTTCCAAACCATAAGGATCTGCGTTGGCAAAAGCTTTTTTTTGTAGGATTAGGCTAGCTTTTGTTTGTAGTAATTTGTTGTATTTGGAAACTACTTTAAAAAATGCAATGCAGATTATTAATTTTTTTGGGTTTTATTGGAACATTTAAATTTAATTTCCTGTAAATTTTAGCTTTTAGGCTCGCGGAAAGCCAGAGCCAGACCAGCCTAACGGGGAAGCTGTTTGGTGGAGGAGGAGCTGGCAGCTTGAGAATAGCGGACCAAGTCATTGAAGAAGTTGATGAACAAGCGACCATCACTTCAATGGCTTATAGAAATGAGGTAACTAATATTCAGAAATCAACATACTCAATATATAGAAGTGTTTGTTGTGAACCCTTTAAGTCAGGTTGACATGTTTTGCGCCAAAATTTAGTGTGCAAATACATTCATGGGCCACGTAGATGGTTCAAAATAAAATAACGCCGGACTTAAAAGTTGTTTGTGTTTATAATTTTTAGCGATAGATATCAGACATGAAATAATACGATAATGTTATTATAATACAATTTCATTAAAAAAAAACAAAAAAAAACCAGACAAATTGTGAAATTCGGAATTATTACAAACTATGTTAAATAGCGATACAAATTCAATAAGACACTTCAGCTTGAGTTTTGATGATCGCCACCACTCGGCTCGCTTACTTGATTCCGCAGGAGCAAGCGACAAACCCCATCCCTCTTGGTGGTTTGGACTTGTTGATCTCCTCACTAAAGCTGCCTTATAAATGTGCTGTTTCTCATTGGAGGCTCTTGAGGCATTCTAAAAAGGTAAAATTAGGGGGGAATTAGTAAAATGTAAATTAAAGAAGTGTTGTAGCATATTTATTTTTTTTTAAATTTGGTCAATTTTAACTGATTTTATCAGTAAATGGTTGATATAATGTTTGACTGAATAAAAGTTGTTTAAAACAGGTTTTACTTATTTATTTTTACTTAATTACTTAAAAAAGTAATTGTGTATGAGTCTTTAAAAAATATATATATATATATATATATATATATAGGGGAAGGTGTTGTACCTTTGACCACTTGGCAAAATTCAATTTTTTTTTTATTGAATATTAAAGCTAAATTCATTTTTTTTATTTCATTGTAATTAGTATTCTATTGCTTATCATATAATAAAATAATCGTTCAGTGGTCGAAGGTACAACATGTAGTTGTACCTTTGACCATGGGGTGTTGTACCTCTGACCACCTAAAAACAACCCAGCAGTGCAGAATAAAAAAATTGTATTCAGTAATATTGTAATTAATTGTAAGTTCAATAAGTACAGGACAAGGATGTAAGCATAATAAAAAAGCTATTATTGATATTATGTTATGCTTAATGTGCTGAGAAATCCAGTCCAATTGATAAACGTTTTAACTGTCAAGCAGATCCACTAGCAATAGTAGGGTATGGAAGTTAAGCCACAATGTCTTCAACATCAATATCATACAAATTTTCATCTTCTCTCGTAAACGTGTCACTTGAAGTTTGTTTTTTTCAAATATTGGATCTTAAACATTGGAAATTTAATACCACAGATATCTTACTAAATATGTAATAGTCTTTTTACTTTTACTTTTAAAAAGGAAAAAATTTCCTTTTTCCAAACCATATTTTTCAAATTGTTAGTGGTCATCGACGTAACTCACAACATTTATCAGACGAATCAACGTCACTTCCTCCTGAAGAAATTTCGGTGTCAGTATCAGAACCTGAACTGTCATTAGAATAATTTTCTTTTTATTTACCACTTTTTTTTTGGAAGGGGTTTATTTGTATGTGGTGTCTTACATTTAGGGTGGTGCTTTCATTTTTTTTTTTTTTTTTTTCACCTTCAATAATTAGCTTTTCACGAATATCTGTCAGGATACGAGGCTATTCCTTATTTGACATTTTCCTTGCATGAGCTTTTCGATGAGGCCTTACAACTTCAGGAGGAATGATAAGGGGTGATAAGTTTGATCTGCTACACCGAGGATTGATAAATTCAGTTTGAAATTATTAATTTATTATTTTTTAAATTCTTTGGATTATTGAAGCAACCAATATTAAGTATATTTTTTTTTTTTATATATGTGGCAGAAGAACATAAAAATTGAATTATGAAAAAATTACTCAGGTGTGTTGTACCTTCATCTACCTCAACATTGTTAAGTGTTTAAGTTTGGTAATTAATATAAACACTTAAACTATTAAACGAAATAGAACTTTATTAAGAAAAACTGATTGAAGATTCTGATCGGATGTAAATATGAGGTTCAAACGGTGCGCTGCGAGATATCCGGTTCCTGGAGCTAGTAGTCAGGTCTAGTGCTCCTTCACCGACACAGTTTATGGGAAACTTGATTAAAAGGTTGGTACTCACCAAAGTCCAGCCTTGACTGAGTACTACCGTCAACTAGGCTTAAATTTCGGGTTTGAGCAAATTCTGACTAGGGATCTAGTTTTGAACGAGATTGCACAGAAACATATTTTTTGGGCTATCCCTTCTTAGAGCAAGGTTCAACTTAACTGTTTAATTTATATCACATGTGTTATTCTCTATTATCTGTTAACCGCTATAGGATTCCCCTCCTAGATGACGGAGTCAGAGAAACATAATCGTTTCACTGTTCTCCCGGAACGGGTCCTGTAGGGCTCTTGAGGTGGCGGTGGTGGTCGATCCACAGCTGGTTTCTTAAGACATGAGTGAGACTGCGTTTTTGCAAGAACTGGTGGGGTGTCATGAGTCAGTTCGGATGGAAGGAACGCAGGCTTAAGCCGGTCTATCGATACGGTGGCTTCGCGGCCTGGGAGTTGCACTTCGAAGTACTTGTCGTGACGGTGAAGTACTCTGTGTGGTCCGGAGTAAGGTGGTGTCAGCGGACGTCGAACACAGTCTTGATGAACACATGTGTGCAGTTCTGTAACTCCTGGTGGACATAGGTCTTCTTAGTGCTGTCCTTATACGCGGCTGGTCGAAGGGTGCGTAGATGTTCCTTCAGCTCCTGCAGGAGTATGTGTGGATCTTCCGTGGTTGTGTGTTGATCTAAAAATTCGCCTGGCAATCTTGTGGGACAGCCGTAGACTGCTTCAGCTATGCTCGATGAGGTATCATCTCGCAGGCTGGCTCTGATTCCGAGGAGTACGGTTGGCAATATGCGGGTCCAGTTGTTGCTATCTAGGTGCGCTGTAATGCCGGCTTTGAGTGTCCTGTGCCATCGTTCTATGCATCCGTTAGCTTGGGGATGATAAGCAGTTGTCCGACCTTTCTCGATTCCCAGAAGGGAAGTCAGCTGATGAAAAAGCTGGGATTCATATTGCCGGCCCTGGTCGGTGGTTATTCTTAAGGGAACGTCGAATCGGCAGATCCAGCCAGTGAAGAATGCGTTAGAGACGGTTTCGGCTGTGATGCCACGTAATGGTATTGCCTCTGTCCATCTGGTCTGGCGGTCTATCATTGTGAGACAATAACGGTGGCCATCGGAAGGTGGTAGTGGGCCAATTATGTCTAAGTGGACATGCTGAAAGCGAGTGGCAGCTGGGAATGTTCCAGGAGGTGCATGGGTATGCCGGTGTATCTTACTCTTCTGGCAAGCTATACAGCACCTAGCCCAATCAGCTACGTCCTTATTGATGTTTGGCCAAAAATATCGCTCCGCTACCATTTTCCGTGTTGTCCGGACGCCAGGATGACTTAAGTTGTGCACCTTGATGAACGCACTATGCCTGAAGTTCTTGGGGAGTTAGGGCCTTGCCTTGCCTGTTGACATCTCACAGAGAAGGGTCTTGTCGGTGCCAGGAATGTCGATGGCTCTAAAGTTCAGGTTATTTTGTTCCTGGAGTCGGCTGATCTCTCGGTCTTCTTGCTGGGCTATAGACAGGGCGACAAAATCGTCTGGAGTCTGGATTTCCGCAATCCTCGATAGCCTGGACTGTAGATGATTGTAGTGGTGAATTGGCTTATGTAAGTTAGCCAACGGATGCGGAGAGGTGAAGTAGATTCAGGTTTTTGAGTGAAAGCATGGGCTAATGGGCGATGATCTGTGATGATTGAGAAAACTCGGCCTTCCAGTTGAGGTTGAAGGTGTTTGATTGCCTTGTAAATAGCCAGAAGCTCCCTGTCGTATACAGAGTAATTCTTCTGCGCTTTATTGAGGGCTAAAGAGAAAAAGCTTAGAGGATACCATTGGTTATCTTGTTTTTGTTGTAAGACAGCGCCTAGACCGACGTCAGATGCGTCGCATGCCAGTGAGATCTCTGTGTCTGGATTCGGATGGACGAGCTCAGCTGCTTCGGCAAGGTTCTTCTTGGTGTTTTCGAAAGCCTTGAGCGTTTCATCGTTCCAATTAATGGGAGTTCTATCATTTTTCGTAACCTGATGGAGGAGTCCATTGAGAGGTTGTTGGATTGATGCTGCGTGGCGAAGACAAGGTCGGTAGAAATTCACCATACCCATAAAGCGCCGAAGTTCTCGAACGTCCTTGGGAAGTGGGAATTCTAGTACAGCTTTAACTTTGTCTTCCAGAGGTGTGATGCCAGGTGGTGTTAGATGGAATCCAAGGAAATCAAGCTCTGGTACACCGAACACGCATTTCGATGGGTTCACAGCGATGCCGTTCATGTCGAGACGACGAAGTACTTCTCTGATGTGAGCTTCATGTTTTTCCTCGTTGTCCGAAGCGATTAAGAAGTCGTCAAGAAACTTGAAGAGAAAGGGTAGTAGGTCTCGGAATTGGTTGTCGACGAAACGCTGGACCTTTGACCTGCGTTCTTCAGTCCAAAACTCATCCTGTTGTATTCAATAAGGCCAAATGGGATAATAATGGCAGTTTTCTCTCGATCTTCCACTGCTATCGGTATATGATAGTAAGCCTTGCGGAGATCTATTTTGGAGAAGATCTACTTGCCATGTATCTCCATTGTGAAGTCTCGAAGATTGGGTATTCCATATCGATCGGGAATAGAGATGGCGTTAAGAGCTCGATAATCTCCACATAATCGGAGAGTACCATCTCTTTTCTTCACTACGTGGAGTGGACTGGACCATGGAGTTTTGGAAGCATATTCCGCTGTTGATGAGGTCCTGGATCTCCTTTTTGACTTCCTGGTAAATTCCTGGAGGTAAACGGCGGCATTTAGCCGTGACAGGTCGTCCTTTGGTCTCTATATGATGTTCCACTGTTGAATTGGATGGTCCACGGATGGGAGTGATCTTAGTGACTGTAGGAAATTCACCTAGAATGCGGGCGAATCGATTATCGGCTGGAAAGATGGAGAAAGTTGGTATTTCTGCTGAGGATATGGTACCTACAATGCTGCGTCCAGAGTGCTGGTCGATCAGTCTTCTGTTCCTTAGGTCCACAGTAAGCTGATGCCAGTAGAGAAAATCCGCACCTAATATAGCCTTGGCGACGTCAGCTAAGACAAAGGTCCACCTGAGAGGTTTTTTGAGTCCTAAGTCGACTTCTCGAGTGATTTCACCGTAGGTCGCAATCGGAGAGTTGTTGGCTGCTATTAAGGTGAAATCAGATGGAGTCTTGCGCCGTCCTTTGGGTACAGGGAGAAGAGATATGCATGCTCCTGTGTCAATGAGGAAGGGCTGGCCAGTAGTTCTGTCCGACAGAAATAGGCGGCGGTGCTGCTGGGTTGTGAAAGTTTCCGCCGCAACTTTCACAATTCCGGGTTTAAAGCTGGCTCTTCGGATTTCCAGTTGCAAGGTTGTGTGCAGCGTCGGGCATTCTCGCGGAATCTCTGGTGGTAATAGCAGGTATCACGCGACTGGGATCGAGGGAGATTGTCTTGATTCCGGCTTCTGCTGGAGCTTCTTTCGCGGTTCTTCATCTTCAGAAATCGCAGGATCTCGTCGACGTCGCGGCGAAGAGCTCGGAAATCTTCGGAAGGGTGTTCGCATCTGTTCGTGGCTGACGTGGTAGTTGCGGAAGACACGATCGCGCGAGGTTCTGAAGTGTCTCGGACAGCGTACGTTTCAGCTGACGGAGATACCTCCAAGATCTAGTCGGCTACTTCTGCCAGTTTTTGGATGTCAGCGTGGCCAGTAGAAATGAGGATGGGACGAATTCGTGGAGGTAAATTCTTCATCCACAGGGTGCTTATGAATTCGTTTGAGACATCGGAGCCAGCTAATTGTTGCATTTTTCTGAGGAGCTGTGATGGAGTCTGATCCCCGAGAGGCATTTCTTCCAACAGCTTGCGAATTCTAAGCGTTTCGGATTCTCCGAATGTGTTGATGAGCCTAGCTTTAAGGTCCTCGTATGGTTGTTCAGTCGGTTGGATGACGATATCTGAGACTTGGCTAAGAACATCCAGATCGAAATTCGGTATGACGAGCTGGAATTTTATTAAACTAGAAGTTACGCGAGACGTCGCAAATACAGCCTCGATCGTCGCGAACCATAAAGTCGGGTTCTGTTTCCAGAATGTCGGTAGTCTTGAACTCGGTCCTTGGTATAAGCTAACCTCAGGTCTGGTTTTATCGAGATCTGTATCGGAAGCAGACGAGTTTTTGTTGGACATGATGAACGGCGAGAAGGGGTTCAATATCAGGGGTCACCAATGTTAAGTGTTTAAGTTTGGTAATTAATATAAACACTTAAACTATTAAACGAAATAGAACTTTATTAAGAAAAACTGATTGAAGATTCTGATCGGATGTAAATATGAGGTTCAAACGGTGCGCTGCGAGATATCCGGTGCGCTGCGAGATATCCGGTTCCTGGAGCTAGTAGTCAGATCTAGTGCTCCTTCACCGACACAGTTTATGGGAAACTTGATTAAAAGGTTGGTACTCACCAAAGTCCAGCCTTGACCGAGTACTACCGTCAACTAGGCTTGAATTTCGGGTTTGAGCAAATTCTGACTAGGGATCTAGTTTTGAACGAGATTGCACAGAAAAATATTTTTTGGGCTAACCCTTCTTAGAGCAAGGTTCAACTTAACTGTTTAATTTATATCACATGTGTTATTCTCTATTATCTGTTAGCCGCTATAACATAACATCTAGTCATGGTCAAAATTAAAAAGCATGCTAAAAATTTTAGGGTTAAGATAAATCAATTTCGAAAGCTACGCCATGTTTCTTATTGTAATAGCTACTTTATCAAATGATTTCCATCTAAAAAGACATAATAAAAAAAATATTATGAGGCAAAACATCATCAATAAATAACTTACATTTTTATGATAAAAATGGATAAGTATTTTTTGCAAGAATCCTCTTTGACTTGAACTATCCAAAGTAGGTTACACAAGCCCTCTAGGGAAGGAGCTAAATACTGATTAAAGCTAAATTTATGAAATGTTGCTACATGCCGCCACAGCCTCGGTGGTCAAAGGTACAATATGGTCAGAGATACAACACCTTCCCCTATATATATATACAACAACAAAAATTACAAATTAATAATTATTACTCCCTCGAAAATAATAGAGGCATATGAAATATGCTAACAGGTAAGGTTATGGGAGGAAAATAGTAAAAATCCAAATAAAATTTACTTATTTATTTAAGTTCTATTTAAAAATTATGATATTTGCCAACTGATGAATTTTCTTTTTTTGAAAAAAAAAGCTATCATCCCTCATGGGAATTTAACCAACGACCTTAGGCTTGGAGTATACATCCCTTAACACTCACGGACACCGGGTCTCAAAAAATCCAATTTACAATCAATTTAAAAATTCAACAAAATGAAATGACAATTTAAATCCTTGTCTTGCAGAGTCGGCCTACTGCTCAGTCGCTATTTGAAGCATCTGAACCAATTCGAGTACCGTCTGCCCGACCTGCTTCGACATACGACCCACCAACTTCTGCTCCTGTGTCTTCTGTTCCTCTTGCAAGCAGAGAGATCTCCGTCCAGTCTGTGCCTAGCTCTGCCTGTCTTGCGGATGAGACGATAAGTATATCGAGTAGTGTTCCTAATGAAGATGATGATGACTTCACAAGGCTTAAAGAAGAAAGAAGAAGGGAAAGAGAAAGAATCTTATTAGCCAGGTTTGGTATATTTATATTATTTTAGTATTTTTTTTTTTTTTTTTTTTTTTTACGGCGCATCAACAAATCGTGGCTATTAGCGCCGACAACCAGGGTGCAACCAGGAATTTTCTCAGCGAGCCCTGAGCTGAGAAAATTTCTGGCGCCGGTGGGGATCGAACCCACCATCTCCCGCTTATGAATCCAGCGCGCTAACCACTAGACCACAGGAGACCCCTATTTTAGTATTATCTTTATTTATACGCTATTTATTTATTTTAATGGAAAGCACATATTCAGCTGAAGTGGAAGCCATAAAACTAGGACTGAACAGAAATTGGCATTCTAATATGCACGGACTCACTCAGTTCCTTACAATCCCAACTAGACTACTACAGTACACATCCCATAGTAAGCAAAATTGGTGAAAATATATAAATAACCACTTTACAATGTACTGGTTGCCTGGACACGAAATCATCAGACAAAGTCAGTACTGCAGTCAGTAGACGAACAGGCTAAACTAACAACTCGACGACCAGCAACAGACGTACACTACATGACATACCAGGATCTTCAAGCCTTATCTAAGATATATGTATCAGATAAATGACATGAATCTTGTTACAACACGACTAACAACAAGCTTCAAGAAATCAAGCACACTGTACAGGAATGGTCATCTACTAAAAGATCAAATAGAGAAGTCATTTTATGTCGTCTATGGATTGTCCTTTCACTACTGACACACTCCTACATTATCACAGACCTACATGCACATACTGTAATACTCAATTATCAATAAAGCTCATACTGAGAGAGTGTAGACTCAGGACAAATTTTAAATTATCCTACAATTTAACTGACTTACTTTCCAATGATAGCCTCTATTGAAATTATTAAATAATTTACCTAGAGGCCTAATGCCTAATACATACATATTTATACAACAGTATTTAAAAAAGAAAAAATAACAACAGCCATTTGGTGAAATTTATTTTTGCCAATTGATCCAACAAAAAAAAGATATTCTCTTTTTGTTGGGTTAATGTAACTAGAGGACACTTGGTTACGTATATATGTATATGTGTTTGTGTATATATATATATATATATATATATATATATATATATATATATATATATAAAAGGGTAAAATTACCCTTGGATAATCAAATAAAAGTTGATAAATGGTTTTTCTTTCAATTTCCCTTTAGTTTTGGGAAAGTGTAATTTAGAATTATTTTCCAGCAGTGAGAGCCCTGAAGTGTTAGTTAACTTGAACTCTGAGAATGATTGCTTCTTTTCAACTTGAATAAGCGCATCTTAAAGAACTCGGTTCTTAATTAGTACAGGTAAACTCTACTCGCCATTAAGTAGTGAATTTTATTGACTCTCAGGATTGTCAGAAACTAACAGATATCTAATGTACAGCTAAGAATAATGTCTTTTTTTATTAATTTTCGTGCACTTGTAAATTTACATAAATATTTTTAGTTAACAATACAGGAAGAACTCAATATTTCTGTTTTGTTGAGACGAATATGATTATTTACAAGTTTATTAGATGTCTTGTCCTCTAAATTGTGATATTTTTTTGTTACTTTGTTGTTGTAGAAATACTTAATTTTTTGCCTGCATGTCTTTCCATATTGCATTATTATAAAACTCATATTATAACTTATATCAAATTATAACTTATTTTAATATTGGTTTTGACACTAATGTTTTTCAAGTGTGCGTAATTAACCGTAGATCTAGAAATATATAATAATGAGATGAAGATAGCTGTTGAGGTGAAGCGAAGTCAAGGGATGGTTGGGACTCAACTAGGAGAAAAAAATTCTGATTTTCAGGGAATAATCTATATTAGATGTTTTGGCTGCACTTTGGCAGCCTTCTTCAGCTAAAAATAAATTATTATTATTTTTTTTTTTTTTAACGGCGCATCAACTGTTTGGCTATTAGCACCGGGCTATCTATAGGTCGCCACCCTATTATAATGCCAACAGCACGTGGTCGGTCACCCATTCAGGTACTGACCACGCCTGACGTTGCTTAACTTCGGTGATCTACGGGAACCGGTGCATTCAACGTGGCTACGCCCGTTAGCCTAAAAAATAAATATACACAATTACAAATGAGAATAATCAAACAGTATAAAACTTTTTAAACATCATGACAATAAATTAAGATTAAGATAAATCTTCTTTCTTTATAAAATGCACATTAGGTATATAAGTAGTTATTATACAAAATGTGGTTGCCAGTAAGAAAAAATGTGGCTCAAAGTAAAACAAAATGCAGAGATACATATTTCCAACAGCAAATAGGAAAACATACCGATTGAGCACACAAATAACAGTACTTTCTTTTTATATTTAAAAAAACAACAGTATATTCGTTTTATATGTTAAAAACTAATTTTAATAATAAATACTGTTATATTATATAATAAAATAAACATAACAAAAATATTATTATATTTTACAAGAGTCAGCAGTATTCAGCTGTCAATGATGACGCAAAATGAACCCCCCCCCCCCTACAGACTGAGTGAAAAAACTCCCTTTTATTTCAAAGGTTCTCTTTTTGTACAGGTTAATACTAAGCTGACCCTTTACTTAATAAATCTTCGGATTTTTTTTGTTATAGGTGGAAGGTCAAAAACTTCCCTAAATAGTTTCAATAATTTTATTTCTTCACTACATGTATATTTTTTGGGGTTATTTGCAACTGTTGTTGATGATGTGCGTTTATTTACCCAATTTATTTATTTAATATTTATATTAGTAATAGATAAAATAATCTATAATTAATGGATAATGTTATATTTTTCACAGGCAAGTTTCAGTTCCAGTTGATGAGGTTGTTAGATGTTTACAGAGGCAGAATACTGTCACTTAATATTTTACATTTCTGTTTTTTTCACAAGAAAATGCTTTTCATTCATTTTGCTCAGTTTTTCCATCTTTTTAAAGTCTAAGGATTCATAAAATAATTATGTATTTATTTATTTATAACTCATGTATAGTTTTTGTTAAAATTTTGTGGGAGAGCTCTATGATGAAACAAAAAAAAAAAAAAAAAAGCAAAAAGGAAAAAAATGTAAAATCATAATGAGTTGTAGATAGTTAGCTATCGAGGTAATAAGCAGTCAGGGAATAGTTGGGATTCGGCTAGGAAAACATCAATATGGTTTTTGTAAAAGTCTGTATTATGGACGTTTCGGCTACTCTTTGTTAGCCTTCTTCAGCTAAAAGACAAAAACACAACTGCAGAATTAATACTCAGAATAGTTCAACCATTAAAGAAATATGGAGATCTACAAATACGAATCACTTATAAGAATATTTTGTTGTTAACGCCAATAAGTAACAGAACATTATAAAAAGTATTTACCAAATTTCTTTATTGGTTTAACTATTCAATTTATTAATTCTACATTTGTGTTTTGTCTTTCAGCTGACAAAGGCTTCCAAAGAGTAGCCGAAACGTCCTTAATACAGATTTTTACAAAAATCGTATTGATGTTTTCCTAGCCGAATTTCAACTATTCTCTGACTGCTTAAATGTAAATTCAGTTTTCGGTGTTTAAATCACCATTTTTATAGTAAAATGAACTGCAGAAGTTTTTATCGTTTTTGCTTTGTTTGAGTAATATTTACTTTATTAGCTTTTTTGATTATGTATTACTGTTTCAGAATGACGATAATCTTTATATTCACAGTTTTTCTCTCTAATATTTGCTAATGTTGTAATCTATTGTATGACATCAAATTTAAGAAGAAAGTTACTTTACTTATAAGAATGTACATTAATTAGTGTTGGAAGACTGTCCAAGATTGTAACAATTTAAAGAATACGAAAGTAGAAATTTTTACAGATATGCTGACTTCAGTGAAGGAAATTTGTTATGTGCATTTCTTATAAATTATATAAGAATTATAATTTTATATAAATTTGATATGATTTACTACAGTAATATTTTATTTCAAAGCGATTTATACTATAGCCTGTTCAGATAAGCCCAGGAGTTGAATTGTGCATGTGCTAATGTCGGCATAACCCAAAGTAAGAATAAATGGGAAAGGAAAATAGGAGGGTAATAAAGGAGAGAGTTGTTATAAAGATGTATTAGTGGTTATAAGTGAATATATTGTTTGCCACTTTACTTGTAATATTATATATTTAGTATTTCTTGTTTTTACTTTATGTACATATAAACTCCTACATAGTAAATTTATTCTGCATTACACTTGGCAGTTTGGCGTTTTATTGTGCTTAGTAACATAACATTTATTAAGAGGTCGGTCGTTGTTTCTTAATAAAACTATATTTTACAAGCAAAAATTGGTTTTACTGTTTGCCGACTTTTCAGCTTGAAATTCAAGCCTTCATCAGGGCCGTAAAAAGAAGCAGGACAGTATTAACTCTGTCCTGCTTGTTTTTACAGCCCTGAGGAGGGCTTGAATTTCAAGCTGAAACGTCGTCGAACAATAAAACCCATTTTCGCTTGTAAAATGTAGTTTTATTAAGAAATAAAAGCCGAACCCTGATAATTTCTACCTTCGCATCACCAACAATATCCTCTTAATAAATTTTATTAGGATTATTCTTGTTTTAACTGAGCTCCAACTGCAGGCAGACTCATCTTGATGTAATATATTAAAAGTTCAAAATAATAATAATTAATTTAATCCTATTAAACCACTATATTAGGTAATCCATCATTTAGAGCTGGCATGGACACACATATGATTTAGAGTGTTAATCCAATAGCTATAAGGGCATAACAATTTTTTTTTTTTTTTGTTTTGTAAAATTAGAGTGATTTTTTTATTAAAACTATTTATAAAGAGTTATCAGTACAGTAAGGAATTAAATTCATGTAAGAAAGACTAACAAAAATAAATTTCGTTATGGAGAAGAAGGGAAGACATTAATGGCATTCCTGTTAGAATAATAAAATGATTGAACGTAAATACAGGATTATTCTCAATGCTAAAAGCTTAGGGCTACTTATTTTATTCTCCAACTTTTTTGTATCCCGAAATAAAATTTATGATGACCTTTGGTAGGGAGAATTTTATTAAATAAAACGCTGGAGTTATCACAGTATTTAACAACAACAAATACAAATCATTGTGAATATGACTCGTCCACTCAATAAATTATAAAGATTCTTAACTGAATTTAATGTTTACTCTCAAAATTTATGGACCTTAATATTAAATTACAGTAGACTTTAACACGATTTAATTTAAGATGCCTTATGATGAACCTAAACAGGTTTGAAACATCATAAATATAAGTGAATGTTTTATACAATTTTGGGGAGCAACTCTTGCTAAGTTGCCTTAAGAATCCCATTGATCCTCCTCAACCCCACCTTCAACATACATACACAACAAATACTTTATTTTGTTTTGTTTAAAAAAAAAAATAAAATAAAATAAGGAAGTAGTGACTAACATCATTTTACGCCCTGCTCTTTCACTTATTTTCAAACATTCTTGAAAATCATTTGTGTTTTGTGCACTCTTTCAAAGTGGGCAGTTTTTCCTAGAGTTATACAAGCTCGCCCATAACATATTTTTTTTATCCAAAAGGTTATCTAATTATTACATTGACATCCTTAATTTGCATTCTGATTCGATCTGCAAAGGTGACCTACAGATGACCCACCTCAAGATTATACTATATTAAAAAGTGTCATGAAATACAAATATCTAAATTAAATCAAAGAAAGACTGTTGAAATTAAATTAATTCATTGGGTTTGGATATTTTTGGTGCTCGTTGTTAAAAGGGGTTTAGTAGGTCGGCACAGAATACAGCTTCCTTTATGATCTTAGCGCGCAAATATTTACGTTTAGATTTAGATTCATTACTACAATTTTTATAATGTTTGTTCTTTAATTTTTGGTTGAGAAATTAAATTCAATTATCTACACTCTCAGGTTGAGAATCATGAAAGAATGGTATTGTATTACCTTCAGGATATATTATAATAAACTTTTTAAATGAAATGCCATTTAAGTATTTTAAATAAAATGCGTCTTTAATGTTATTTACTTAATTGAGGCTTAAATATTTTTAAATGAAGTTTAAGATGACTCATCATAGCACAAATAAGGAAGCAACAGGTTGGATTGACCAGTTGTCAACTAGCAATTTATTCATTTTGAGTAAATTGTTGCCAAAATTATGCGTACTGATCATCTTGCATTTGTCATCTGTAATAAATTTAATTTTACTTACCTTACATTTGCCCCCTCAACAAATAGAGGAAAAAGTGAAGAAATAAATAAGAAAGTATTAAAAAAAAAAATCTATTACTTATGGATCAGTAGGTAGGAGGTTCCATGAACAAAAGGGAAAAAATAGAGAGGCAGGGAATTATTTTTTTTAATATTTTGAATGTTTGAGTATTTTACCTTATTTGTAATTATTCATGAGTTTCTTAATTTGTATATTTGAGTAGTTAACACTTTATTGGATGTACTGTTTGTAGAATGTTTCATAACGTTTCCTATTTATTTTAGTTTTAAGACAACTGTATAGTTCTAATATATTCTTGTACATTCAATTTATTGTGTATGTTTTTAAAACAATTATTTATTTCTGTGCTTTGCCTATACTTGGTTATAATCATTGTGGTTTTATTGTGCCAACTGGTACTGAAGTTAGCTTAACCCTTTCTCTACCGTTGACTGCTCCAGCAGTCGAGTGCGGTTGGGCCCTGTGTTCCGTTGACTTCACTTGCATTCTTTCTCTTCGAATGTTATGACTTTAGAGCTACTTAGCGCTACTATAGCGTACTGCTAGTATTCCTGCCTATCGCCGAGGGTATTTGAGTAAATGTTTTGGCAGTGTGAGCTATTCAGGCGTACATAAAAATAGAAGTTTTTAACTCCGCCGGCGTTGTGTCCAAGGCGACTGCTCAAAAAGGAGGACAGAAAACTTATTGGCCGTAGTTATTGAATATATATTTCACTTTTTTATTATTCATAATATATAAGACAAATGATAAACAGAAAATACTTTATTTTTTTTTTACACACATCGCTAATCGCACTTTCTAACCGATTGCGCGGAAAGATTTTGTGCACATATGTACTGGTGCCAACAAACAAAACTCTTTGCGTTTCACTTTCATTTGACGTAATATTTATAACTGTAATTGTTATAAACCCTGACATTCATTTTGAAATACCAGATAAATATTTATATATATTTTTTTATTCGTAATATAATACTTTGACCACTTGTTATGGGCAATATAAAATAGTTTCTTTCTCTGATTTAATATGGTTGCATGATTTTTTACTTTTACCTTTTATTTTTATACTTTGAATATTGACTACGATCTTCTTTGCAGGTCAATTAGCGCTATAGCTGATGCGAGGATATCTCCTGATGAAGATATAGCGCTTCTAGATATTACCAACGATTCTCAAACGCCACTCATACCAACTGCACCAACATTCCCTAATAAGTAATAATTTATAATTACCATTTGTTGTCTACATAGTGTTTTCACTTTTATATTCGTGACATATTTTCATAAACGTTAACAAACAATAAGTTTTCCTTATGAAAATGAGTTTAAATGTGTGACTTTTTTTTTTAAATTGCTTAAAAATACCTAAAATCTTTCCTTCCTTTGATTTCTGTAAATATTATTCTGTAAATGTGTCTTTTTTAGTTTGTTAAGTAAATTATGTTTGTTTATAAACTAAATTTTAGTCAGTTTAAAAAGTGTAGATGTATATTTGTGATGCCTTTGAACAGAGTTGGGCATAACCATAATTACGATTATGATTATAATCACAGCTTTTTCTGTGATTACGCCTGTATTTACAACTATTTTTCTGTAATTACAACTGTAATCACAATTTGTTTTTTCTATAATTACAGCTGTAATCATAACCATTTTGCGATTATGAACGTAATCATAATCTTATCAGTGATTACAATCGTCATCCCAACTTTTTCTAGAATTATGGCTATAATCATAACCATTCTGCAATTATGAACGTAATCATAATCTATCAGTGATTACGATCGTCATCCCAACTTTTTCTAGAATTACGACTGTAATCATAACCATTCTGCGATTATGAACGTAATCATAATCTATCAGTGATTACGATCGTCATCCCAACTTTTTATAGAATTATGGCTGTAATCATAACCATTCTGTGATTATGAACGTAATCATAATCTATCAGTGATTACGATCGTCATCCCAACTTTTTCTAGAATTACGACTGTAATCTCAAAATCTTTTATTTTTATAAATTTGGATACTATTACCGGATTCTTTCCAATAATTACCGTAATACCAACGGATGAAAAAGTCTCAACTCTTCATACCTATGACTCTTATTATCTTGATGCGAATATTTTTCCAGTTCTCCTGCTCAGATGTGTGTTGTGACTTTTCAGTTGTAATTACAAAAAAAGATGTGATTACAATCGTAATCACAGACAATGCATGATTACAGTTGTAATTACAAAAAAAAATTGTTATTACAGTAGTAAGTGCAGAAAAATAGTTGTAATTACAGGCGTAATCACAGAAACAGTTGTGATTACAGTCGTAATTACAGAAAACTTTTGTAATAATGAGTGTAATTGCAACCAAAGATGTGATTTGAAGTGTGATCGTAATCACTCTTGTAATTACGATTATAATGTAATCGT
This sequence comes from Gonocerus acuteangulatus, assembly GCA_946811695.1. Taxonomy (NCBI): domain Eukaryota; kingdom Metazoa; phylum Arthropoda; class Insecta; order Hemiptera; family Coreidae; genus Gonocerus; species Gonocerus acuteangulatus. The sequence continues at coordinate 53,299,394 of OX328131.1, forward strand.
AATCATACCTCCAGGGTCTGTGATTGTAATCGTAATCACATCTTGAAAGGCTGTGATTATAAACGTAATTATGATTACGATTATGCCCAACTCTGTAAGTATGTAACTTGTTTTTAATGCTTCAATTTCACTTACTGCAAAAATCCAAATTTTATTTTCTTAAAGAATTGTTACTTAAAATCTATTATAAGTAAATGTAGTATCAGCTGTGCTTCTTTTTTGTTTGTCGCGCGCTGTGTGACTACAAATCCAAATTACTTAAAATATTAATAAATCCTGCTGGAGATTAATTCATTTCTCTATATTGAATTAATCATAAAATTTCTAGTACAAATATTTATATTCAAGAAAAATGTTCTTTTATTTTAAAGGAAAAAGTAACTTGTGATTTATATATGCATTTATCTATTCAATATCATCTATGTCATTGGAACAGAATTGCAATTTTTTTCTGTTTATCAATACTGTATGCGAGGCCTAGAAAGAAATATAATGCATAATAGGGCAATCAAAATAAAACAAAACTCATACCTTGCTCATTTTTCAGTATTAAATCGCATTTGTATATGTTTTTATTTGACGGTTTGGCTTTAGTTTTCAGTACTTTTCCACAGTTTTGATTTGGTAATCTCCTTTGCCAGAAATTGTTGAAGTGCAGAAAATTCCTAGATATATTATTGTGAGGAGAAAAGTTTATAGTAATTAATTGCTGGGTATGTAGCTGCCGTTTTTCGAGTTTACCGATTACTCACCGTTTAGCTGAACTTCCTCAATGATAAAAAGATTCTTAAAAAATATGTGTTATTTTGTTGAGCCTTATGATTGTAGTTTTTTGGGGTTCGGACTCTCTCCCCGGCAGTATTATAGCTAATGTGTGTGTTGTGTTTTGTTGATTTGGCTATTAAGAAACAACCGTTTACCAAAAAGCTGACATGGGCAGTCCATTTACTCTTACCATCCAGTGGGTAGTGGGGGCTGGCTGACCCTTCAGTACCGGATCTCTCTACCGGTCCAGGCCCCAGTTACGTAGCTATTCTCGCCCTCCTCTCTACCTGTGTGAACCCTTTCATATAATTTCCTCAGTTAAAATTTCAAATTGTAGGAAAGCTTTATTTTATTATTTATATACTTTTTCTTTTTAGCTTTAATTATTTAGGTTGAATTATGTTATTATATGCTCCAATAATTTTTCTATAAACAATATAGGTACTAATCAATGAAGATAAATAAATAACTTATTTTTTATTTAAAAAAAAAGAAAAGACCTATCCCCTTTTTGAATTATGGCTTTGGATCAAACACTGGTGGAGTTTATTTTACCATAAATATGCTTTAGCACTAAACTGAAAAACAAAAAGTTACAAAAAAGTGTCTGCTGGCATTCGCACATGCACGGTGGCCAAGTACGAAAAAGAAGACTGTATGTTATACAGTACATTACATAGGTTTGTCGGGTGGACCTAAACCATATTTACGTTCCTGAATTTGAGCAGAAGGCTCTGAACGAAATTAATTATTTATATATATATATATATATATATATATATATATATATATATATATATATATATATATATACATATACAATTTAAAAAGTTAGAATTTTTTTAATATGATTATATACAAATTTAAAAAGAGAAAAAAATAAAATCATTAAAAGTTTTTTTAGTGTGATACTTACGGAAGCACGGAAACGCACAGAGGTTCGTCTTGCATGTATATCTTTGTTTCTTTCTGTATCTTTTTTTCTCTGCAAACTACACATGGTTTATATTTATTCCATTGTTCAGGCAAGTGTTCATTCATCATGTACATTCGTTTTTCGGCCAGTTTATGATTTTTAAATATTGAAAAATCAAAAAACATTAACAAAAACTAGATACAAATGAAAACTACTTGAACAGTCAGCCGTAGGGAGCCGGTAAAGGAGAGAGGAGGGTCGGACTGCTGTACAAGTCCTTCGTTCCAGGGGCACGGTGCGCCTCGACTGCTAGTCAAGTCCATCGTTCCAGGGGTACGGCGCGCCTCGACTCCTACAGCAGTCTACCGTTAAGAAAGGGTTAAAGCTGGAGTGATGTACAGCAAAATATAACTCACATACACACCAATCATAACTCTACTGAGAAGAGAAGCCAATACCTGAAAAAAAACTCAAATCTGTATTAGTTATATTCTAAGTAGTCGGCAAAATAAACCTTGCATTTCCACTCTTCCAGCTAATCAGATCTGGAATGGGATGGTGAGCCTTTCATAGAATTGTATGGCCAATGAGAAATAAATCAGGTGGTTCTACTTATAATGATTACCGAATGAGTACCAAAGTTAATAAATAATCTCAACATTATGCCATAGATGCTGATTGTTACAAATGTTAACTTCTAAAGCAAATAAGTAATAATAAAACGCATACTTTTAACTATAAACGTCTAAAATTGTATATAAATATATCTTTATTTTAGAAGATATTTTGATCATCAATTGTGTAAATATGTTTGTAAATTACATTAAATTTAAGAAATTAGTTGTTTCTTATTTTTATAATTTTATCAGTTAATTTAAATACTTTATTGTTACCAATTAATTTATTCATAACCAATTAAATTACACATTGTTTGCTTATGATAATAGAGAAAAGGCAATTGTTTTACTAATGGAACATATAGTATTATTAGTTCGATATTATAGTTTGTAAATAATGACTAATGAGTATTATTTAGATTGTAGCGCTAAAAAGATATAGTTTTCATGAAGAATTTTAATGTTTTTGCTGATAGCGAACCTATTTGTGATACAAACTGGCCTCATTGTTATTTACAGAATAAGAATACTTAGTATGCATATCTGAAAACATGTATTTTCAATTTGCAGATATTTTGTTACTAAATATACTTAACATTCCATCATTCTTATATTTGTGTTCCTCCAAAATTACATTTCTGTTATCAATCGTGTTATTCTAATTTTCCTTTTTTCACCTTCTTCTGTGTCGATTTTTCTTTTTTCTTCTTCACAAATGGTTTTATCTTGACTCCTATCTCCCTTTAGGGAGTAAAACCCAGAAGTACTCTATGATCTCAACCCAGAATTACTGAGGTTTCTTAAATCATAGATCATGAAGAAGCTCTCTCTCCACACACACATGTGCACATGCACACACACACACACACACACACACATATATATATATATATATATATATATATATATATATATTGTAGTGATATCCCAACTATCATTAAGAAATATCTTATTGCTTCTTAGTAATATAAAATGATAACTTGACAAAAATTTCCTTTATCTAACATCAAGAAGGCATCTCCACCCGGGAGATCGTCAGTTATTTTTTCTCAGATAGTCAGTTTGCTATGCATTCTCCGGCCAGCAGGTTAAGGTTTTGGTGCTTTGAAGAAGTTTCAAAGAAGATAAATCAAATCAAGAAGAGTTTAGTTTATTTGGATGTAAGGTAATTTATGTTATACAGTAGACTTTTTATATTATTTTAAAGTAATAAGATTCATATATAGCTAGCCATTTTTTATATTTTAAGCTAACTCTAATTTGTATATGAAACCCAACACGACCCGTTTTAATAGAATAATTCAATTTCATTTTATCATAATTTAAAACAAATTAAATAATAATATATTAAATTTAATTTTATAACAATATATATATATATATATATATATATATATATATATATATATATATATATAGTAATAAAATAAAATATTACTTATTATTTAGTATATAAAATATACAGGGTCGATCAATTTAAACTTGTAAATGTGGGTTATTGTATTTTAATTTTTGGATCTCAGGGTGATATCGGGTTCAGACTAATTAATTTGTGATTTATATAATTGAATATAAAATTGAAATACAAAATGTAACTAACTCCTACAAAAAAAAGTCTGACTTGCAGGAACTGCATCATCTTAGCAAGATATGAACTATAGCAAAATTTCAAGGTACATACAAAACTTCATGAAAAGTGCGTTACCAGCTCTTGGACTGCTAACCACTTATAAGCACTAATTAAACAAGTGATGTGTTGTGTTGTTGTAAATATGTACAGAATAATTACGTAAAAGTATACAGGGACGTTGAGATTTATTAAACACGAAACGAATATTCCGATATGTATAATACCTGTGAGTCAGGAATGTAGAATTATCTTGCTTGCAGTTTTGTGGAGTGAAGCCACGTCCGCTGTGAAGCAATCTTTGAAAACCTTTTGTATAACTACTCCACATAGAGAACGCCACTTATCTTGGCTTTTGAATAAACAAATATTGCCTTTATCATTTCAAAAGGAAATGATGTCAACAAACCTGTTAAAGAGATGAGTATACCGCTAAAAGCATATTAAGTAAAGTGTCTCCTTCTATTTTTGGATTTGAGTATTAGCAGGAACTCATAATACAGGGTGTCTACTACTTTTGCGAAAGCCAATTTCATGACTTCTTCGTGACATTTTTATGACTTCAAATGCAAATTTCATGCCCTAAAAAGCCTGAACTTATAGCTTAAAAATTTTTTTTTTCTTTTTTTTTTTACGGCGCATCAACTATTTGGCTATTAGCGCCGTATAGCTTAAAATTGCTTGTAACTTTACACAGATTACCATGATATTTATAAACGTACATTTTTACATATATTTAAAACAATTAATAAAATTATATATATATATATATATATATATATATATATATATATATATATATATATATATATATATATGAAAGAGGATAGTTTCATTAATTTTAAAAGTGAAGAAACAATGATAGTAAACATTTTAGAATGAAGATGGAATTAGCAGCCTCAAAAATATTGGTGGTAGAAGATTAGAAAGTTCTAAAAATATTACTAACTAAATATTTATTGTCACTTTACATAATTTAAAAATCAAGGTTTACACGATTTCAATATTTAAGTCTGCATGAAAAATTCTGAATATGAATTAAGTATCAAATATGAAAAATAAAAATATATTTAAATAATAGATAATGTCTTCAAAGCAATCCTTTTTTGCGAAGAATCTTGTTTTTTCTTCGCGATTTTGGACGATCAAAACTGCAAAACTGAAATTTTGTGACATGGTTTCAAAATTCGTGACTTTTTCGTGCCCTATTTTCAATTTCGTTACTTTTTCGTGCAGTCGACACCCTGTAATAGAATATGGAACCACTATTTTTCTTATTTGTTTCCCATTCTTTTCTTAATTTATTAATTATAAATTTAACTTGTAATACATTTCCTGTTTTATTTTACTTCTGAAGGAAATTACATAAATCTGTGAACGGAACATAACAAAAAAAAAACTGTGAATTGATGTGATGTGAAATAAAATAGATTTGAACTATTTGATGTCCCGTATAAACAATCTTGTTATTCTGTATCATAGAACCATTATAAAAGTGAAGTGATCTGTAGGTACACTATTAAATATGTATTTTTATTTGTTAATACTGTTCAATAATAATAAAAAAAATAGAGTAGAAATGCTTAATACTTTTCCTTCAATGGAATGAAAGCAACAGTTCCAAAATTTTCAGGCACCAGGATTAATATATATAATCCAGGATAAAAAATTTCCAGGATTTATATATATAATCATCGTTACCTCCGATTGAGGCAGCCTGATCAAACTTCAGCTTCAAAATAATTTGTAGGAAATATATCAGGTTTTCAAATGATTATAGTATACTCACCACAATGCCTCAACCCTGTTCGAGATATTAAAAAAAAGTGCACAAAAGTCGTTAACTGCCCATGTCTGCTTATAAAGTATTTTTTTAAAAAATACTTCTTTGCTCTTTAAAATAACCATTTCATATATATATATATATATATATATATATATATATATATATATATATATATATATATATATATATATATATCAGAGATCTATTATTTAATTTTATTAACACAATATCATGAGGGTGAATTAAGGAAAAAAGTGTTCAAGGTGCAGATTCTGCTGGTTATCAAACTTGCCCTTTACCTTTGGACAAAATATTTTTGTGCGAAATTTCATCTAATTTTGTAAACAGACGAATAAATATAAAGTATAATTACAAATTTTAATAACTGTTTTCTTTTCTGGACATATGGGTTATGAAACCATAATTTTTCGAGTAAACACTTCTGGATTTTGGCATAATTAGATTTTCCTCCGTATAGCGAGCAACGCAATAAACACTTAACATCTAAGGCTGCACCTTATATTGGACCTGTATTTCTCCCGATCCGATCGGTTGACCGACAGTGGCTGTCCTCAGTGCCTACATTGGGCCCGACCCGATCCGATCTAGTCACAGCTCGTCAACAGTGAGCTCTTAGTGCAGTGAAAATAAGTGATTAATTTAAAGAACACCACTGAATGAACATATAAACCTTCGATTGCCTTGTTGGAGGCATAAAGGAGGAGTTGAGAGGCCAATCAAACTTATGGAAGTATATCAGTCCCGAAGAAAAATTATTGTTACACTATGATAAATGAAGCATTAGTATTCAAATTTTTCCTCTGTAAATAAAAGTCTCTGATTTCATTAAAGATATGCAATTAATTATAATTTTCAATCAGTACGTAATCGTGAGTAAGTATGTATTATTAATATGAAGAAAATTATTACCTAAGAATAATTACTCGAAATGAAAACAACCTTCTGTTATAATGTTATAAAGCAGTTTATGTGTTTTTTAAAAAAGGGATTTCTAGGAGAAATAAATGTTTATTACATAAAATTATTAAAAAAAAAAAAAAAAATTAACGTCTCGGTTGTGATTACATTCTTACAAGAACTCGGCCTAGATGTAAATAGCCTTCCGCTCTTAGTCGAACAAATATTCATAGACCCCTTGGGATCATCAATCATCCTATTTATGGTTAAAACAAAAATAATGAAGGAAACATCACATGGGCGTATATAAGGGGGGGCTGCAGCCCCCCACCCCCAGAAATTTTCATTTGGTGGTAAAAATGTGTCATAAAAACCTTAAAAATAAATTAAATAAGATCACTTAGTTAATAAAAAATAGTTTATTTTAGGCGTAACAGCGTTTTAGTTGCCTAAAACTATTCCAAGTTCTAAATTTTTCATATTCCATGCCCCGGAAATGGTCTCAGCCCCCCCCCCCCCGAAATTTTCCGAGCCCCTCCCGAAATTATTTCCTATATACGCCCATGAAACATCACAATCAAGTGTACAAAGTGATCATTATTATAACCTCCAAATCCCCAGAATCTTTGAATTAAAACAGGATAATTAGACTTAAAGATCAAACCAAAATGATTCATATAAACATTTATCGGAAACAGATAGAAGAGCTGCGTGGTTTAGCAACCCTATTAATTTGGGCAACCTCACTTTAATTGTTAATAAAGTGTTCTTTCTTTTTTCTAGTCTCCTGATCCAACAGGCAAGACTCATTCATAATTAAGATTACTAGCTCTACCAATTAACTCTTTGCCAACTCTAGCACCCATTTTGAGTTGCGTCGGTCGTCCGAAACAGGTTTAGAAGCAAACATGTTTGAACGGCCGGGAATCGTCTGATCTGTTTGGGATCAATGTAGGCACCTCCGTTGTGTTTGTGTTTCGTCCGACAGTCGGTGGATATCGGATCGGATCGGATTCAATATAGGTGCACCCTTTTATGCTGTCACAGCCATTTTTTCTACCCCTCTTCATTCTAGAAATGCTTCCTTATTCCTACAGAAACTTCTGAATTCTGTCAAAAATTGGGGCAAAATTATGGCTAAACTCGAAAACTGCTGCTAACTAACATCCACTCTCAATAAGAGACCATGCCCACCAATTGTGATATCGAGCGTCGAACATCTCTTATCCGACGAAGTGGGAATATTCCTAGACAGTAAACTCACTTGGAACCCACACACCCGACCCCACCCAAAAACCAGGAATTAAATTGGAGATACGGACTCATACAAATTCATCAAAACTCAAACTTACTGCGTCTTACACATGATCGACAAAACTTCAATGACTTCGACAAGATTCTTCTTATCACCTGAAGATAAGGAATGAAATCATTTGCTTTAAACAGAAAACACATCATAAATATTGAGAGGGAATCATTCATGGATTATGTTCTTAAAGTATTCTCAGAAAGTCGTTTAACCATGGGCGTATATAGAAAAGAATTTCGGAGGGGGCTGGGAAAATTTCGGGGGGGGGGGCTGAGACCATTTCCGGTGTATGGAATACTAACAATTTAGATCTTGAAGAGTTTTAGCCAACTTAAACGCTATTACACCCAAAATAGAAAATATGTTTTATGAACTAAATGATCTTATTTAATTTATTTTTAAGAGTTACCGATTAATTTATTTTTGAAATGTTTACCGATCAAATCAAAATTTCAGGGGGGGGCAGCCCCCCCCCCTTATATACGCCCATGCGTTTAACAGTATCTATACGTGCATCCTTATCTTATAACAGATTTCTGTTTGTACAAACAATTTTTAAAACTTGAAATATATAAAAAATTATAATTGACAAAGACTTTTCTGGAATGATATAGTCAATAAAAGATTCGGTTTAATGCATTTAAAATTATAATTGACAAAGACTTTTCTGGAATGATATAGTCAATAAGAGATTCGGTTTAATGCATTTAAAATGTATTTGGGAGGCCTAATGATTTTTCATTTAAAAAAATCACGCAGGAGCTGCAAAATTAAGCACATTCCTGAGATAGTGGTTAATAAACACATTCCTAAATAATTTATTTAAAATAACTCATATAAATTTTAAAAAAATGCATGAATAATTTTGACTTTTTTTATGATGAACGGCAGAATCAATAACTTTTTTAATTTATTTTCTTCCGGAGTGTCGTACAGGAGAGGTACTTCACTACTTAATAAATACACAAAAACATCACATGTTTGTTTATTCATCTTGATGAATACTAAATGCGTCCACCGGTACAAACTGAACAAACCACAGTCAAGACAACGCAGAAAGCGGATACAGCTGTTCAGCGCCTCTGGTGGTAGCAGTAACAACCAATGCTCGAGGTCTGGTGGCTTATTCAATTTGAACATAATAATAATAAGGATTAAACACCAACTTCAGTCATGGATCATGTCAGCAGAATTTCGTTGTAATTAAGTAAAAATAACGGCCAGCGGGTGCAAATTCTTAATTTGTTCAAGGAGTAAACCCCTACTGCTAATGAACCGATTTAGTTTATTTTTAAAACACATAATTCTCTTTAGATGCCAACAATTGTTACAAAATAACAGAAATTATGTAGTATGAAAAATTAATAATTCGGCAGTATGAAAAATTAATAATTCGTAGTATGAAAAATTAATAATTATGGTAGTATGAAAAATTAATAATTCGGATCCGGAGTACCTCTCCCCTCTCCAGATGGACAAATTTATTTGATCCCCCCCCCAAGACTTATGCTATGTTTCGTTGCAATGTAACAACACTAAACCATCCCCCCTTCACTCTATCAAAAATCGCATTTTCCTGATCTATGGGTTATCATGAGGTCAACCTCATAAGCGGGTTTCCTCCCTATGGAGGGAGGGAGGAACCGCTCTAAAAGTATCAATTCGACTTAGATATCCAATATGCTTGTCATTATCCCTCCCATTATTATTATTATTATTATTAAGACGGGTGCCCAGATAGAGGGAGCTGCACCGAGGCCAACAAGGCCTATTGTGCCACCCGACAAGCCAGCCTGTTACACCAACAGCGCCGTATCCGAGATGAACGGCCCCTACACGGTCAGTAATAATGACATTAGCAGTAATGTCATTACTATTCTACTCTCGTCATTCCATATCATCATTACAATGTACACCTTACACCGTCATTCCACGGATCATTTTTAATGTCATTACTTTTCTTCAGTATGCATTGTGATCTCCGTGACAGAAGCGTTTTGTTAATAATGGATCCTTGCAAAGTCCCCTGTTTGCTATAATTGCGACACTAGCCACAAAAAAACATGTGAAACGTTCGTGTGTGAAAGGCCTTAATATGACACATATCCTTCCAATCGGGGCGTTTCCAAGTGTTCTGGGACCGAGGTTATGTGCAAAAAAGTTTACATTTTATTTTTATTTGGATAACCATTTTTCGCAAGTACCTTTTGAGATAATACAATAGTCATTTATATGGTCAGAAAAAGGAGTCTTTCATCTTTTGAAAGATTTCAATGACGTAAAAATCGGATTATCTCGAGGGGAGATATTGAATTTCAAAACGTCACATTACTTTTTCTCTTACAAATTTGTATTCTCTTCCAGACTGGGAAAAATCATTATTTTTTGTTTTCAATATTATTCACCTCGTTAGGGTTTCTTGGGGTGCTGATTTTAAATCTGCTATTATTTTTGGTGTAAAAAAATGTATAATACTAGTTTACTTGAAAACGTAAGCATATTTTTGAATATATTTGACGAAATATAAATTATAGTTTAACGATTATATTTTTCTTCTAATCTACTCTATAAGACAAATGAATTGGTAAAAGAATCACGTCAACATTATTTTCTAAAGTTGATATAAAAATAAAGCACTTTCAACCTATTTTATATCGTCGATACAAATACAAAGTAACGAATGTGAAAAGTTGTTGGTACCTTATAGATGACTTTATATATATTTTATTCTATGATATATTTTAATTAGACTTAATGCGGATTTGATACTTTGATATATATATATATATATATATATATATATATATATATATATATATATATATATATTACTTTTAAAACTATTTTATAACTATAATGTTACCAAGGTAGAGTCATACATTTCAATTCATCTTATTTTTTGCCCTTTGCTACTCAATCTAGTTTAACCTTTACATCTCTTTCACCTGGTTACAGTTCGAGATGGACTGAGTAATGACGTATTTATGATGTAGCGCTCCCTACACCATCAATACTAATGACAGTATCCCCTCCACTTTCAGTAATGATGAAGCCGAGATCAGAAAATCCGGATTCACATCATTACTGTTCGTCATTCCAACTTTGTCCACCTTACACTATCATTATTACTGTCATTTTGATAAGGTAATGTCATTATTACTGATCGTGTAGGGGCCGCTATAGAGTCCGAAGGTTCAGTTCAGGTAGCCTTCTAGGGTCATCCATGAAGTCAGCCATCACTCCCATAGGAACAACATTATCAAGCCCACGGAAAGAAATAATAAAGTATGTTTGTATTTTACCTGAATGTTTGTCCTCCTGAAGATCTACTGGAACTGCCTTGATACGGCGGATGTCGTAAACGGCCTGGTTTACGAATTGGTCACGGTCGCAACTGGTTTGACGAGGAAAGTGAGCCGATATTTGTGCCGCTCAAAATAATTCTAATGGCAGAGAGTTGCTTAAGACGATGTTTTTTTTTAGTTTGTTTTAGAGTGTTTCTTCCCTCCCTATAAGTAGGAAACGTGCTTGTTTCGTCAACTCGAAGTCACAATCCAGTAGAAAGATGGGATATGTGAACAATGGGCGTATTTAGGAAATAATTTCGAGGGACTGGGAGAATTTCGGGGGGGGGGGACTTGGAATAGTTAGCCCGAACACCCCCCCCCCCCCCAAAAAAAACACTGAACTAAGTGTTCTTATTTATTTATTTATTTATTTTTTTAAGCACAAAAAAAAATTTGCTAGGCATATTCGTTTAGTATATATTTTTATTCTTATTGGTATATATATATATATATATATATATATATATATATATATACTTGTACATATATATATATATATATATATATATATATATATATATATATATATATATATATATATATACACGTGGATCTTACTTTACTCCCTATTTTAAAATAATTCGATATCTAAACTTTTTCATTTTTAATTATTTGTCAGTGGTTTCTTTCCTTCAACATTTGGAAAAGATTGAATCGCCACTTTCGCGAGCTCTTAAATAAATAATTTATTTATGTTTTTTTACGACATATTTTTACCGATTAAATCAAAATTTCGAGGGGGGCGGGCTGCAGCCAGAATTTGAAATTCATCTTTCAAATTTGTTTTCCTGTGTAATTAACTCAGATTAATTATGAATGCCTTTTCTTTAGAATAAAAGAAAAGTCGTCAGCCCTACCCTGGCTAGGAAAGGGTGGTTACCTATGGATAACCCGTCCTAAAATTCTGAGTTAATTATAATGGAAGTTAAAATTTAAATAAATAACTCAGAATATTTGGAACGTGTCATTTAAAGATTTCTGCACTTTTCTCGCCAGAATAGGGCTGATCCCTTCCCTTTTTTTTCCAAAGAAATGTAACACCCCTAGTGGCAATCGAACCCACGACCCGTGACACAGAGTGCATACGCCATAGTAATCACATCTACCGGGCCTCCAGATTTAAAATTAAATAACCTTACAAGTCTCTAGACAATAGTAGTGGTTGTTCTTACCGCCTCTTGGAAATGCTAGTTCTTTCTAGTCTATTTCCTTTGCGATAGCTTTATTAACAGGCTTAGGCCTCGGGTACGATACGAGCGGTGAGCGGCAGAACAACAGAGCGGTAAGCGGAAGAACGAAAGAGCGGTGAGCGGCTGTTGTAGTCTGTCCTCTCCCATTCCTACTGCACTGCAGCTTAACATTAATGTGAGCGGCGCCGCTCTGCTCTTACCGATCGCCGCTCGGTACGTAAAGTGTGAAGTATCTAGGGAGCAATGAGGTACAGCAAAGAGCATAGCGAAGAAATCAAACACTTTGAGGTTATAGAGAAGTAACTAAAGTGAACCACCCGGTAAAGCAGAGAGGATTTTGTCCCTTGTCACGTCGTTTAAACAGCCCAACAAGTGTTTGGTTACGTCATAGTCCGCCTATGTTCAGTGTCTGCTGTGTTCATTACTGAAAGGATCGTACTGTACGCTACTTGTCCACCAGCTTAGTAAGAGTGACAACTATACACGACAAGTGGTATGCTCGTGTAAACTATGCCTTCGGCAGAATGTTCCAAAGTTAGTTTATTGTGAATCTACTATATATTTGTCAAATACAATTCAATCACTGACCTATCATCGCCAAGCCCAAACCACTTGACAGAAAAATTTTGCATGGACACTCCCTTTAGGATAAAAACACTCGCAAAGGAAGTTTTTTTTTTTTTATATATATATATATATTCAAATTTGGGAGTATTTTTTGAGGGGTTTGAATTTTTAGTTGGTTTTAAAGAGAGCATGCACGCCTAGGCAGCATGCTTTACCGTACTGTATCTATTTCATAATATTATTTTTATTTGCGGTTCATTTCAACTATGATGACAGACCTTGAATTACTAGAAATGAACTGTGATTTTGTCCCTCATAGAGTTTACGCTATACCTGGTGATGGTCTATCCGAGGTAATATCCCGAACCCGTGCACAGCCTACTCACCCATCAGAATCCCCAGTCAGAACACTTCTTAGTAATGCTCGCAAATTGGTGTATAAAAATTACATCATGGAAACATAAATTTTTAAATTTTAACGCCCATTTATTATTTATTTATTTATTTAAATTTTAACGTCCATTTATTATTAACTACGAATTTTAGGACGGGTTATCTATAGGTTACCACCCTTTTCTAGCCAGGATAGGGGTGATGCCTTTTCTTTTTTTCGAAAGAAAAGCTACCATCCCTAGTGGGAATCGAACCCACGACCTTTGGCACGGAGTGTTAAGTGCTCACGCCTTAACACTCACGGGGTTATTATTGACAACGAATTTTAACTTGTACTGGTTAAACTCCTGTTACTGGTAACCTATAGATAATGGGTTATCTCTAGGTTATCTGTTTGTCGACACTGGTACGGAGCGCACCAGTGTCAAGAAACATTATACTTTGATTACTTGTTAATTGATGAATAACTTATAGTATGACAGGAACCGCGCTATAATAAATTGCACAACATTATATAGTAGCGTTAATTTTGATGACACATTATTTAATGCAATAAAATAACTACTTATCTGCTGTGACGAGGCACGGGTATTCAGCTAGTTGTATTATAAACCACATGATTTTATAACAGTTTTCAAAATAATATTTATTATTAGGTGGTTATATAAGTAGTAATTAGTTACTAATAATTAGTTTGTGCATTTTTCTCCCCTGAAATAATGAACTACATCCCCACCGTGGACAAATGCTGCTTCTGTTTGAGCCTCAAGGTTGTAAGCTGCATCATCGGACACCTGGAAATGCTGTGCGGTATCCTCACCATATTCCTCGACGTGCACAGGATAACGACGGACAGCGGCCTGGCTGAGTCGAAGCTCCTCGTGTGCGGATTCAGTTCCGACTTTCTCTCATCGGCCATCCAAGTCATAATGGGAATAGCTCTCATCATGGGCGTCAAGTGTAGCTACGACTCATGGATCCACGTCTGGATAGTTGTACACGTCATAATGTTCCTGTTGTCCATTCTGTGTTTCGTCTTGACTGCATTCCTCGCTCCCTACTCGAGCGAAATAGAGGACGTGAAGTTTTTCGAGATCCTTATGGCGCTTTATTCCATAAGAAACATAATTATCTACAGCTTTTGCATCATAATCGTGAACAGCTATTACAAAAAATTACACGAGAAAGAAACTCTAGGCGGAGATAGTAGCTAAAAAAGATAATAAACTTTTTAAACACACATGTTCTTTCTATCATTTCATATTAAAAAGGCTTATGGTTCGGAACTCGAGGAACCATGTCGAAAGAGTCATTATTTCCGGCTATTTAGTGCCATATCTAAACTAATATTGGTACTTACGTATTAGCTTCAACGCAGGTTAAAGGTATGGGTCTCGTTCAGAGATCTGGATCATGGATAACGCATATCCATTGGTCTATTCCTATGAGCAATTCTATTGGCCATCGTGCTTATAGTAACCGCCTAGTTCCCTTCTACTTAGAACTCAATTCATTTGTACATTGGTGTTTTTTACGCGATTAATGTTTCTTTGTTAGTTACGCGATTTCTTAGTTCGTTGTTTATTTTACTGAAACAAAGGAAGCACTGTTAAATTGCATATCGGTCCATTATCCACCAAAAAACCATCCTTGATCTATATTATGATTTGGATTGACTAGAGTTTCGATATAACCTTGAGCGAGCGTAGCGAGCGGAAACACATAGCAATTGTGCCATTAATATATGTGCTACGCGTTTTCGCACGCTCAAGGTTATATTGAAACAGTCAACCCAAATCGTTGATAATCCCGTCACCATATTGACAAAAAGTCAATGACGCCTTGATCTCTGAGAGCCGGTTCTTGAACCTACGTTGAAGCTAATACGTAAGTACCGTAATAGCTATCCAAGAGGAAGCAATGCTTCGAGTGGGGAGCAACCAGGCGGCCGTTTGCCGGACCGTGTGTGCTTACACAAAAATATCGACCGGCCGGTTGTTTGCCGGCTCGTGTGACGTTTAGTCTAACACCGGCGTCAAATTGGTGAACATGGCGGGTAGCTGAATGGGTGACCGACCACGTGCTGTTGGCACACTCTTAATTATATCCGTACCATTCTCGATCCCTCGTCGTTTAGTATTTACCGATACATCAGTACACCCACCTACCTATCAGTATCTCCACTTAGAAGTGGTTCCTAACCTATATCATAAATGGATGTTATATAATTACATTTTTGAGCACATGAAATGCTTTACTATAAAAATATGTAGTTTTCGAAATTGTCTTTGAATTAAAAAAAAAATATACATTTCTACGGTATTTTTCTTGTTCTTTGGAATGATTTTGCCTCAAATAATATAACAAGTTTTTTTTTTAAAAAGTCTAAATTGTTTCGTACAAAAAAATGAATAAATTTTTAGAAGACCGATTGGAAAGTGCATTTGAGTCCATTAATGTGACAATTGCAGAAGATGAACAGTACTTACGTTCGAAGCCCATAGCAGAGTTTACAAGAGCAGTTTCACTAACGGGATCGCTCTACATCAGGTCAGTCCGAAAAAATTAAAAATAATTTGATTCTGGAAACCCCCCTTCCTAATTTTTTTTTCGTGTTTTACGGTGTATCAACTATTGGGCTATTAACGCCGCTATCTACTGGTTGCCACCCTTTTATAAGGCCAACAGCGCGTGGTCGGTCACCCATTCAGGGGTAATGAATGACATACTAGAAAGAGCTACGCAAGATACCGCCTTAAAAGGGAATGTGGATTGAGGTGTTTTTACAAGCTAGAGTAGCTGATCGGATTCATATAACTGACTGCACAGAGATTGTCATAAGGTACTCGTCAGCTGTGGTTGACCGCAAAATCCAATTATGGAGAAGCCTTCTTCTCAACATCAGGATTTTGATAATAATCTTATTACTATAAATAGATCAATCATTTATTGCTTATATATATATATATATATATATATATATATATATATATATATATATATATATATATAGGTAATGATATTTGCGAGCCCACTTTTAGCGCGGTTCCTCCCTCCCCCATAGGGAGGAACCCCGCTTATAAGGTTGATACAATGAAACAATCCGGAAGTGCCGACAAGAAAATTTCGCGTTTCAGAACCCCTAGAGACCGAAAATAATGGTGGTTCAAATTTGTATATATATATATATATATATATATATATGTATATATTTATTTATATATATATATATATATATATATATATATATATATATATATATATATATTTGTCTGTTCGCTCATTTCTGGCTTCCCTGATGGTCCGATTTTGATGAAATTTGGTACAAAAATCTGTCGTCCAATTTGAAAGGTCAAGTTCGTTAACCAGCAAAATCCGCCCACTGGAAGATGGCGTTTGGGGCGAAATTCGCGCAAAAAAAAATCGTAACGCCTACGTTTTTGAGTTCATAAGCTTGTAAGTACTCTTTTTATAGGCTTCTTGGGCTAGGAAATCGAATGGAACCATTTTCAAGGCGATAGCTTCAACCGTTTTCGAGAAAACTGAAAAAATAATTTTCGAATGCCGTTTTTGGTTTGGGTACTTAGAGTCATGGGATTCAGTTGAAACATTTACTGCGTGTTTTACTTTCATTAAAACTAATATGTTGAAATTTTGGTTGCGTTTGGAGTTAAGGAAGGGTTAGAATAAAATATTTTATTAACAGACATAAAAAAGTTTTGGTAACTTTGTATACTTTCCTTAATATCTCGAAAAAGGTTGAGAATTTGGGAAACGGAAGAATACCATTAGAAAGCGTACTAAATGCCCTACAAAATAGGTTCTAATGAAAGTTTTGATTAGGCGATGTCAATCGGAGAAATAAGTGCTTAAAACTTTAAAGTAATTGATTTCGCTTATTCGAACTGTTCATTTTGTCTTTGATTTTGATACTTAAAATTATGGGATTCAGTTGAAACATTTTCTGCATGTTGCTGCAGTTCCTGCGAGTCGGACTTTTTTGTTTTAAATGCAATAATATCGGCAATCCATTGATAGTTATTTTTCTCTATGAGCTCTGCTTTATTAATTTCTGCTTGACGTTATGATGGGATCGTGTGATGAAAAGCATGTTATGTGGACATTTTCCCAAACAAATGCGCTGGTGTTTCGGGCTCTTCACCACATTTGCGGCAAAGGGGTCCAACATCACCTCTCATCGCCCCACTTGCGCCCGGACTTCTCGAAGGGATGCGTAGTTGGTATTTAATTTTAAGGGATTTACCTGCTCTGAACCCGATAGCATGCACTTGATGCTTTGGGGTAATCCATAAAGAGCTTGACACCAATACCTCGCCATTGTGAATAATTGGACCATTCGTCCACAGAATCCTCAGGCACTGTACTCCTAATTTTCTTAACATAGAGGCCGAGAAAAGTTTGTATACTTCTGATGTTCGATGGTTCCGCTTTTCTCCGGAGTTCTCATGGGTACATCCAAATGGGTTGGAGAAGTGACTTGTAAACGATCAGTTTGTTTTCAATATTTAAATATGATTTGAAGTTTAATTGCCTGTAATGTTGTACGAATCTTTGTTTAAGTATTTTAAGTTTCTGTTCATATTGACAGGTCAGTCGGAGTACAAGACAGATAGATACGGTTTTTATTCTTGGGCGAACATCTGCAGGATTATTCTGCCCTTTTAGTGGTTTGGTCTGATGGTCTTTAACACTACGACAATAAAACTGCTCTGGTTCCTTTGCTTTTTAACTTAGTAATTCCCCCTTATTTTTGTTTCATGTATTATATTTCATGATACTGGTTGGTAAGATTTTATATTTCCAGCAATTTGACCATCTGCTCTAATGTTCCTTGCATATGAGGAACACCAAAGTACCTATTGAATGTTGAGCAACCCTCATATGTGGTGGATAGTGAGAGGGCCCTGGTAGGCTTTACACATAGGATGAGGATTCTTTGTTATAACATGGACATGAGTCAGGTTTCTTTGGCCTATTCTCAACCTTGTCAACATTACTTTTTTAATCTGATGTTACTTCTCCATGGTTTAGAGGCTTAATTATTTTGTACAAGATACTTCTGTCCATAAAGATCCCCATTGGCTACGAATTCTTCTTCCTAGCCAATCTTCGATAAGTACAAGGTAGAGAACTGTTTCAGCAAAAGGATAAAGGAAGGTTCTTGAAATGTTGTACTGGCAGAAATGAATTGTGCCAGAGGGCAAAGATTATGAGATAACATTTTACTTCTTTCACCTCCGTTTTTTGATTGTCTTGCAACATTCTTCGATATTATTTGGGCAGGACTGCAGATTGTCTAATCCAAAAGGTGAGATTTTGGTGGGATGAGAGGATAGATGTATCATCTCTATACTTGTCAATTAAAATACCTAATAAACATTTTTTTTTAGAAATTGCTGGAAGGTGGAAATTGATCTTTAGAATAATGAAAAAATGTCCACAAATATTTTATTTTTTAGAGAACGTTTTCAGGGTCTTAGCCCCAGCTTTTAAAAATAATTGAAGCTCGCCAGGCTGTAGCTGGAACGACGTCTTGGCACAATTTTCACAGCATTGAAAAGTTGGCTAATTCCCTGCAAAAAATAAAATACCTTTGGAAATTTTGGACTTTCTTCATTATTCTAATAGAAATTTCTTACAAGAATAAAACTTACAGGTTTCAACAAATACTGCTTAATGTTTTATCAAATTCTATTAAATTAAGTTAATAGTATTTTTATTTATTTATTTTTTATTTCCTTTTGGGTGCATCGACTGCTACGGTCATTGGCACCAAGTTAATAGTATTTTATTTTAATTTAAACTGCCTGTTGTTTTGTTTTTCTAACAGATATATTCTTGCTGCAAATAAACTAATATTGTGTCACAAATATATGCTTCATCCTGATAAAAGAGCGTTCCTTGTTACGGTAATAGAGAAGATATTAGGGAGGATACTGGAACTCAAGCACGAAATGGTGGAAATAGAAACTAGTGATTTTAAGTAAGTTGACACTTTTTTTATTAACAAGTTAATTGTCATGCACGTAGAGTATGATCAGACTTGTATATATACACATGTACTCGATTGGAAACAAACTACATATTATATAGTTTGACTGTATTCAACTGTCTTCAAGAGTATATATATATATATATATATATATATATATATATATATATATATATATATATATATATATATATACATTGTTATAATATTAAATAAAAATAATTTTTATAGCCACACGTTGATGTGCCAAAATGTTATAATATAAATAAAATGTTTTATTTTTAATAAATTTATTTACGTACACCTCTACGTTGGGAGCCAATATAATAAAATTTTATACTGTTTAATTTTAGAAACTCTTTATCTCAGGGGTCGGGTTCGAGTCCAGTAAAGTAATACAAAGATAATTTTAAATAATAAAAGTCCGTCACGCAGGAGCTGCATAACTAAGCACTTTCCTCAGAATTTGGGTAGTGTAGATTGCTTTCCAGAACAATTTGCTTAAAATATCCTACATAAATAAAATAAAAACATGAATAGTTCTCTTTTAAATTTGCAATGAGTAACTGATCAATTAATAATTTGCTTCCAGAGTTATGTTTACACATGGTACCTTTTACACTTCGTAATAAATACAAAAAACCTCATATTATCGTATTTTGATCTAACGCAGGAACAGGATACAGTCACTCTAGTGGTAGAAAGCGCTCCTTGCGGCGGCTTTGTGAACCTACGTCTGACGGGCTTTTCTATTGAAATATATTACAGATTAAACCCCCGCTTTCCGATTGACCGATTCAGCTCATTTCTACAACACTTCTTTCTCATGAGTCACCCACGACGTATACCGCGTTTCGTTACAATACAGCAGAAATTACGACCGGTATGAGTATATTAAGAATTTGGGTCAGGAGTAAACCCCCCCTTCTAATGAACCGATTTAGTTTATTTTTACAACACATATTTACCTGTAGATTACCACTACGAATGCCGAGTTTCGTCGAAATATACCAAAAATCACTGCTGGTAGTGGCGAATTGGTATTGTGGGTCCGGACTAAACCCCCCTCCTAATGAACCGATTTAGTTTATTTTTACAACAGTTATTTACCTGTGGATTACCACTACGAATACCGAGTTCCGTTGAAATATACCAAAAATCACGGCTGGTAGTGGCGAATTGGTATTGTGGGTCTGGAGTAAACCCCCCCTTCTAATGAACCGATTTAGTTCATTTTTATATCTCACTTTTCTCTCTATATTACCACTACGAATACCAAGTTTCGTTGAAATATAACAAATATTACGGCTGACATAGTCAAATTAGTGTTTTGGGTTCGGGGTAACCCCCCCCCCCTTCCGGTGGACCAACTTTGGTGGTTAACGAACTCGTTCAATCGTTTGCTAATTGAATGCTATATACCAAGTTTCGTGACGAAAAAACAAAAACTCTGGCCGCTATCGTGTTAACAGACACACACACACACACACACACACACATATATATATATATATATAGATATATATATATATATATATATATATATATATATATATATATATATATATATAGATATATATAAAGGTAGGATCGATAAAGATTTGAAGAAATTTTTCAAAAATTCCGTCATGAGTCCAACCTCAATAGCTACTTTCCTTCGGAGGAAAGTGCTAAAAAACCAAAACAAAAGAAAAACTCATAGATAAGTTATATCCAGGCATAGATAAACAAGTATTACCTGATATAAAGCCAGCTCGGTATTAACTGTATAGGACCGGATCTTCTTTATAACTGTATCTTCTTTTCACTGAACTGCACTTATGAGATTGTATCTTCTTGTAAACTGAACTGCTTTTAATAGACTGACATGTATGTGACTGTTTCTTCCATCACAATTCAACAGACTGCCCATGAGACTGGAGACACCCCTTCACCGACCGCTTGTAACAGACTCTACTAGAGCTGCATCAGGAAAGGCGTTGTTTTTTGGCGGGAGCGTCATACCGGTCTCCAATGCTACCTGTATCGACTGCTAGACAAATATAACAAATAATATTTGCTTATCCCAGCAACGAATCCAACATATCAATGAGCTTTTTTAGATTTTCCGAATTTTCTGTGTTAGTTTGTTTGTTTATTTGTTTTTTAGGGCAAAGAACAACGTGGCTATCATTGTCCGTCTGTGTTAGTTTTTTAATTTAAAACTTTTAATTTTTGATGAAAGTTAATATAAGAGAAATTTATTTGTTTTTTATTTTCCGCAAACCTTGTATTCGTCTTTACCCGCCTTTCTTACCTTTAACGGTTTTTCGAATTTAAAACTTTTAAATATGTAATGTAAAATATCATTACAATATATATATATATATATATATATATATATATATATATATATATATATATATATATATTGAAAACATAAAAAAAATAAACATAATAAAACTAACTCCTTAATTAGTTTCCTCTCTGCGGTCAAGAGATGTATCTGATTTTTGAACATAGAAAAAACTAGGGAGATAGTGTGGCCCTCAGAATAAATGGTGTTTACCAATACTTGTGCAGAGCAATTATTTATAAGTCGGCTATCAGTAAACTACTAACACTTCTTAAAACATCTTTTCTAACACAAAGCATTGCAATTCAAGTTGAGGATTTTTAAGAAGTGCATTATATTATTTTCATATTCATACATTTAATTCTTATTTACAGTTATTTGAACAGTGTTATAATTGCGAATAACACAACCAGGAAGCAAGCGCAATTGATAATTCCTTTGTACTATCGAACTCAAAGGGAAGATATTCTCAAACAACTGTTTGAACAAATAGATAGGGTAATTTATGTAAGAGGTATGAAGTTATTTTTTTTTTTTATCTGAATAACAGGAGTTAATAGATGAATTAACAGTTTTGTTGAAATTTGGTACAAAAATGTTTCGTCTAATTTGAAAGGTCAATTTTCTTAACCAGCAGAATCCGTCCACCAGAACATGGTTTTTGAGGCGAAATTCGCGCTAAAAAAATCATTGCGCTTACATCATATGCTTGCAAGTGCTCGTTTCCTTCGCATAGGAAAACTAATTAAACAATATTTAAGGCGATATCTGTAACTGTTTTCGAGAAAATTGGAAAAATAGTTGTTGGTTGAAGTTTATAGTTTAAGTACATACTTAGAATCATTGGATTCAGATGAAATGTTTTCTGCATGTTTGAAATTCATCCAAATTAAAATGTTTAAATTTTGGTTACGTTTGGAGTTAAGGAAGGATTAGATTAAAATATTTTACTAACAGACATGAAAAATTTTGGGAGCTTCGTAAATATTCCTTAATATTTTGAAAGGGTTGGGAAATTATAGTAAGTATAAGGTAACCATTCGAAAGCTAACTAAATTCTCTACAAAAATGGTTCTAAAGCAATTTTCGATGGGACAGTTACGTTTGGAGAAAAAAACGCTTACAAATTTGAAGTAAGTGATTCCGTTTATTTGAACGGTTCTTTTCGTCTGTTTTTATTTTTATGATTGCTTATAGTAGGAGAATGTATTCCTCAATAAAACAGTATAAGTGAAATAAGAAAAAAAGCTTTCCGAGATTTTAATGAAATTAGATATTATTCATTTACTAATGGCACTCGGGAACTGCGCTAAGATAATGCATTTCCTCAGAGTCGGAGTTTTTTTTAGACCTATTCAATATGTCGCCTCTGATTCGATGATTTATAGTTTGTTACTTCTTAGAATTTACTTTTACTGCATCAGAACATATAATTTTGAATTTGTTTTTACCTATGACTTGAGACCACCTGGAGGAATTCGAAGACAAAGAACCGGAGGAGGAAGAGATCAGAAAAAGCAGCAGGAGGTCCAGAAAAGCTTCAAGAGTATCTCGATTATCAAGAAGATCAACAATCGTTTCTACTTCTGGTAAGGCAAATTCCTTATACAATTTAGTTTACTAAAAATCAATTTGAATAATAATCCTAAATGTTACTTTATTTGAATCTTCTTATTATAAAAAAAAAAAAAAAAAAAAAAAAAAAAAAAAAAAAAAAAAAAAAACACAAAACTAAGAAATAGTTCTAGAACAGAAATCCCAATTATTACACTCTTTACTGATAACAATTTACATTTAATCAAGCGACAAAGCATAATTATCATCCATTATTTAAAACAAAACAAAAAATTAAAACTGGGATACTGAAAAGAATGAACTTAAAAAAAAAGAGAGATAAAATATTTAAATTATTATTATTTATTATTTAAATAGTATATTTTTCAATATAATATACTTCTTCAACTTGAAGACTTCAAGTAACTAGCAGGAGTTGCTCCCCAATATTTTTTAAAACTTAAAGTTATACTTGTGACTTTTCGAAACTCTTTAGGTTCATCTTCAGGCATGTACAATGTAAAAAAAAAAAAAAAAAAAAAAAACAAGATTTAGGAGAATACTACTCCTATGTTACTATACCAATATAAATACAATGTATAATAATAATACTATGTATAAGGTACCTCAAATATATATTTTATATCTTATATATTGTATTTATGTTAGTATTAGAAGTTTTCTCCTTATTCTTGGTTTTATTTTACATTGCAGATTCCTGCAGTCGAACCTAAACAGGACAAAAAGTAGCAAGTATAGTTTAATGTTTTAAACAATTTTGGGGAGACCTCCTGCCAGTTATTTCACAAGTCCATTGATCCTTCCCCACTTTCAACTTACATAATTTATGTCATTATTAACAAAATCTAACTATGGAAATAGATTTTGACCATGACCTACAGGAGGACTCGAACTTGGAACCTTGGAGTTATCGGGAACCAGACACGAGAAAGCAGGAGTGGAGGGGATAGCATATTTAGCTTTGGACTTCACTTGTAAAACAACTGACAATATGCCGCAGGTGATAGAACGATGTTTCGTTACGGTCCGTCTTGGTGAATATCTCATTTTTCAAAAGTAACAGTTGCTGACAATTCAATCTTCTGTAACTGTTCGGGTTCACAGTTTTGAACCCGTGACCTCCGAACTGCGAATCCTAGACGATTTTGACCTGGCCTATGGCACTCCCTGGATCAAGACCTACTGTGTGCCAAGTATGATCAAATGGAGAAGGAAGAAACAGACAGCCAGATAAACAGCTGAATTATATATATATATATATATATATATATATATATATATATATATATATAGATATTCACTCTTGCCAAAATAAGAGGAATGATATGTATTATTATACAAAAATATTATTTTTTGGATATATTTCCCTTTAATTGAAGATGTGTCAAAAAATAATATTTTGAATTTATTGAAGATGCCAAGCGACTAGAAGAAGAACAAAAACAGGACGAGGAAGAAGAAAGACTTAAGAAAGAAGAATCATTGAAAAAGAGGCCTAAATTTGCAGAAGTCCAAGTATACGTATGTTAATCTCTTTATTTTCTTCAGCTTCTTTTGAACATTTCATTTTAAATTGAAAATGGTGCTTGAGAAGACTGTAGCTCCCCCCGCATATACCCATGATTGGAGGACCAAAGCTCGGTTGAGTAAGGACCTCTCAATGGGTATTAAAAATGGAGTAAGTCCTTGAAAACATTCTGCATAAAATAAAACGTCTGTGTAAATTTGGGATTTTTTGTTCATCACTGTGATAAAAACATTTATTAAATATAAATTATTAATTTTATATAAGATGTGACTTCTCGTACAAGACTTAATGTCGTAATGTTAATTTAATGAATTTTAAAAGTAAAATCAATCTAACAATTTTTGAGATATTTCACAGTTACTCCTTAAAGCTTTTTTTTTTTTTGCTTTTTTTTAGGGCTAATTTTCTCCTCATGGAGGAACAACATCCCCCCACAGGATAGAGGGGAAACCTTTATTATATAATAGTAATATTTTTTTAAATTACCAATTATGCTCTATGCAAAATGCCTAAGAATATTTTTTAAATGATTTTCAATAATTTTGTTTGAACTGTAAACCCGTATATGCAGAAATATTGAAAACAATTAATATGATATTAGGAATTTTTAGAAGAGATTAAGCTGATACAACGACACGAGCGAGCGAGAGCTGCAAGAGTCTATGTTCAAGCAGGTAATGGTTCATATATTACTTATAATAAAAAGGAGCACTAATTTTGATTTTATTTTTTGGCACATTGATGAGCAATTCAACTGAATTTGGATATGGCAACCATGTTCTTCCCTTCAGTAATGAAGGAGGCTCTGGTTAGAACCACTACAGTGAGCTTACCAAAACTTATTGACAGAGAAACATTTCTTTGGTTTGCCATAAATAATCAAAGAAGGATAGACACAATTTTTCTTATGAATCTCAAATGTATTAAGGAGTTACACCATCTTAAAAGTGTCAAAAATTGATTTTTTCTTTTCGCTAGACAAATTGTTTATAGTTTTAGAATACTTTAAACATTCAACCACTAAACGTTTCATTGATTAACATATTTTTTTCAAACAGGTATATAATATTTCTCAATATGTGACATAGAAGTACATACAGTTTATAAAAGTACAAGCCATAACTATTTTTTAGATATCTTAGAAAATATGTGAAAATTCTGATGTCTGTAGAAAACATTTTTTTTCCCCGCAATACTTTTTTTTTTTTTTTTTTTTTTTTTTTTTTTTTTTTTTTTTTTTTTTTTTTTTTTTGTGATGAGAAATATTTGATGTAAAAACTACCCAAACAAAATGTTTAGTGTCAAACAATTATAGCTTGGTAGCTGTACCAGTTTTCTTTCTCTTTTAAATCTATTGACTTGCGTTAAAATGTGATCTTAGGTGATGAATATGAATATCAAATTTTATAAAATTGGTTGAGTGGATCTTGATATATCTCAACATCTAATTTACAATTTAACTTATCTTAAAACAAACATTTTTTTTTTTTCAATTTGGTATTAGCTCTCAAATTATTTCTTGGCAAATGGAGTCAATTTTATTTTACATAATTTAAAATGGTAAAGGGAAATTTTAATAATTTTTTTTTACAAACTTTAGCATACTTTTTTGTTTCTTTTTTTAACAGAAGTATACATTAATTAATAGTAGTAAATAAGACATTAATTGATGCTTACCTATTATCATTATTGCTTAACACGTTCAATACAGCAAGCACCGTCCGGTGCTTGCACCTCTTCCCAGAGACGGCGAGCACCGTATGGAGCTCGGGCCCATTCAGGTTCTCGTTGTCCTTCCGACTAGTAACTACCTTTTGGAGTTCTCTCTCGACCTTAAAGTGTTCTGAAAAGGATTGAGAAGGCAAAGCCGTTTGCCATTTGGATTTCATCCCATACCAATGGGCAAACTTTTTTTTTAATTATTTCTAGAATGTTATAAACATTAAAACAAATGATTAATTGTAAAAAAAAAAAAATAATAAAATAAAATAATCAGTCGGATGGGAAGAAAATTAAAATCAATCTTAACGGTAGCCCAAAGTGAGCCGAGATGGCGGCAGTATTGAATGTGTTAAACAACAAAATTGTGAGGGTTTATTTATAGATATGAAACATGTAAGCCTGATATAATTTTTATTTATACAGATACTTCTTAAAACTTTGATAACAAAGTATTATTTAGTAAGAGATAGGTTACGAGTGGAATATGAAAAAGCTTGGCATATTTACAAACCCATTCCCGACGATCTTCTTGGTGGTGTGACAAAGGTTTTAAAGAAGCACTGGAAAAAATATAGACGAAAAAGAATTGAACATTATGAAAATGTCCAGCGACGTATAATTTATGGTAAATTATCTTTTTTATTTTTAAATGAATTTATGGTGTATTCACATTAACCCAATTTAGTTTTTGTTTTTGTATAATATAGGAACTCTGACACCTTCTTATAAACCCAAAGTTCAAATAGCTGATCTACTCAGAGAGAGGCAAAACCAACAAAACGAATTGGAGAAAGCCATGGTACAAGCTATGCAATTGTTAAGTACAAACTTAGAAGCAGAAATTAAGGATGATATCAAAGATGACATGCTTGAAGAAATGAGGTATTATTAATTTTTCATTGATTACACAGGAACACAAAATAAAAAAAAAGTGGTCTGTTCCAAAGACATCACATATATTGTTATGAATTTTGACACGCTGAATCCGAACCATGAGACCCCTTTGACCTCAGAAAATCGGATTGAAGGGCTTTTGAAGGTAAAATTTTGAATGAAGTTTAAGAAGAAATAATTAGAGCCTTCATGGTTTTGAGGGTTGCTGGATTCGAATCCGGGGTCTGTTTCACTCCATCGGCGCAAAATCAAGGTCGTTTCTAGGACAAATATGTTTATTTTCCAATACAAAATTCAAAAATATGATTATGTGGCTTCATATAACTAGACTACTGTGCTAATAAGTTCTGGGGGTCACAGGTTGAAGGTTATTTCAAGGTGAAATTTGTTTGTTTGCCAAAAGAAAATTTCTAAGTGCAGATCCTAAATTAACAGAAAATATGTATTTTATGTTTTTAACAGCCCAAATGTCACTTCAAAATCACTATGTTGTTATATGTATAAGAGAATTTAAATCACAATTGCAAACTACAAAAATATACTTCTGCCTGACATAGAAAAATGAACAAGAAAAAATAAAAATGAAAAATGTATGCATTACAGAATAGCTCAATCAAATAGATTAATAAAACACAAATAGTCCTGATCCATAAAGATTGCAGAAAAGCTAAATATGCTAAATATAACTTTGGCCATTTAAAATCAACACAGAAATACCGATTCTTGAAGAAAAAATAGCTCTATGAGACCTCAAAAAATAGCATAACCTTATACTTTTTTCTTTTGTAGCGAACTCCTTTGTCTTCAAAAAATCTATGCAGAGGATTTCTTCTCCTCATTTGTGTATGATGCTCTCTGACATGGTGTCTTTAGAACAAACCACTTTTTTAATTTTGTGGGCTTGTGATATCTAAGGGTTATTTTTTTTTTTTTTTAAACTTTAAGCTTGGAGAAGGAGGCTCGATGGTCCAACTTGGACTCTGCCCCCGGGCTCAGAGCAGACCGGAAGTGAACGTTGAGATGACAAAATGTTGTAACTATAGCTAAAGCTATTAGCTATCACGATATTTAAACATTTCATGAATAAATTAGCGATTAGCGCTCGCTAATTTTTGCCCAACTATGATTTAGACCCTACAAAAGACTCCATATTAAATTAAAAGACTACAAAACCCCTATAATTAAATTCAACTTCCAAACCTTAAGCGTTCGCCGAATTACAAAAACATATAAATATTACGTTTAAATCCTCACTCTTATTCATGTGATGTTGCTGTGTGGTTTTGACACTTTTGTGTACGTGAGAATCTTAAGATATCACAATTCCGTCTTCATATTCAATAAAAACTACATTTCATAGTTAAATTGAGTTTATTTATGCCAATGTTTCGGCTTGACATGTAAGCCTTCTTCAGGGCTATGGAGGAGAGGGAGAACTATCCCGTTTCATGGTGGCTACATTTCTCGGCAGAATGTACGACTTGGGGCTCTAAATAGTAGGAAATTTTTCATATTAATTTTTGGGTCAAATACTTAGTCTGAGGCTAATAAATATACATAAGAAAATTCGCTAAAACTCAAAACTCGACCTGTAGTGAGGTACTGACTGGCATTTATTTATTTATATTGGCCTTTTGAATTGAATTTTTCAGTGAATCCAAATGGATTCGTATTCATAGATGTGAATCCGAATGGATTCGTATTCATAGATGTGAATCCGAATGGATTCGGATTCATATGTGTGAATACGAATAGATTCGGATTCATATGTGTGAATACGAATAGATTCGGATTCGGATTCATATGTGTGAATCCAAATTTCGGATTCGGATTCACACTTGCAAATATGAATCCATTCGGATTCACACTTTTGAATACGAATGTATTCGTATTCGGATTTACACGTCAAGGTGCTGTGAATCAAATTCGGATTCGGATTTACGAATACGAATCTGCCCATCTCTGGTGGGGAGGCAAGGACTCTGTCCTCACACTGCTCCCGCACTGATTTGAGCTGAAAAAAACATGCTACTCCCCACAATGATACAGGCTGACATTACCCGGGAAATGTAGCCTTCATGATATGGAGCTGTTCTCCCGCTCCTCCGTAGCCCTGGAGATGGTTTGTAATTCAAGCCATATTGTTGGCAGAAATATAGCCAAATGAGTGTTCATTCTAATTCTATCGACCTTCCGGCTTCCTTACATATGATCTGAGATATTTTGGTCACTATAATATGATATTACTAAAATACATAGTACATATGATATTAATTTAAAGGATTTTCATCAAGACTTGGTATGAAGTAACAAAAGAATATGGTTATACAGAGTTGCCTGAATGGCCGCCGGACGAATGTCTTGAGCCGCCATATCTACAGTTGGGAATACCTGAAGGTAATATAAAGGAACACTTCATTTTTAATTTGAGTGAAAACACTGTACATTTACAATTTGTCATGACTGTACAGCAAAAGTTTATTACTCTTTAATGGAATATGTTGAAAAGATCACAACATTCACAGGTTTATTGCTGAACTCTCCAACACTCGAAGCAGGGGAGAAGAGTTTGTATTTAGTTTAGAGCACTTTCTGGAGGCTATTCCTCTAAAATTACTTTGCAATGAGCAAATCAAAATCTGTGGAGGTTGTGTCATTTTTGCCAACGGACACTTTTTTGTAACATTTTTTCCAGTTTAGTCACCGTTAAAGCATATTTATGCCAAAAACAAACCTCCACATCTGATATCTATCTCTGGGCAGAGATCCACTTAAAAATTAAACTCAAATATATAGCCCAATCCTCACCATTGAAGTAAGCAATAATCGAAGATTCTTCTAGGGTTGATTTCTTGAACCATTGTTTTCTAAATTCATTTAATATTATGCATTTCCCTAAGAAGTGAAAAACGGTTTAATTTTCATTTTTATTGCATATACTGCAATTATATATTTTAGTAGGGTCCTAGATTCAGTATTTCTACCCCTTAAGGATTAACCTTATAAAATGTAGTTTATTGGTGTCCAGACTTATAATGGATTTTGAAGCCATGCTCATCTTCTCTGTATCCTTCCAATTTTAGTATATGTACCGATGAAGCAAGTACTAAGATTACAATGTATAAAAGTAAAGATTTCCAGAAACACTTATTTGAAATTGTTCTGATGGTGTTTTTTTGACGATGGGATCATACTTTTATTTGACATTATCTGTTATTTGCAATGCCATTAATAAAATATTTTTAAGCTACAAAAATAATAGACAAAAATGGAGGAATTAAAAATAAAATTAATTCCCTATCTTTGCAATTGTGCATGTACCATCAAAAATTAGAAGTCATTTCACTTTGTACACAGGTCTCCCGAAGGAATATTTAAAGCAAAATTTTACTGAGGTGCCAAATGATTTTGGAGGGCAGAAGTTTCCACCATTATGTGGATCAGAGTTTATTAGCGCTGGTCATTGGATTACTCCAGAGCAGTACGCTCCTGCAATCGAATTGGTTCGGAAACTTCTAAAAGAAGGAACGCCAGCAGTTGATGCTAAGAAAGCTGCTCAAGAAAAAGTAAGAATAGTAATGTTTCAAATATAATGCATGGGGTATAATGTTTAATATTTAAATTTAGAAAAATGTACTCGGCTGGCTAGAATTTGAGCCCAGTTGCTCTGTTGTGTAGGTACCTTAACCACATTGACTACCGGCAGGGCCTCCGCTAGGGGAGGGCAAAGAAGGCCAATTGGTCAGGGGCTCGTGGTCTCAGGGGGGCCTGGTGTCATTTTTTTTCTCGCATTATAATTTGAAGTAACAAAATCATATACCTAAGTAGAGTTCACATAATTATTATTGCAAACAATAAATAGATAGCTTTCTAAATTCTCTATTTCTAATATATAAACTATCTTTTAAATATTGTCAGCCCAGAAACTTGTAGCCCCAGGAAGTGGCAATGTACCTTAGACAGTAAGTAAATTTTCCACTTCGCTCAATATCAAATGCATTCAATTTTGTTTTCAGAGAAATGTCTGTTTTAATTAGTTTTTGGTAATGTTATTGGAGGAGGAAGGGGGTTAAGGGGCCTGTGAAGTTATTTGGAGAGGGGCCCGTAATTCCTCTAAGAGGCCCTGGCTATCGAGCTACATATCACTTTGTGTTTTTTGTTTTTTTTTTGTTTATTTAGTGAAATATATTCATTGATACAAAACAAAAAATAAACATTAGTAGCTATGAAACTTTTTCATATTAAGTATTTTAATAACAATTACTTTAAAACTTTTATTTTTTAAGTTGAAAATTAACAGTAAAAAAAATTGTTTTAGAAAAGTTTAAACCCAAAAAGTTATTTATTTTTGAACTATTACTTTTTAAAAACGAAAATAAAAGTAAAAGTTTAAAAAATACTTTTTTTAAAAATAAAAGTTAATAATTATTTTTGACCCCTGATTTCAAACCAACAAGAAGAAATAAGAGTAAATTATATTCTAGGAAGCTGCAAAAGAAAGAGCAGATAAAGAAAAAGAAGAGGCAGAAAGGAGAATGGAAGAGCTTAAAAGAATGGGTCATGTCCCTTGGAAATCAAATTTCTGTAAAGAAGTGAAACTATTTTCGAACAACTACCTGGGCGAATTTGGGACTGGTCAGGACTTGGCTAAAAATCCGATGCAGGTACGATTTTCATAATTTATATTGTGATTTTATTATTCATAGGGTTATCTTATTATTATATGTTATTCACTTATTTTATTTGTTGCTTATTATATCTTCGTTGCTTATTACATCTCCTTTCGTTATTTTTCCCCCCTTGCATGTTACATCTTCATCGAATTTGAAGTGATGAACTTGAATAAAAATATAATGAAGATATGCCATAAAATGGTGTCACATTAGTACAGTGTAGTGCAATTCTGATGCGGGAGAGAAAGGCTGAATTCTTCATTTATAGGCCTGTTGAAAGAATTTCCTGCTCCACCATGACTGTTTCAAAAAGGTGGTAGTCCATAGATTGCCAGGTGCTAATGACCTAAATGCACCTGCATATAACTTGCCTTAACAAAAAAAAAAAAAAAGTTCATAAGTAGTGTTATGGTGGACTAGAAACGTAAAAAAAAAAAAAATAAAATAAAGATTTATTTATTCAACAATTTTTATCGTCTTATTTTTTCAATATTACTAAAAACGTCCCTTTCCCTGGTAGAAACACGATGAAGACATCATGAAATCGAAAATAATCTATGAGATAAGGAAAGAACTGCGTCCAGAAGTTGATTATGAAATAAGAAATGAATTAGCTATATTTCAAGCTGCTATAGATGCTGATGAAGGTAAATTTATATATTCAAAACTAAGTTGTAAAGTTTTGAATTTGAGTGTATTGAATACAACAAATACTTTATGATACATTTATAGAGTGTGTGTGTGTATGCATACATATATACCCCAGAGGTCAAGGGGCCTAAGTAACAAACTCAATGTTTTGAGAAAAATGGAGTCAAACATATTCAGGTCCATTCTAAATGTAGTTTAGGCTCACAAAATTCTAAATTTATGGACTTGAATATAAAATTATAAAAATTATAGTAGAACTTAACATGAATTATTTTAAGGTACCTACCATATTGTATAGTTATATACCTAGCTGTGCCCGTGACTTCGTCCACGTGGATAGTGACTGAGATCAGCTCTTTGGATATGTCTTTTTGTTTATTTTTGAATTATAAACACCGTTGTGTGGGTATTAAAAAAAAAAAAAAAAAAAAAAAAAAAAAAAATCTACTTTGCAGTAATGCTTCTCTATACACAATATTAGGAGTATAGTCATGGGGGAGGCTGCTAGGATGTTAACAAAGAGCCACTAAGCTGACCCCTTAGGGATTGTTAAACCCTAGTGTGTATAGAGTGTCTGAGAGACAGCAGACATACAGACAAAACTTCTAAAAATCATCGTATTGGTACTATTGCATTCATAAAGGCCCCCAATAGTATTTTTTTCCATATATCTTCCATGTACCGACAGCGATCCATTAGAATTTTATTATATGTATAGTATTTGTATTTGTATTAGTGACATAGGAGAAGTTTCCTTCTTATCTTTCGTTTTTATTTTGAATTTTAAGATGACTGATGATGAACCTAAAAAGGTTCGAAACATTGCATATTGGACAACAACTCCTGCTAAGTTACTTCAAGAATCAATTGATCCTTCCCCACCCTCACCTTCAATCTTCATATTATGCCTTATTCATTTAGCTGGAAGAAAGAAAGCCCCAAAATTGCCAAAGAAGAAAAAGCCGAGGGAGCAGAAGAAAAAGAAGAAAGAGAAAAAAGACCTTACAGCAAATAGAACGGTTGAATCGCTTTTCGATGAACTAGTAGAAGACGGATTGATCATAAAGTACGATGAAGTCCTCCTTAGCTCCCTCCCCGGTGAATACAATCATCATGCTCAGGCTGGGAGAGTTTCGCTCGAAGATCCGATGCCCTATTTGGCTGATGTTTATCAGGTTTACTTTCATACAACATTTCGATCAAAACTTATTTTATTTATTTCCCACGGCTTTGATGATGGTCTCTTTTTCCACTTTAATAACTCTGAATTTCTTTTCCAGTATGGAAAAAAAGAAATACATTTAAAAAAAAGTATAAAAATAATAACAAATAAATGAAATCAGATAATTAAAAAAAAATTATATACCTCAAATCTATGCATATACACAAAATATTAGGTAGTCAATGAGAAGTGGGATTCGGCAAAGAAAAATAATCAGATTTTCAGAAAAATCTATGTTAAGATCATTTTGCCATGCTCTTTGGCAGCCTTCTTCAGCTAAAAAAAAAAAAAAAAAAAAAAAAATTATTGATCTACTGAAGAAAATAATTAAAAACAGTATATTATATCATAAATGTTGGTCATAAAACATTTTTTATTAAGTAAAGACATAATACAAAGAAAAAGTAACAATATTTTTTCTTAGAACTTAGTTAGGAAGAAGGACAAAAGCACCAAAGTAGATTGGCATAAGTACAGGTAAACAGATAGATAATAATATTTTTAATAATAAATAAAATACTACCAATGATGCCTAAATGTAACAACATAAGAAGTTAACTACCTTTAGAACAAAGTAATCATAACTACAAATGTAGTTAACTACTAATTGTAGTTAGTATTTAACTACAAGTTACATTTTGAATTTTCTTCCTTTTAAACCTCTCTATATAAGAACAGTATATAAGGTTGTATCAGGAAGGATATAGAAGGCGGTATTAGGAAGGATATAGAAGGTGTCATTATGACGGATATAGAAGGCGGAATTAGGAAGGGTACTCGAGGTGGTATTAGGAACCATCTTCCTAATACCGCCTTTGATATCCTTCCTAATACCACCTTCTATATCCTTCCTAACACCACCTTCAATATTCTTCCTAATATGTATCACCCTCTATATCCTTTCTATTACCACCTTTAACATCCTTCCTAAAACCCCCTTCTTTATCCTTCCTAATACCATTTTCCATATCCTTCCTAATACCACCGTCAATATCATTCCTAATACCACATTCCTTATCCTTACTCTAAAAGCCTTCAACATCCTTATGAGAAAAAACAAATGCAACATCAAAGTTTAGAAGAGTTTCTCCACTTGCTAAACAGAATTCCCAGTTTTTCTTACTCAATTAATAATGTATCCTCACTAGGATAATGTTTTATTGTCAGCACATTATTAAATAACTGGCTTAACATTGTTATTTCAAGCTGGAGTTACACCAATAATTTTTA
The DNA here is from genome assembly GCA_946811695.1 of Gonocerus acuteangulatus. Taxonomy (NCBI): domain Eukaryota; kingdom Metazoa; phylum Arthropoda; class Insecta; order Hemiptera; family Coreidae; genus Gonocerus; species Gonocerus acuteangulatus. Next base: position 53,334,672 of record OX328131.1, read on the forward strand.
CAGGTTGCAAATGAGTATATAACAATTCCTCTGGGAAGTAAAGAAGTACGAGAAAAAACTAAACCATTAAAATCAGTTCTCTTCGTTGGGCCAAATTACTATACACATAGACTGGTCCATGCTATAGCCTATGCATCAGGTTCGCTGCTATTTTATTTACCAGCATTGAACTTTCAATGTCGTTACAAAGCCAAGATGTTTCTAAGTGTTGTTGCAAAGGTAACTATACTTACTTTAAAAAAAAAAAAAAAATTTTATCAGCTAACTCAACCTTATATTTTCTCTTCTTCTTTTACAATGTTTCATCCATAGCCATTATCAACAAGCAAGAAAAATAGCAGGTCTATATTACAATTTAAAATGCCTTTATTTATGACTACAAGTTCTTATATCTACATAAAAAAAAGAAACTTGGCACACAGGCAGGTCTTGATCCAGGAATTGTCATAGACCAGGTCAAAATCGTTAAGGATTCACAGTTTGGAGGTCACAAGTTTGAAACTGTGAACCTGAACAGTTACAGAAGAGTGAATTGTCACTTTTGAAAAATTAGATTTTCACCAAGACAGACCAAAACGGAACATCATTCTATCATCTGTGCCATATTGTAAGTTGTTTAACAATTCAAGTCCAAAGCTAAATATGCTATCCCCGCCATTGCTGCTTTCTCGTGTCTGCTTGCTGATAAGTGCAAGGTTCCAAGTTTGAGTCGTCCTGTAGGATTTTCTTTTTTTTTCTATTCTTTAACTTTATTTACATTATTTGATTTTAATATAAATAAATAATGTAAATTTTCAAAAGAATGATTAACAGGCTGTGTGTATAGAAACCCAATAGACTTGGGCAGCAATCTTTATTTATTTTTTATTGAATAAAGCTTTTCTTCTAGTTGGTTAATGATTTTTTTTTTTTTTTTTCTATGAACTCTGAGCATATTTACTAACTATTTAATGATGAATATTATCTATACATGTATCTTAATATATATAAACTGCGTGCTGGTTAAGATCAGTTTTCTTAATTCTGTCGAAGATACTTAATGTAAAGTAGGTGTAGCATGGCATGCCGGGTAACGGGTAACTATTTTTCATTCAGAAATTCGTTTCTTCCAAAAGTTTGCATAATTTTAAAACTAGTGTAATTTTATGAATCAGCATCGCTTGTACAGTAAACCATCGATTGTGGTGCAAAAACCTTTTCCCCTGAGATGCGGAACATAAATAAATAATGCAATTTGTTATCTTCAGGTCGCAGCAGAATATCAGCCATCTATAATATTTGTCGACGGAGCTGAGAAACCATTTTATAAAAAGGTTCCAAAAGAAGAAAAAGAAATGAAACCCGGTGCTCTGAAAGGAGTACTAGCTAACCTCGTGAAAGAAATAAGGCCTACGGACAGAGTTATAGTCATCGGGACTGCAGAGAATCCTTGGCTTAGTAATGCTGGTGCTATGGTAAAGGAGACTATTCTTTTGAACTTAACACGTTCAATGCTTCCGCCATCTTGGCTCACTATGGGCTACTGCTGCAATTGATTTTAATATACTTCCCATCTAAATAATTTTATATTTTACAATTAATCACCTGAAACCTCCCATGCCAGATCAGATTATTCATGTGTATCTTGCAGCAATAATTTTTGTTTTGCCACAACATAAAATTTGTCTGACATTTGAAATTAATAGGAAACCTGTATTCTCAAAAGCAGCTACATCGACTAAAATTAAATCTGCTGGCATAGTCTACCCTTGGTCGCCTACCCGTCCTTCAGGTGCAGGGCAAGAGGGATCGCTCCACTACTACCACTACCACTTCCACCCTGGTCGTAGTACACAATTGGTTTTCCTCATCCACAAATCTTTGCTAGAGGACCAGACGCTCGCTAGATAATTTATTTTTTCTTGATAATTGACCGATTTGGGTAATAGAAAAATTTTAAAGAACTTGGGTTGTAATTTTTCTCTCAGTTTTTTTGTAATATTGTATCATGGTAAATGAGTGAGTCTCTCCCCCCCTCAACACCTCTTGACGTCGGTAGTTCACAGACACCCTATTGGCTCCTTTAATCCAAATCATTTTCATAAACAACACACTTTAGCAGACATATACTCCATCTAGTAACTTCCTTGTGGGACTTCCGCGTGCGTGATTGCCCACTTCATTAATTAATTAATTTTTTCAACTAAAAGTAACATTTTTCACAAGTTTTTTAGTACCATGTGTTTTCCAGGTCAAATAATACACAAATCGTTGATTATAATGTTTTGGGCAACGGAACCAAAATAGCCAGTTGGTCCCACATTGGAACCGCTGGATTGGTATTATACGCCTGCCAGCTTTGGTCCACAAGACAAGGTGCCCATAACTGGTGTGGTCGTGTTTAGTAAACATTTATTTACTAATATTATTTTACCTATTCAGTGAGGCTTTGCGTCCATCCTCCATATCTCAGGCATGGATGAAAAGGGTACTTACTTATTCCTTAAATAGTTTCAAACTCTTCTAATGCGTTAGATAGCAAATCTTCTTTTAAGGTTTTCTCAATTATGAATTTGTATTCACAACTCTCAGATAAGTAGAAAATATTTATTTATTTATTTTCCAGATGAAGGCTTTTCAGAAAGTACTTCCTTTTCCAGAGTTTGAATTCCATTCTACTTCCACAACCGTCCACAGAACACTAATGAAATACCACGGAGTTGACAGAGAATTCAATACAGCAGTATCTGCCTACATGTTCTTGGGTGAGACTTTATCTACTTCTGGACAAATCTGACTACTCCTCGGGCCGAGGACTGATATTTACTTGAATCGATTAACTTTTTTGGTTATTTGTATATTACTAGCTGTTACCCGGCGTGCCATGCTACACCTACTTTCTCCATCTAGAAAAGCAAAAATAAATTAGAAACCAAATAAGTAATATTAAAATCATTTAACGCAAAACTGTAACTGTTCGGGTTCCCTGGATCAACCCCTACATGTGTGCCAAGTTTGATCAAAATCGGTCAAACGGTGTGGATTTGTATAAGGAATAAACAGATAGGCAGAGGAAATGTTCCCAACTTTGATGTAACTTTTCTCAGCAAGTGAACTGGTTTTCATGAATCATTGTATACTGTTTAAATACATAGTGATAAATAGTGGTTATGAGAGACTCCCTGCCTAAGGTCGTGGGTTCGATTCCCACTAGGAGTGGTGACTTTTCTTTCGAAAAAAGAAATGACACTCAGCCCTATCCAGGCTTGAAAAGGATGGTAATCATTAGATAACCCGTCTTAAAATTTGTTGTCAATAATAAATGTACATTAAAATTTAAATAAAAACAGTGGTATAGTGTGTAGTATAGTAAATATAAGGTGTTAGGGATACGAAGAGCAAACTCAACATGCGGTCAAATTTTTTTCCCCCCGCCATCCGAATCTAGACGCTTCAGAGAATCTACAGGTATATTTTTCATGTAGGGTTCGCCCTTCTTTCCTTCTCAAAATACACAGAGAATTAAAATAAGCTGGCTGGAAACTGCCACAGGAAGCGAAAACAACACTCCACTACCAGTCTGCTGTAGTTTTTGAGAATAAGTACATGTGTGAATTAACATTACATTTGAATAAAACTGATTTTCAAAAAGGAACCTTGAACATATTACGCGAAACAATGAATAGTGAGAGTTTCTATGCTTATCGGAAACTTCTACTTATCGGAGAGAAATCTCATTTTTGACCAAATGGAATTATCGGGATTTTCACCTGTACCTTTAAATATATATATATATATATATATATATATATATATATATATATATATATATATATATATATATTTATTTATTTATATGTATGTATGTACAATTATTCTTGTAGATGACCCAAGACAGATATTTATTAAGACATTTTTGTCCTTAGGAGGCTTAGGATCGGAAAAGTAGTAAACCTTTGTATTATACCACTATTTTGTATGCCCTACATGTTTCGTGCTTTATTTCTTTTGCACCTCACCAGGAGCACTTCTTGGTAAGAAGTCCTCTCATCCCATGTACACTCTACGGAGGCAAGCATAATACTTTATGTAAAATAAAGTGGTGTAATACAAAGGATTACTACTTTTCCGATCCTAAGCCTCCAGAGAACAAAAATATATTAATATATATATATACATATATATATATACACACACACACATGCATTTTATAAAAATATATTTGTTTATACTTATTCTTTGGGACCTATATATTATGAAACATCAATATCTGTCATCAGCACTTTTTGGATTGTTTCATTGGGTCAATGTGTAAAAAAACATTAAAAAGATAAATATGTTGGCCAATCCCATTCTTAAATGATACAAGAAAAAAAAATACATAACATATGCATTATATTAAATGAGAAGATATAGTCGACCGTTGAGATATAGAAGGTGTTGATCATCGGGGTTCGGCCATTGAATAAAAACTACATTTCATAACTAAAATGAGTTTTATTTTTGCCTAAGTTTCGGCTTGATATGCAAGCCTTCTTCAGGGAGGAGAGGGAGAACTGTACCGTTTCGTGGAGGCACATTTCTCTTGGAGAAATATATCATATTATATTGATGGTTATATCACATTTCCACTTACCAAATTATTCTTTGTGGCCATCGACATTTGTATGTTCTTGATAATTATGAGTCTAATAGAACAAATGTTCAAACTTGTTGGTATTGCTAAAATAAATAAAAAATCATTTCTGTTTAACATCAAGAGCCTAATAATAATAATGTTGTTCCTAGGGCATCCCCTTGAAGACATTGAAGATAGATTAAATTCAATTTTTAACCTTGAAAGGATCTTGTCTTTAAAGCATAGACCTCTGACAGTCGAAGAAACAGGCTGTATAGATAAGGAAGCTCCGAAACCTTCGCCTATGGAGCAGTGGTATAGGAGTAATTATCCTATGTGTAGAAAAAGGAAAGAGTTTATAAAGTCAGAAATAGAAAAACGTGAAAAAGAAGCGAAAAACAAAGAAAAGGCCGACAAAATGAAGGGAGGAAAATAAAACATTGAATAAGGCATAGTCATTATTTTTTTTATCAAAACCACTTTTTAACACATACCTATCACACATATTTCATAAAAGTATGATTCTATGGCTATGTAACAAGAAAATCAATACGCTAGGTCTTCACCTCAATTATTTATGCACTTTCAAAGGGACACTTTCCTCTACAACTACAGCTTTTGTACACTTAGTGCATAGTTAACAAAATTTTAAAAATTGCTCGTACATAAATGTCTAATTTATAAAAAATAACAAAACATTTTTATAACAGAATGTGGCCAACAGCCATAGCCACGTTGAATGCACTGGTTCCCGTTGATCACTGAAGTTAAGCAACGTCCTGAAGTTAACCACAATAACGTCGAGCGTGGCTAGTACCTGACCGACCACTTGCTGTTGGCATTGTAAAAGGGTGGCGGCAACCTGTAAATAGCCCGGTGTTAATAGCACAATTGTTGGTACGTCATTAAAACAAACACACAAAAAAAAACAGAATATTTTAAAAAACTAAATTTATTTTTGTTAAATACTGTAACAATATATATGTATATAAATTAGTCACAGAAATACATGTGCCAGCATAGAATAATAAAAGTTGTTATTGTAAGTGTTCTTTATTTGCCCCCCCCCCAAAAAAAAACAACAGTCGTGTAGGAGGCCACAAGGGCCCAGAGGCAGATAATGCAGAGGTATCTGTTTCTTGACCGTACAGCACACTAGGGAGATAGTGTAGTCAATACTTTGCTCTGGCCGCTTGATTTTCCCCTTCGCAGGTAACCATTAATTTATTTTTTGTTACGGCACACTGACAAATGGGCCATTAGTGCCGACATCGATGGCGTTGCAAGCTGAGTTGGGCAAAAATTATCTTCGGATAACGGATAACGAATAACCTAGGTTATTCGTTATTTGTCATTTATAATTTTCGGATATCCGTTATCCGTTATTCGAAATTATTACCATTTACGTAAAGTAATCCGTCATCTTTTATCTTAAGATTTCATTTGAAATAATTTTTCATCTTAAGGATGAATTTTAATTCGATGGATAAATTTTCATCCGAAAGATGATTTTTATATTTAAGATGTGTAGAAAACCAATTTACTACTTAATCATAATGTATTTATTTATTATTTAAATATAATATAATATGTAATTATTTAAATTATTATTAAATATAATTATGTACTACATTATTATTTAAATATATAATTAAACTTTAAATTAAATTCAACATAGATTTTAAAACTACTCTTTTCTCAAACATTTCATCAGAGAGTCGATTGCTTTTTGGAATATCCGTTATGGAAGCATACGAGAACAGCCGTTCGACTGGTGCTGACGATGGAAGTGCCGTGTTGTACTTAAAAAACAATTTCTTGATGTTTAAATATTTATTTAAACAGTCCAATGCCATGTGCAAACGAACAGTTTGTTTTTGCCCGAATGGATAGAAAAAAATGGTATTGTGGACGGATAACGAATAAAGGATAACGGATAATCAAATGACGAATAAAAGATAATTCGCCCGTTTCTCGAATAACGGATAATTGGTCATCCGTGGTTTTATGATTAACTAATAACGGATAAAAAATTATCTTTTATTCGTTACTTAAATAAAAAGTTATTAGAATAAGCCCAACTCTGGTTGCAAGGACCCCTCGCAACGGGCCCTGAGATGAGAAAAATTCCTGCCGTTGGAGGACTCGAACCCCACATGAGAATCTAGGGCATTAGCCACTAGACCACGGGGAGACCCTGGTAACCATTAATAAATTAATTAGAGGCTGGGATCTCGAAGGACTACACTAGAAGAAAACATTTTTAGTGTGTTCGGTTCTCCAGAATATTATTTGAGCGCTATACCACTGAGCTAACCTCGCTCTTCCATAACTATTTGCAAAATGTTTTGTGGCATTTACTTCTGCTTTTTAATCTTCCCCTCAGCATTCTGTATACTAAATATATTAAACCTGACATAGAACAAAAACTATGATTCAAGTCTAATGGAATTCGCGAATCTTGGCTAACTACCTATATATTTTAAATGAAAGATTTTTCTTCTCCTTATTAATATGCAAATAAAAAACAACAATCTTTCTCTACTTTAAATTTCGTCCATATCGACCGATGGTATCAAAAATGTGAAATTTATTTGTATTTATTAAGTAGTGTAGGACCTCCCATACACACTCTAAAAGAAAGTTACAATGCTATCTATAACTACTGTTGGCGATTGGTTTCCTTCATTGAAATAGTAAAGAAATTGAAGAAACTCGTACCTTGAAGTACTTTGCTCAAAGAGGGGGACAATAAAAGAGAAATCGCGCCCGAATTTGTTCAATATAAAGAAAGAATATTGGATTTAACCTTTAAAAAAATACGCTTCTTTCGTTTGTAACTAAAAGCAAAGCTGTAAATTTGATTTCATCCAGCAACGCAGCTCAAATTCACTTATCTGTCCAAAAATAGACTGGAAATAATAAGTTTTTATAACTCAACAAAATGAGGGGTTGATAATTTAGATAAAATAATTGCCAATTATTTATCGCACTGAAAATCAAGACGGTGGACGCGGACAATATTTTACAATATGAATACGCCCAGGCTTGTAAATTCTGGCATTTTATCCTAGCTGAGAAGGGACACATAAAATGGCAAAATTTTATTACATAAATTCACTGACAAAGAGTTATACGGAAAAAATAACAGTTGACGTCTTTGCCGCTTCTTGAACGTGAACGTATGAGTTATGTTTTCATGGTGTGAGAGAAGAAGTGAAACAAAAGCGTGGCGCTAGTGGCCACGGAAGTAGATGTGTCGTTAAATAAAAAGATAAATAAATACAATAAAAAACAAACGTAAGGACGAAGAAATGTTAAATGGAGTTTTACCCTACAGAAAACGCATTTAACAATTAATAAAACAGTGAGAATTGGTAAAGAAAGGTCAAGAGGTGTCGTCAAGCCTCCGTTACAAGTACAGATATTATATAAGGACAAATGTAAAAAAATAATTACTGCCTTAAAAGAAAATAATCACATTCGATTTATTTTTTATGTTAATTAAGAACTCATAGGAACAATAAATCATGGCAAATTACATTCGTGAAATGCCGATAAATTTCTGCATTACAACCTTCCCAATGCTATTTTAGGGAGAAACCTTAACAATGCCATTGATTTCTCTATGTTCTGGTGCAATAACCTCTATGGAACAAAGGTTTTTTCCAGGTTGTTTCAATATATCGATAGTTGGTTTTTGTTACTAAATCCTCTTAGAAAGTAGATTCTTTTATGTGGGTTAACGCAATTTGGAATGCTTGAGTTGTTTAATTAGGCGCGTATAGTGACTATTAGGCCGTTTAACATATGTGTGACGATTTATACTAATAATATTACTTATTGAACAAGGATGCCAGTGTAATAAGGCAAATTTATACTTCATGGCTAGCAATATTCAAGAAGAATTACCCAAAATGTTCGCTCGACTTTCTTTTTATCCTTCGCTTCTTTTCAATGTTGTCATGGAGAAGGTGTCCAGTCGAAATTGGTATGACAGGATTGATGAAACAGTAATTTTGGGTGCTCTTCCATTCAGAAGCATGACAGATCAGCTTATTAATGAAGAAAATGTCCGAGGAGTTGTATCCATGAATGAGGACTATGAACTGTACATGTTCTCAAACAGTAGTGCTGAGTGGAAGAGCAGGGACGTCGAGTTTTTACAGCTGAGTACAAGGGATATATTCGAAGCCCCTTGCCAGAGTAAGCTCATCCTAGGTGTACAGTTCATCAAGAAGTTCAGGGATTTGAACCAAAGCGTATACGTACACTGCAAAGCTGGAAGAACTCGGAGTGCGACTCTTGTCGGATGCTACTTGATGGTACAGAACGGTTGGGGACCAGATGAAGCCGTTGAATTCATGAGAAAGAAGAGAGCTCACATACTCCTTCACTCCGTACAATGGGAAGCCTTGAGAACTTTCTACCAGAATAATTCTAACCAGAATAATTTATCTAACGACCTGAAGAATTCTAACCAGAATAATTTATCTAACGACCTGAAGAATTCTAACCAGAATAATTTATCTAACGACCTGAAGAATTCTAACCAGTATACCTCTAATGACCTGAAGAATTCTAACCAGAATCCCTCTAATGACCTGAAGAATTCTAACCAGAATATCTCTAATGACCTGAAGAATTCTAACCAGACTAATTCTTCTACCGACTATTCTGCTGTTAAACCTGAGTGATCACTGCAACAATAAATTAGTTACTTAAAGTATTACGAGACTGTTTTGTTCAGAAATATCTATTTTTCTATTGTTATTGCTGTTTTGTTTAAATTTTCTTTATTTCTCTCCATAATTGTTATTTTCTAACTTTCTACACGGTTGTAAAACGAGTGGCGTAAGTCGAGCATTATCTTCAGGGTGAAGGTATGAGATTATTTAGATTTTATCTTTAAATTATATAACTATGTTATAACTATTATTTAATTACTTTAAATTCCCCAGTTTTTCTAATAGTTGAATATAATATTGTTGGCACTGTGATAGACTATTGTTTACAGTATTGATGAAATGTCATGCATATTAAATAATTGGCAATAATCAGTGACCTGATGTTTTATTGTTTTTAGTTTACTATTTATTTATGATATATATGTACTGTTATTTTAAGCCTAAATAAAGGAATTTTACAATATGAAATGATCTTTATTGTTGTTATTTATACAAACTATCTGTTGGTAGTGATGCAATTCCTTTGTTATCATCCATTATTTTTCACTTTATTATTAGAAAGACTGATGGATAAACATTTTTTTTTTTTTACACTATTAATCTAGGGGTCTCAAGGGTACCCCTTTGGTATAAATCTCTTTAGAAATTTTGTTAAAATAATTTTTGCAAATGACGATACACATTTTATTCATTTTTTTACTATCTGAACCTAGGCCATTAGTGTTGGACGCTATTTTATTTTATTCATTACCAATGCTATGAAACTTAAGGAAGGGCCTATACCAAAGTTTCAAAAAAACTTTTTTTGTGGGGCCTGATGAATTGTTTATACTTTTAAAGATATTTTAATAGTTTAACTCTTTCCTCTACTAAACTAGTTTTATTAAACTTGTGTAAGAGATCTAATCAATCGATTTTGTTGTCACAACATATTCTATATAAAGTGGGAGACAACCTGCAGCTCTTTGAAGGATTATTTGTGGCTCTCGATAAACGCAACTAAGTTCTCTTTGTGGTATTATATTTAAAAAAATTATTATCATTCCGAATGTGTTTCAAAAAGTCTTTTAAATTACCGACAAAATTGTGAGACTAAGTGCAACGTTGTAAATTACATTTCCGTCCAAGTTAAGAATAATATGACTCCTATGTGCTGTAAAAAAAAAAAAAAAAAAAAAAAAAAAATATGACTCCTTAAAAACAAACATAAACAGTCTGTAATTGTCGACTCTAGACCAATTTTGAATTTATACTCTTTTTGCTACTGACAGTTCACATTGTGCTCTGTAGCATCTTTTTTATAATGTTACTAGCTGAATACCCGTGCCTTGTCACGGCAGATAGTTTTTTTTATTGCTTTAAATAATGTATCATCAAAATTAATGCTACTACATAATTTTGTGCAGTTTATTATAGCATAATGGTTGCCGTCATACTATATGTTACTCATCAATTGATAAGTAATCAGAGCATAATGTTTCTTGAAGCTAGGGCGCTCCGGACCAGTGTCAACAAACAGATAACCTAGAAATAACCCGTTATCTATAGGTTACCAGTAACAGGAGTTATACCAGTACAGGTTAAAATTCGTCTTCCATAAAACCTGTATGTAAAAATTTAAAAATATATGTTTCTCAGATGTTATTTAGAAACACACATTACATTTGTGAGCATTACCAAAAATTGTTGTGACTGGGGATGGTGCTGGGTGAGGAGGCTGTGCAAGGGTTCGGGATATTATTACCTCGGATGGACCATCACCAGGAAAACTCCATGGGGGACAATTGAAATGAACCTCAATTACAATCGTGATTTTGTTCCTCAGTGCGTAAACTCTATGAGGGACAGTTTATTTCTAGTTATTCAAGGACTGCCATCATAGTTGAAATTAACCGCAATTAAAAATAATATTATGAAATAGATACAGTACAGTAACAGCAGTTCTGTTCTCGTCGTAGCAACACATGCTGCCTAGGCGAGCTTGTTCTCTTCAAAACTAAAAATTCAAACCCCTCTAAAAAGTGGTTTGGGCTGGGCGATGATAGTGAGTGGAATTTGACAAATATATAGTAGACTAGATGATTGCCCATGCTTTGTCATGGAAGATAAGTAGTTATTTTATTGCCTTAAATAATTTATCATAAAAATTAATGCTACTATGCATATAATTTTGTGCAGTTTATTATGGCACGGTTCCCGTCATACTATATGTTTTTCATCAATTGATAAGTAATCAAAGTATAATGTTTCTGGACACTAGGGTGCTACGGACCAATGTCAACAAACAGATAACCTAGAGATATCCCGTTATCTATAGGTTACCAGCAATAGAAGTTTAACCCGAACCGGTATAAATTCGTTTTCAATAATAAATGGACGCTAAACTTTAAAAATTTAAGTTTCTAAGATGTCATTTGGAAACATCCGTTATAATGGGTTGAGCCAGAAAAATGATATTTTCTTTGTGTTTGAACTTTCCATCATAATTCCTCTCTTATTTACATTCGGGAGCTAAGAATTATGAAAAGATGTTCATATTTGATCCCTTGTGAATCATTTGGTAACCAGCATGCCCTCTATCCAGGCTCAGTACTTCTTTAGCTTACCTCTGTTCACAATGACACTACAGTACGGAATTATCATAATTTTGCTTTATTTTTGGAAACGGAAGTTTTCAGCAACTAATGCCATTTGTTTATTGGTTGAATTTGAGGATGAAGACTCTTTGAATGAAAGGACAATGAGAAGTTGGTTCCAAAAATTTTGAGCCTTGAAAAGAAATATGTATGAACCAGAACTGAACAGATCTGTGTAGTCAACCAGAATGCTCTGCGCACTGCTAATGAAGCCGATCCTACAAAAAGCAATTCTAAGAGGTTATATTCAGTACAACTGCTGAGAATTTACGATTTTTTGGTTCAGCGGTATCCAGGTTTAGTCAACAGAAAGCAAGTCTTGTTTCTACAAGATAATGCCAGACCCCACACCTCACCTTACAAGCAAAAAACTACCTGATTTGGATGGAATCGAGCTTCTCCCTCCCCCAGCATATAGTCCAGACCTAGCACCATCAGACTACTACCTGTTCAGATCTCTGGCTCATTTCCTTCGTGGAAAAACATTCCACAACTTGAATGGAGGTGAAAATGGTGTTCGTGAGTTCTTCGATTCTAAAATCAAAGAGTGGTACCATCAAGGATTTCAACTGCTGGCTCTGGCTTCTAAAAGGCCACAAATCCTAGGACACAACAGGTATATATTTTTATTATTAAAAACCTTGTAAGTAGAAGAAAAATAAACTTTGATTTTTACCTATAAAACGGTCATTTTTTTTTTATTCACCCCATTATTTGCGAGCATTACCAAGAAGTTCTCTGACTGGGGATGCTGATGGGTGAGGAGGCTTTGCAAGGGTTCGGGATATTATTACCTCGGATGGACCATCACGAGGTATAGCATAAACTCTATGAGGGACAATATCACACTATTTATAGTTATTCAAGGTCTGCCATCATAGTTGAAATTAACCTCAATTAAAAATAATACTATGAAATAGATAGAGTACGGTAACAGCTGACCTTTTATTGTCCTAGCAACGCATCGTCCTAGGCCTGCCTGCTCTAACCATCTAAAAATTCAAACGTCATTAAAAATACTTAAACATGTGAATATCAAAAAATCCTTTCCTAGCGAGTGTTTAGATCCTAAAGAAATTGTCAAGTGGTTTGGGCTGGGCGATGATAGGCCAGTGAGTGGTATTTGACAAATATATAGTAGATAAAGAAGATGTATAAACATTAAACATGATTTGGTTGAGTAGGTCCTGAGATAACATGTATGCCCCTTTGAAATTAGTAGTTTCAAGAAAGAAATGGTTAAATGATTAAAATTTTTTAAAGATGTCGAGGTGGCATACCTTCTTACTATAATGTAATGTAGATCTGCGGTTTTCCACTTGTTTCTAAACATCCTGATTAATATTATATCAATGGTCACTTTTTCCTTTTGAAATACTCAATATCATATTTCATGCCATAATAGTTGTTTTGTGGAACTAGTTATGTGTGTCTCATAATAACTGTGACACATGAGGAAGATTTGATAATTCATAATTGAATTGAATTATTTTTCATAGAGAAAATAAAATGAATATACACTAAATACATCAAATTTTATGGCCTTTGGTTCAGAGCTAGAGGGAGGATCCTGCAAGACTTAGGAGTGGCCTCGAACAAACTATCTATCCTCACGGAATCAATTTCAGTAGATTCCCTGTGGATACTGAACAACCATGTAAACAAGAGCTTATCCATCTTGGTAAAACTGAAGGAGAGTGTCCTCAGCACCGATTTTTTTCACATTTTGCACTATAACGCATTTTGATGCACTAAACACGAATCCGCTATAAAAAAAAAAGTTGCTCTCAACTAGGAAAGAAGCATTAAGCATTAAAGTTCACTGTATGGAGGTTATAAAAGTTGGCGTAAACAGCGTATTAATAAACATATTAATAAGAATGTCTAGGATGACTTTTGGGCAGATGTGCTATGTGTTTCCACTCGCTCAAGAAGATATCAAAACTCGTAGTCAATCCAACTCGCTGTTATGGATAGAATTCTGGTGTTATGGAGGTTATAAATAGTTTATCAACATTTCAAATGAGAGTTCTTTGTTTCCCAATGTTAGTTGTCTGTGCATGTGCATGTTTACGCCTGCTTTAACTTCAATATCAGTGAACTTTAGTGCTTAATAACTTCTTTCCTAGTTGAGAGCAACTTTTTCTTTTAGCGGATTCGTGTTTAGTGCATCAAAATACAATATAGTGCAAAATTTGAAAAAAAATCGGTGCTGAGGATGCTCTCCTTCAGTTTTACTTCTATCTTAAAAAAATCATTTCACCATATTTGTTGAAACCTACCTTATTCTATGTATTTTAAACATTATACAAATTTATTTTTATTATAGTCATCATCAAAATGTATTTTGTCGGCAATTTCCAAATTAATACAAAAACTTTTATAACCAACCGTAATGAATTTTTGAAAAATTGATAAGAATGCTGTGCTTATAGAGCCCCATTATATGTTGGCAGCAGTCTTTAGTTTTTAAATAATGAATTTCTCTTCTCAGCAGCTGATTGTAACATGGTTGAGAGCCTGTAGAAAGGTATTGTATTGATATAATAGGCTTTTGTTTATTCTTGTAAGCCAATGGGCCAAAACCAGAGAAGCCAAAAACGAAGGAAATTTTTGTTCAAAATTTATAATCCAATAATTGAAAATACATTGTTTTGTTTATTTAGTAATAAAGACCTCAGGGGATTTTAAAAATTAATCAGTGCTTAAAACTGCACAGCCTACGCCTATAAAAAAATTGACTTACAGGAATATCATATTGTTAAAGTAAAAACAAAAGGTCTTTTCTTCCACAACAGTTTGTATTCGCGCAGTCTTTTCGTATGCTCCAACATCAGTGTAGCTAGAGCTGACTATTTCTTAAGAGGGTCAGCTGTCAGAGCACAGATTATACAGAGAGTATATCGTCACTCAAATTTCACATCCGTGTAAGTCACAACTTTTTAGAAGAGCATAAAAACTGAATTCAAATAAAACTTATACTGATCTCTAACTTTCATCTTATAAGGATTTCTGACTTAAAACATATTTTCGGTAACATTTAAACGAAAAAACTTGCCTGAATGGCCTAAAATAGATGAGAGAAATACATGTTTGTAATCAGTTTGTTTTGCACAGAAATAATAGTCAATTTTAGCACGCTCTATTAATTTTTTTTTAAATCTTTGCCGTCATGTCTGGGAGGGAATAGGATTCTAAAGATACCAATAACTCAATTTCACTAAAAATCAACTTCCGTGGTAGTGAAATTTGAACAACGATATGCTCTCTAAGCGATCTTTGCTTTTAAAAACTGTTGTGGAAGAACAGGCCTTTCCTTAGAATATGTATCCTTTGTCTTGCAGAGCTACGCTTTGCCACCTCCTTAAACCAAAAATACAACCCTATGTAACTTCACTTCATGGTCATGTTAACAGTTTATGCATTTAATTGTAACTTATTACCTAATTTTGCAAATATTTATTATTTGTATTAATTGGTTATTTTTATTTATTTTTTAAGTACAATCCTTATTAACCCAATAAGGAGAGATATTGCAGGGTGTCTACTGCTCGAAAAAGTCATGAAAATGTCACGAAATTGAAAATGGGGCACAAAAGTCACGAAAAAGTCATGAATTTTGAATCCATTTCACGAAATTCCAGATTTACCTAAGTCTAGCATAATCTCAGGACTTCTGTGCATTCTTAGTTGTCTTTGTTTTCGTGCGGTGACTCGATTCTATCTGCCTCCCACACCCCTTTCCTCTGATTGATTTCTTTGTTGAAGCATTTACACCGCGATTATCCATTATTTACATATATTTTTATTTCTCTTTATTCATATTCAGACTTCAATATTGAAATTTCGTACACTTTAATTTACTAAATTATGTACATTGACAATATTTAGTTAGTTTAGAAATTTTGAATTCTACTACCATTGTTCGAAATTTTTGAGGCTTCTAATTCAATATATATACAAATTTTTAGTACCATAATTTCTTCACTTTTTGTAATGAATGTAACTATCCTCTTTAACACATCGTCGATACAAATGCAAAGTAACGAATGTGAAAAAATGCATCTTTCATTTTCAATCTTTATTAATTTCTGCTGGACTTATGTACGGCAAATTCTTGAATCTTAGATCACTCTATTAAAGGGGAGGACGATGGTAACCATTGACGTTCTTCGTCCTTAAACCCCATTCATACATACATCTATTAAAGGGAAAGTATTCCACTATCGAAAGGTCAAATCTGCCGAATATTTGACTGTCCAAAAAAAAGTTATGAATAAATGCTTTTCCACTCTGAAAAGTGGTGATTTTCATATTCGATACTTTGCATTTGTAGCGACGATATGATGCACATTTTATGCAGTTTTAAATTGTAATTTTAAAGATTTCATGATAACTCGAGTAAAGTTACAAATAATTTTATACTTAAAGTTAAGGGTTTTTCTTTTTAAGTGAAATTATTTTCGTTTTAATGGACATGAAATCTGCATTTAAAGTCATGAAATTGGCTTTCACAAGGGTAGTAGACACCCTGTATCGGTTCCCTTTTGCACTTTTATAAAAGGTGTTCATTAAGAAATCTTTAAATTGGAGCGGTGCCTAAAATAAGGCCATAGATCACATAATTTAACTTTTCTTTAGACACAATAAAGCATTTTATCTTCAGATTAGCAAATTTTTATTGGGTGTTTTATAAGTGGAAAAATAGCATACTTTATTTAGGTGAAAGGTTTAACCCACCACCTTAGCTTTCTGCTGCTATAAACTTTCTCTTATTCCTATTTACCTGGCTGCTGCATGAATACTAAAAAAAAAAAAAAAATGGATGCCTGGGAAAGGCTAGGAACTGAGATTGTGCATCATTTTTTCATCTTGAAGTACTATTAAGTAGTTAACAGTATAGAAATGTTTAATTTAATGTTAGTAATATAGCACTGAAACCGTGCGTCCTAGCGACATGACTATTCTATAACAAATGAAAGCTGATTAAATTTGCTACAAGTTCTACTCAATAAAGTTTTTAAATACAAAAAAATAAATTATGAAAAAAAAAAACAGATTTTAGATTGTATCTATGGGGATGAGAAATATCTATCCAAACAAAAATTTTGATAATGAAATGAAGATAGTTAGCCATTGAGGTGATAAGAAGCCAAGGAATGGCTGAGTTTCGGCTAAGAGAAAACATCATTTTTTTTTAGAATAATCTATATTACTAATGTTTCTACATGCTTTTTGGCAGCATTATTCAGCATTAAATGGCTAGATGGGTGAGGAAGACCACAATAACTTTTAGGTGACCATGAATAAGTGTTCTCTATCACTAATCCATGGTCACCTAAAGGTGGTCTTCCTCTCTCACCTAGGCATTTAGAGCTGAAGAAGGCTTCCAAAAAGCTTGCCGAAACATTAGAAATATAGATTTTTCTGAAAAATGGCTGTTTTCTCTAACCAGTCTTGACTTCTTAAACATGTTATGTCATCCTTATGATTGAAGAGCCTGATGCAGTCCATCAACCAGGGCCTCCGAGAGAAAAGTACAGGCCCCTGTCCAAGTAGCTTCATGGGCCCCTTACCCCCCTCCATTAACATTAGCAAAAACTATTAATGGAATTATTTAAAACTGACATTTCCCTTAAATCAAAATTAAATACATTTGTAATTGAACGGAGTGGAAAATGTATGTATTGTCTAAGGTACATTGGCACTTCCTGGGGCTATAAATTTTTGGACTAATGATATTTAAAAGCTAGTTTATATGTCAGAAAAATAGAGAATTTAGAAAATTATCCATTGGTTGTTCCCAATAATAATTATGTGAACTATACTTAAGTATATAATTTTGTTATTTATTATAACTATGAAGGAGTTAATTATTCAATGATCAGGAAGTGAATAAAAACTAAAGAGAGTGTTCTGATCAATATACTGAATAGTGAACAGCGACACTATCTTTAGATTAGGAAAATGCTTTTGGATTTCTCACAATGGCAAGCAAAAGATATATTTTAGGAAAAGATCATAATGCAATAAGTTACTGTATTCAAAACAAAACATTCATCCAGAAAGTTGCTGCCTAAGACGATATTTTACTATATCATATCACCATATTGGTTTAGGAATGTTTTCACATTACACCAGTGACCATCACTCAAGGTTCGCAGAGATTTTACCTTCATGCCATTCGATCCTGTAATATCGCTCAGACTTAAGCAACTTTCCTACATCTAGCTTTACAAGCTGTCAGGCTTTGCCAGTGAACTTCATTTACAAATTACCTACATAGCTATGAATACTCTCTACACATACACATCATTTCTGAGCTCACAATGCACTAACTACAGTTTGTACCGGATCAGATTTGGGAAAGCCAAAAGCAGGAATATTAACTTTATTACTTCCTTCTCACAGCATTATCTAATTAGTGTTTCTTAGTTCTACATATTCGATACAATAATTATTTTTATCTAATTTTATCAATCATTGTAATCTTTTGGTAAAACTGAGCTTATTTTTAAGTGTGAACCTTGACAAGTCCAGGGAGTCATTTTTCTATCAGGTAGAGGCAAGGGTCAGGACGGATCCTTACAACCGTGACTTATTTGACGTCATAAATTATTTCATGAAAGGTCTAACCAAAATTATAACTGTTTCTATTTCAACCTTTCCAAATGACATTAACGGAACCGCACTAAGATGATGCAGTTCCTGTGAGTAGTACTTTTTTAAATGAGAATATTTATCATCCCAATGCCTGTTTAATAGCTAACCTGTGGCTTTTAATCTTCTTTACAAGTTAAAATTATCTTGTAAAAATGAAATGTAAGAATATTACCAAATAAGTTGAGCATCTCAACGTAAAACAAATTTTTTTGAATTGAAGTTTTGGGTAACATCACTTTCCTTAGAGCTGATGTCATGGGGTTTTGAATGAATCTGTAGGATGTTTTTTTTTTCTTTAATAGAATAATGAAGGTATTAAATTATAATTAAATGAAAAGATATTGGAGGTAAAACATAGACATGGAAACTAACAAACATTTCTACAAACAAATATGCAATTGCAACAATTATGCCTGATATGCTCTATTTCATAATGCTGACAATTTAGAAACGTAGGCGGCTCTAGACAAACATCTCTGGGGTCTAATTTAGTATGGGATTACCGCCGTGCCTGGGTGTGTAGAATCAAATTTTTATAACTAGACACCTGGAAATAATTAACGAAATATTTGATAAACTAAGAACATAAATAAATTAGAACTTATTACTATTAATTTGCCTAAACAATTTACTTTTCTAACTTAACCGAAAATGATTGTGAATTGTCAGTTTGGGGGGCTCTTTAGCCGCCTTTGTTTAGAATCCAATTATGTAAATGCTAGTACTAGTTTCGGCAACAGCATTTTTTTCTACTGAAGACGATGGAATGCATGGTGGACTATGATCCTTATATGATAAAAGAATTATTATTTATACGAACAATAAATTTAAGCCTATGGCCATAGCTATGTTGAATATAATGGTTCCCATAGATCACCAAAGCAATGTGAGGCTAGGCCAGTCCCTGAATGGGTGACCGCCCACGTACTGTTAGCATTAAAAAACCGTGGCAACCGGTAGATGGCCCGGCACTAATACCCCAGTTTTTTACGACAAAAAATAATAATAATAAATTTACTTTTTATTTCTTTTAAATTATTGGACAAAACTAGACTAGAGTCTATGTGCTATAAAATGACATTAATATATGATGGAATAATAGAAAGAAAATTGATTAAAGTATCTATCTAATGTCCATTATAATTAACTCAGAATTTTAGGATGAGTTATCTTCAGGTCACCACCTTTTTCTAGCCAGGATAGAGCTGATGCTTATTCTTTTTTCAAAGAAAAGCCACCTTCCCTAGTGTGAATCGAACGGCCTCCCCCTTTATTTAAAGAAGAAGGAAAGACATTTTAATTTATAGTAAATGTGATTTGTCTGATTATATTCATCAAGTCAACATTTTCTATTTGTTTTTTTTTTTAAATAAAAATAAATATAATTTTCATTTAATCCTATTTGTTAATTGATACATGAAAAAGAAAATCCTTCCTACTCAAGCATACCTGTATACAGCAGAAGTGAGTGTAAATGTCTACCCAATACTGTTATATCTAATAACTTTTATTTTAAAGAAATGTCATTGGCAGATTACTTACCATGATATGAAATCCATTTTCAATATGGTCACAAAATAGGCCACATAATTTGAATCTTTTATAAAAGATTGTTGTTCCCTAAATATTATATAATATATTGCAGGGCTTCCACTGACAGGGAAATGTTAGGGAATCTAACTATGAAAAAAAGTCAGAGAAATTAAAATTTCATATTTTTATTTATTTTTTGTATATATGTATAAACAGAAAAGAGTACAACAGAAGAATAAGAAAACACGCTTAGCTCTTTGTTTGTCCTCCACCATTTTCTAATAGCCAAATCCATCCTCACCTTATGAGATATTAAATAAATAAAAACTCTTATTAGTTAATGTTTGTATTATTCTGATTAATATAATAATATTTGCATAACTAGTAGATTTTAAAATATTCACTTCTTAACCGTGTCATTATGATTCGCAAGTTTAGTTAGCATGCTCATCTCAGTGAAATTTTCCATATTTGTTTTTGATTTCTTTAAATAAGAAAAGAAATGATTTTTAAAAAATGTTTAATTGCTATTATTTAAATTTTAACCTCTATTATTATTAAGTACGGATTTTGGGACGGGTTATCTATAGGTTACCACCCTTTTCTAGCCAGGATAGGGCCCATAGTGGGAATCGAACCCACGACCTTTGGCACGGAGTGTTAAGTGCTCATGCCTTAACACTCACGGCCACCGGGCCTCCAAATATTGAATTGCTTGTTTTCTTTTTTTTAAAAAAAGGAGAAAAACACATAAAAATCAATAACATCTTATAATGTGTGGATGGATTTGGCTATTAGAAATGGAGGAGGCCAAACAAAGAGCGAAACATGTTTTATTCTTCTATTGTTCTCTTTTCTTCCTAACCAAACAGAAAAAAAAACCAATATAATCTGTATAGTAAAATCTTACCTGCAAGTTTTCCAGACCAATGGTAATCTCATACAAACTGAAAAATGCTGGGTTTGTAGTACTGCACACCCTAACACCGAATTCCTCAATTACTATCAATTATCATTATCTGGGAGCTCAAGGAATTCATATTTTCAAAACTTGGTGGGAAGCCAGTATATAGCCAGTACCTATTTGGTATTACCAATTCGGTGGCCGGTGGCATAAAAAATGATGGCAGAGTTAAAATAGTTTTATAGCTGCCTAGTGGCTGAAAACAGACAAAAAAAAAAAAAAAAAAAAAACTATGGCAACTCATTAATATATAAATATACTTACCTTGCACCCCAAAGAAGAAGATACCATATAACTGATTGTATTTACTGAAAACCAAACATTATTATATGTTAAAATATTATTATATAATACTTAAATCACAATCACTATTACGTCTAAATGGTATTTATCCCTAAAAAAAAAATAAAACAACTGGTAGTTAGCTGTGAAATCTGTTCTGCTAACCAGTATTAGTAGCTCATAGAAATAATCAGTTTTAACCAATGCTACATATATACCATTGTGTCAAGGCAAAATCATTATAATACTTTTCTCCAGATGTTAACATTTTTCATTAACCCATTTGCAGCCACTGATGCATATATGCAACATTAATTTAACAATTTTTATTTTCACAAGTTCAAATATATTTCTATTTTATTACATCAGATTATTATTTAAGGTTTGTAATTATTTAACATAATTTTTTAATAAAATTTGCGTTTTTTTTTTAATCCATTGAAATAGTACAGTTGGCTACTTTTCGATGCTAATGAATATTAAGATTTAAATTTTAATTTCAGTCAAATAAGAGAACGATCACTCTGTAGTCACAAAAGCAGAATGGCTGGATATAGTTGAAAGTTTTGATTTTTTTCCCAAAGAAATTTTTTTTGGTTAGTTTAATTAAAAGAAAAATAATGTTTTTTATTTAGCCATAATGGCGGTAGAAATAGTTATGCTCACGCAACATTGGCCTGTTAGATATTATATAATGAATATATTCGCAACATTTTCTACCGCCATTATGGCTGAACAAAAAAATAATTATTTTTCTTGTAATTAATTATTACCCAAAAAATATTTCTTTGGAAAAAAAAATCAAAACTTTCAACTATATCTAGCCTTGGCCCTAAATGAGTTAAAAAATCAGTTATTAATTTGTTCCACAAAACCAGAAAAGAGAAGTTGAAAATCCTGCGGTCAGCCATTTTAAAACTACCGAATATTTATTCAAACGTAACAAACTAAATTTTGGAACATTCCTAAAAAGCATGTTTAGGACTTAAGCTCTTCAAAATTCTTGAACAAGTTATGACTACCACAAATAGCAGCATAAGAAGGTAACAATTGATTGGTTTTGCTCAACCAACCATTAAAATGCTTACAGACGTCTTCCTGTGACAAAGATCCAAGGGAAAAGAAAAATTCTTCAGATTGCAAAGAATTGTATAACAAATCAGTGTAGCCACACGTCCTAAAGGTCCATTACTAATATTCTATAATTACTCACAGAAAATTAATATTTCTTCTGTAAACTTCTTTTAATATCTTTTATTAGTATCTAAGCACAGATTAAGACCTAAAATTTGTAAATATACTAGCACTATATTAATGCTAATTCTACTGATGATGGAGGGGGGGGGGCACTACATTCAAACTGATCTGTTTTTAATATAGTGCAAAACAGTTCATATAATTTAAACTTCGCCATTTGTTTTGTACAGAAAATTTCTCTGCTGCATTAATTTTATATTGATTCATCTAACTTATATAGAGAGAGTACATTTAGTGAAACACAAACATCTTGGAAAATACTTTCTCAGATCACTGATTTTATGTATTAAAAATTGTAAAATAAATCTAAACATTATTGTTTGCTTAAAGTATTATGTAATTCATAAAAATAATTATTATGATATCATAGTTGCTTACTTTCAATAATGCATTAACAGTTACATATGTCTATTATTTGATGCATGTATTCAATATTAGCGGTTGCATTGTGAAGAGATAGTCGACCGTTGAGGTTGAGATGGTTTATATATATGTGTGTGTTTGTGTTCATACTAGATGTAACAATAATGAACAATTGTAAGAAGTAAATGCATATATGTGTGTGTGTGTGTGTATATATATATATATATATGTGTGTGTGTGTGTGTGTGTGTGTGTGTGTGTATTTTAAGCTCAATCCTCAGTAATGTAGAGTTGGAACTATCCACTTTGCTAAGGAATGTTCTTAGTTATGCAGCTCCTGCGTGACAGATTATTATTTAGAGGTGAAATTCTTCAGTGGAAAAAATTAAGGAAACAATAAAATAAGTGTTACTCAACCTTTATTTCATATCACTTATAAAGGAAAACAGTTTACAAATTGAATACAAAAAATTAAAATAAATGACAGATAGATGTTAGATCAATTGTTAACTTAGAAACAATCAATCAATATTTATTTGAACCAATACATATCGTATTTTTTACAAATGGTTAAGGAACATCAACAAAAAATATACTTAGAAACAATATAACTGATAAAGCATTTAGATAAGACAATGTTTTCTGGATGTAAAATTGTTGAATTAATGTTGTCTAATGATGATTTTTTCACTTCATGATTATTTTTATCTTTAATAGAGGCAACAAAGATAAATGAAGTTCAATTATAAGGAAGATAAAACATATTTGAAAAGATAAGTAAATCAGACAAGTTTTTAATATGCTTCATTAATTGAATTATATCTACTGGTAAGATTTCATTTAAAATTCCTTTCTTTAAGCCTTAACAAAATACAAGATAACATTCTTTTTTGTTAAATATACAAAATATACAATACTAACTACTTTATCAGGTACTAAACATTTAATTCTTGTTTTCGCTTAATAAAATATTAAATCCAGTCAATTGATAAAATTCATGGAATAATCAATGACAATTTTCAACAATTCCCGAGAGGTCAATATTTTTCTTCTTTCTTCCTCAGGAAAACACGATTGTGTTTCTAGAACAAAAAAAAAATAAAAAAATAAAAAAAAAATACTTATTTTAACTTTAAAGTCACATTTTTAATTACTCAGTTTTTAATGGTTATCTGTAGGTTGCCACTATTTTCAAGCCAGGACAGTGCTAATGCGTTTTTAGTGCATTTCATCCTTCCTTCCATAGGGAGGAAACCCGCTCATGAGGTTGACTTTATGACGCAATCCGGAAGTGCCAAATAGAAAACTCCACGTGTTTCAGAACCCATGGATCACAAATACAACAGTGGTTCGAATTTGTATTTATATATATAAAAACACACACATGCACACACACTCACACACACATATATATATATATATATATATATATATTTTCCACTTGTTCTTTTTTCTTTTTTCTTTATTTGGCAGAGGGTCGATGAAGCAGAACACCATTTGTTTTTGTTCAACTATTTTATTTCATCAATTTTGCCCGACATGTTTCGTGCCTTAATTCGCACCTCTTCAGGGGCTTTCCTATGAAAAAATATTTTTTCGTAAATCCCAAATTAAAATTTTGTACATAATAAACATTTATCATTTCTTTAAATTAATCTACTGTTAAAAACAAAAATATCATTTTATTAAAAATTCTTATCCTACCTTATCGGGAAGTCCTCTCGTCATGTGTACTGGCTTGAGTCAGGCGTAATACTGATAAGTCATTTGAGGTAATGAATATGGTTTTATCCTATCGATTCTTTCGGATCTTTTAATTGTATCGATTATCGGTAAAATAGTTTATGGGGTTTAATTTATAATACTATGGAAAATTTGATGGACATTTTTCAAATCGGTTTTTTTATTTATTGCTGTTTTTGAGTTTTTAATTATATAAATGTTTTCTTTTATCTTTCTTTTTAATGTGTTCCTTTCTTTATTTAAAATATCAACGTCGGTAAAATTAAAACTATGTTTTTCATTTATTGCGTGTTCCGTCAAAGTCGTCCTGTTCTCGTTAGTGTCTATACTTTTAGCATGTTGTACTATTCGTTTTTGCAAAAGTTGTGCTGATTCCCCAATATAGCATGCGTTGCAATCATTACAACGAATTTTATATATATTGTTTTTTGTGGCTGTCGGTTTAACATTGTCCTTAATATTGCTAAAATTATTTTCAATTTTATTACCATATTTCCAACCTATTTTCCCAACTTCTTTACATATTTGTTTCAGTCTATTAGCTATTAAAGGATGGTAATGGAAAGTAAAATATCGATTTATTTCGTTCAAATCTTTGTCCTTTTCCTTTGTTATTTCATGTTTTTTCTTTTGTACTAATAAATGTTCATTTAATCCGGTTTCCTTTTTTAAATATCTATTTTGGATAAAGAAGTTTTTAATATTTGTCTGTACTAACATTCGTCTTTTCGCATTTGTCTGTGATTTGGCAGGTTGATCGTTTTGATCTCTTTTGCGTTTTTTATTACCTTTAGTATCATTATTAACACATTTTGAATCCAATCTAACTTTTTTATGTGACATTGACTTTGCACTAGCATCAGAATATTTCCTTTTTCTTTTTCTTTTGCACTCTGTATCATTAAAAAATTCGTCGGAAAAGTTAAAAAGTTCAGGGTTATATTCAAATTTACCTGGCTTTTCCGGAAGTTCCGTTGGTCTTTTTGTGTACACTATACATTTCTCTGCTCTTTTTATTTGCTGCTCTATCATTAATTTGGGATAGTTGTTTTCATTGAACATTTTTCTCAGTTTATTTTTTATTTCATTAAAATACTTAGGAGAAGTTCTATGTAAAGCTGATAAAGTCCGATTGTATAAAATATTCTTTTTAAAATTAAGCGGGTGATTGGAATAAAAATTAATCATTCTTGTTGAATGATACGTCTTTGGTTTCCATTTGTATTCAATAAAATTATCCTCATTTCTGATTAGTTCCATGTCTAAAAAGTTTAATCTTTTATCAGCTTCCAACTCTTTGGTAAATTGCAGATTATTATATTTGTTATTAAATATTTCTAAGAGCTTATCCACTTCCTCCTCCTGTACACATAAAATAAGATCGTCCACGTATCTATACAAAAATTGAATCTTAATTGGCACTTCCGAAATAATTTCATTAAGAATCCAGTTCATAACAATTCCGCTAACAGCAATCGAAAGCGGGTTTCCCATCTGAATTCCGTACATTTGCTTATAGATCTTTTTATTGAATTGAAAGTACCCGAATTTACAACATAAACTGATTCCTTCAATAAATAACTCTTTATTTTTTATCTTAGTATGTTTTTCTATCTGCGTCCAGTTATTACTAATGATTTTGATTGCCAAATCTACCGGAATGTTTGGAAACATGTTAACTACGTCAAATGAAACTAATTTAAATCCTGGTGGAATTTTAGTATTTTTTAAATTGTCAATAAGATGTGTCGCATTGCTAATATCAAAAGGGTTATTTTCAGTAAATGGTTTTAAATCTTTTGCAAACATTTTTGCTAGTTTTTGTATTGGGGATTCACAGCCACTGATAATCGGTCTTAAAGGCATATCTGCTTTGTGCAATTTAATAAGTCCATAAACTAAGGGAGTCAAACAATTATGATTTACTATTTTGGTTTTGTCAAATTTATTTAAATAGCGTTTGTGTACCAACTTGTCCAAATATTTAATAACTTTATTTTTTATACTAGTAGTTGGATTGTAATCTATTTGTTTATAAACGTTCGTATCGTTTAGTAAGTTTTCCATTTTAAGATTGTATGTATGTCTGTCTATTAAAACCGTCTTGTTTGATTTGTCAGCTTTTATTATTAAAACGTCAGGATTGTCTTTACTAAATTTTCTAGTACGTCTTTCATATTCGTTTAATTTTTCAGCAAGTAAAATGTCTGTATGTTCAGGAATGTTTTTGTAGTAAATAGTCCTGTCATTTTTATTTAATAAATTTACACTTTTTTGTCTAATTTTGTTCTTTTCTTTATTTGTAATGTCCACGTCGTCAAGCATGTATTCTATGTCTGTTATCAGATTAATCCTATCCGTTTCTGTGATGGGTTTTAATATATTGAATTTACCACTTAAAGATAAAAATTTTTTAACTTCTTCAGGAACATGTTGATCTGACAAGTTTACAATCCAGTTACTGTTCGTTTTAATGTCCGTTAACCTTTCGTCATGAAAATATGGGTCTTTATGTTTTTTTAAAAGACTATTTCTTTTCTTATGATAGTTTTTACTAAATTGTAAATTTATTCGTTTCTTATATAGTTTAAAGTATGTGTCCATCACTTTCCTAATTTTTAAACATTCAATTTTGGCGACGAGAGAACTTTTACATTGATCTTCTTTTTTAATCATTTTTTCTAGTAAGGCGTAATTTCTGGACATTTCCAAATCTAAAATTTTATATTTAAAATTATTTACTACATTTACAAATTTCTTATATCCATTAAAATTAGCATTAAATATTTCATAAACTTTTTTAGTTTTATTTTCTATAAATTTAGGAAAGCATTTTGTTTTCTTACATATTTTAAAGAATTGTAGCCTTAATCTAATCCGTACTTGTTTTTTAACAATATTGTTCAATTTATAAAAGTTTTTTATTAAAGAAGAATCCAGGTTCATAATTAGAATCTCTAAATAGAACCCTTCGTCACTCCAATCTTCTGCCGCGGAGTAATTCATATTAATTCTTCTGAAAATGACCCAATATATATTTTCCACTTGTTCTTTTTTCTTTTTTCTTTATTTGGCAGAGGGTCGATGAAGCAGAACACCATTTGTTTTTGTTCACCTATTTTATTTCATCAATTTTGCCCGACATGTTTCGTGCCTTAATTCGCACCTCTTCAGGGGCTTTCCTATGAAAAAATATTTTTTCGTAAATCCCAAATTAAAATTTTGTACATAATAAACATTTATCATTTCTTTAAATTAATCTACTGTTAAAAACAAAAATATCATTTTATTAAAAATTCTTATCCTACCTTATCGGGAAGTCCTCTCGTCATGTGTACTGGCTTGAGTCAGGCGTAATACTGATAAGTCATTTGAGGTAATGAATATGGTTTTATCCTATCGATTCTTTCGGATCTTTTAATTGTATCGATTATCGGTAAAATAGTTTATGGGGTTTAATTTATAATACTATGGAAAATTTGATGGACATTTTTCAAATCGGTTTTTTTATTTATTGCTGTTTTTGAGTTTTTAATTATATAAATGTTTTCTTTTATCTTTCTTTTTAATGTGTTCCTTTCTTTATTTAAAATATCAATTTTTATCTTTAAGTGGTAAATTCAATATATTAAAACCCATCACAGAAACGGATAGGATTAATCTGATAACAGACATAGAATACATGCTTGACGACGTGGACATTACAAATAAAGAAAAGAACAAAATTAGACAAAAAAGTGTAAATTTATTAAATAAAAATGACAGGACTATTTACTACAAAAACATTCCTGAACATACAGACATTTTACTTGCTGAAAAATTAAACGAATATGAAAGACGTACTAGAAAATTTAGTAAAGACAATCCTGACGTTTTAATAATAAAAGCTGACAAATCAAACAAGACGGTTTTAATAGACAGACATACATACAATCTTAAAATGGAAAACTTACTAAACGATACGAACGTTTATAAACAAATAGATTACAATCCAACTACTAGTATAAAAAATAAAGTTATTAAATATTTGGACAAGTTGGTACACAAACGCTATTTAAATAAATTTGACAAAACCAAATTAGTAAATCATAATTGTTTGACTCCCTTAGTTTATGGACTTATTAAATTGCACAAAGCAGATATGCCTTTAAGACCGATTATCAGTGGCTGTGAATCCCCAATACAAAAACTAGCAAAAATGTTTGCAAAAGATTTAAAACCATTTACTGAAAATAACCCTTTTGATATTAGCAATGCGACACATCTTATTGACAATTTAAAAAATACTAAAATTCCACCAGGATTTAAATTAGTTTCATTTGACGTAGTTAACATGTTTCCAAACATTCCGGTAGATTTGGCAATCAAAATCATTAGTAATAACTGGACGCAGATAGAAAAACATACTAAGATAAAAAATAAAGAGTTATTTATTGAAGGAATCAGTTTATGTTGTAAATTCGGGTACTTTCAATTCAATAAAAAGATCTATAAGCAAATGTACGGAATTCAGATGGGAAACCCGCTTTCGATTGCTGTTAGCGGAATTGTTATGAACTGGATTCTTAATGAAATTATTTCGGAAGTGCCAATTAAGATTCAATTTTTGTATAGATACGTGGACGATCTTATTTTATGTGTACAGGAGGAGGAAGTGGATAAGCTCTTAGAAATATTTAATAACAAATATAATAATCTGCAATTTACCAAAGAGTTGGAAGCTGATAAAAGATTAAACTTTTTAGACATGGAACTAATCAGAAATGAGGATAATTTTATTGAATACAAATGGAAACCAAAGACGTATCATTCAACAAGAATGATTAATTTTTATTCCAATCACCCGCTTAATTTTAAAAAGAATATTTTATACAATCGGACTTTATCAGCTTTACATAGAACTTCTCCTAAGTATTTTAATGAAATAAAAAATAAACTGAGAAAAATGTTCAATGAAAACAACTATCCCAAATTAATGATAGAGCAGCAAATAAAAAGAGCAGAGAAATGTATAGTGTACACAAAAAGACCAACGGAACTTCCGGAAAAGCCAGGTAAATTTGAATATAACCCTGAACTTTTTAACTTTTCCGACGAATTTTTTAATGATACAGAGTGCAAAAGAAAAAGAAAAAGGAAATATTCTGATGCTAGTGCAAAGTCAATGTCACATAAAAAAGTTAGATTGGATTCAAAATGTGTTAATAATGATACTAAAGGTAATAAAAAACGCAAAAGAGATCAAAACGATCAACCTGCCAAATCACAGACAAATGCGAAAAGACGAATGTTAGTACAGACAAATATTAAAAACTTCTTTATCCAAAATAGATATTTAAAAAAGGAAACCGGATTAAATGAACATTTATTAGTACAAAAGAAAAAACATGAAATAACAAAGGAAAAGGACAAAGATTTGAACGAAATAAATCGATATTTTACTTTCCATTACCATCCTTTAATAGCTAATAGACTGAAACAAATATGTAAAGAAGTTGGGAAAATAGGTTGGAAATATGGTAATAAAATTGAAAATAATTTTAGCAATATTAAGGACAATGTTAAACCGACAGCCACAAAAAACAATATATATAAAATTCGTTGTAATGATTGCAACGCATGCTATATTGGGGAATCAGCACAACTTTTGCAAAAACGAATAGTACAACATGCTAAAAGTATAGACACTAACGAGAACAGGACGACTTTGACGGAACACGCAATAAATGAAAAACATAGTTTTAATTTTACCGACGTTGATATTTTAAATAAAGAAAGGAACACATTAAAAAGAAAGATAAAAGAAAACATTTATATAATTAAAAACTCAAAAACAGCAATAAATAAAAAAACCGATTTGAAAAATGTCCATCAAATTTTCCATAGTATTATAAATTAAACCCCATAAACTATTTTACCGATAATCGATACAATTAAAAGATCCGAAAGAATCGATAGGATAAAACCATATTCATTACCTCAAATGACTTATCAGTATTACGCCTGACTCAAGCCAGTACACATGACGAGAGGACTTCCCGATAAGGTAGGATAAGAATTTTTAATAAAATGATATTTTTGTTTTTAACAGTAGATTAATTTAAAGAAATGATAAATGTTTATTATGTACAAAATTTTAATTTGGGATTTACGAAAAAATATTTTTTCATAGGAAAGCCCCTGAAGAGGTGCGAATTAAGGCACGAAACATGTCGGGCAAAATTGATGAAATAAAATAGTTGAACAAAAACAAATGGTGTTCTGCTTCATCGACCCTCTGCCAAATAAAGAAAAAAGAAAAAAGAACAAGTGGAAAATATATATTGGGTCATTTTCAGAAGAATTAATATATATATATATATATATATATATATATATATATATATATATATATAAATCAGTCCCTTAACAGGCCATGAGGGCCCAGAGGGGCAGAGATCTGATTCTTGACAATACGGCACACGAGGGAGATAGTGTGGTCAGTACCATGCTCTGGCTGCCTGGTTTTCCACTTTGCAGGTACCCATTAATAAATTAATTAAAGGTTGGGTGGGCCTAGGAACGGTCTGGACCCCGAATACAACCCAGAAACAAAGACAGCTGAAGGTAAAATCTTTATTGTGCTCGAGTTTTGATCTCAGGTCCTGCAGCATATTAGTCCAGTGCACACCACTGAGCTAACCTCATCCCCTCGCTATATATAATATACAAAAAACGTATATTTGTCTGTTCGCTCAAAAAGGACCGATTTTAATGAAATTTGGTACAAAAATGCTTTGTATGATATGAAAAGTCATGGTCATTACCCAGCAGGAATATGTCCACCAGAACATGGGTAATGAAAAATTAATTATTTATCAAACCCAGCAAAGATAATGTTTTTAAAAGTAGGCCATAAAGTAGGCCTCTCTAAACCCTGGATGTCGGCGCTAATGACCTAGATGTAGATGCGCCGTAAAAAAAAAAAAAAAAAAAAAAAAAAAAAAAAAGTAATTGTATGTACGAAACTCACTTATACGAAACATTCAGTTATACAAAGAATTTTTCGCTCCCTGGCGAAAATCCATTTAATCCTGTGTACTGACTTATTCACTTACGTGATATTCACTTTATATGCAATATTCACTTACACGAAAGCTAATTTGTTTCCATGGTGTAAAAACTATTCAGTTATACGAAGGGACAACAGCTTTTCCACAAAATGTTTGCTCTCTCTCTCTCTCTCTCTCTCTCTCTCTCACACACTCTCTCTCACTCATCTTAGTCCTTCCTTGCCATTCTAGTAATCGAGCCGTGTTCTATCCACTCTATCTTGTGTGATTTCCTTCGTTTCCGGAATAATAACACGGCTTGTGCCAGTGATTCATCCCCCCTCCACTCCCTCGTTTTTCAGTCCTCTACAAAATAGCCCTGTTCTACTGTCCTTTCATTTTTTTAAATGAGTAAAGCAGCAAGAACAAAACTTTTGCTTGAAGACAAAATAAAAATACTAAAAGAAGTTGATGACAACCCTAACAAAACAAAAATAGACATACCTAAACGGTTGAAATTACCTTTGTCAACCCTTGCCACTATTATCGGTAAGGGGAAAGAAATCGAGGAGAATTTTGTGATATGAAATGATTTTGTGAAAATATAATAATGTACAACGTTATCTAACAACAAAATATGTACAAACAATAAAATTGTGACTTTTTTAATGAAGAATTTATTTTAGTTTAAAATAGCCACGAAACATAGTACTAATCAGTTACACGAAATAGTCACTTATACGAAACTTTTTCCGTTCCCCCTCAAATTTCGTATAAGTGAGACTCCACTGTATCAGAAAGAGCGAAAATGAACTGATCTAGCAGAAAGAGCTCCGCATCGGCAAAGAAATAATTGATTAAATGTGATTCCAGGGATAGTATTATAAAAAAAAAAAAATACATCAGAGGATCTGAATTTCACTTAATATTTAAATAATCAATTTTGTGTTCAGATATTGTTTTGTTTAACATAGAGAGAAATATCATAATATTATAGAATGTTTTTTTTTTTTTTTTTTTTTTTTTTTTTACAATCTACCTTGTAGATGTTCTGCTTACGCAACTTTCTCCTGTTTCTGCTTTTTT
This sequence comes from Gonocerus acuteangulatus, assembly GCA_946811695.1. Taxonomy (NCBI): domain Eukaryota; kingdom Metazoa; phylum Arthropoda; class Insecta; order Hemiptera; family Coreidae; genus Gonocerus; species Gonocerus acuteangulatus. Next base: position 53,367,515 of record OX328131.1, read on the forward strand.
CTAACCATCGCATGGTGTTTCTTCGATTTCAAGTGCATTTCCCATTGGTGATCACCTGAAATTTATTATATTCACTTATTGAAATAGAACAAAATAATTTTATGAAAAACTATTTTTTTTGTACACCTCATTGGTTAACATACATAACATTTTGAATAAATCTTTGAATTTTGTATTAATCTCTTTTTTTCTTCGAGTTATTTTTCTCAATAAAAACAAGCAAACAATTTTATTAGGACCAATACAAATGTTATATACACAAACATGTTTTTTTTTTCAGGTGAAATTTATAGATTTACAATATCTTGGTGAAGTCTGTGTTATATTCAACCCATTTTTATTTGTCTTAGTAAATGAAAGAGGGAACTGCTGGAGTCTGGAATAGTTTGATGGGATTTTTGCACTAGCTTTTCCACGTGAGTGAAAAATGGATCAACCTCCAATACTCTGTGGAACTGGCTGTTCCTTACGAACCAAGGAACATTGGACACTATTCGGAGTACCCTGTTTTCTAAAGTTTGTATATGTTTCACTGTGTGTGTTACTGGCTAAACAACAGACTGGACATGCATATGTTAGTATGGGAAGTACTGTCGATTTGTATAGTAATGTGCGACAGGTGTATTTTAGTTTTATTATTTATTAATGGAGCCATCTATTGAAAAAAGTATGGTAAATGTGAAGAGGAAGGATCAGATCAGGAATACTATAAGGAAGAAAACCGGCCTTACAGACATATCTTCTTATATTACCTCATTAAAGTGGAACTCGGCTGGGCATCTGAAGAGAAGGGAAGACGGAAGATAAGTAAGTAAAAAAGTGGACGCCGAAAGGCCTGAAAAGAAATAGGGCGAACAAGCCAAAAGATGGAGAGACTATTTCAATCAAGAGGCCGGACCGCTATGGTGGAGATTGGCGATGGATCGCCAGGCCCGGAAGTATAAAGGAGCAGAGATCATGGTGACTCCCGCTTCCCTATAGGCTGGAAGTGTAGACTACTACTCCTGAAAAGGAAGGCCTTCATCAACATTTGCTGTTGATGAAGGCCGATGTTTGCTGTTGATGATATATATTTCAATGTTTGTTTGTTTTTTTTGTTTTTAATTTAATTGCGATTATATAATAGTTTAGTTTTGCTAAAGTATACTAATTGTAAATAACTGTAAACATTTGTTGATGAAATAAAAGGCTATTTCATTCATTCATTAATTTATAGTTTAGTTAATAAAGCCATCAAAAGTTTGTAATGGGGCTGGTGTATGTCCAGTTTGGAGTGAAACAACGAAACGCAGGAACTGCATCATCTTAGCGTGGTTCCGTTATATCTCTAGTGCTATAAGTAAAGGAATAGTAGCAGTCATTGGTGGGGATTGATCTTTCATGAAAAATATGAAATAAAATCTCAAAGAGAAAATAGATTTAAGGCGCCACAACTGGAAACTGACAGTATTATGGTTACTTACCCCACCTTCACGACGTTCGCCCTTGGAAACACTATAACAATGTTTCACATTTTCTTACCTTGTTTTAGTGAACATATACAAAAACCCATTCACAAAACTAACAATTGTGAATTTTTAAGTCCGACTGAGATCGTCCCATCAAAAATTACATTAGAACCTTTATTGTAGAGATTTTAGTAAGCTTTCAAATAAGATTCCACTTACCACGATTTCCCAACCGGTTTCGAGATATTTTAGAAAATACACAAAAATCCCAAAATGTATCATGCCTGATAATGAAATATTTTATTTGTATGTGTGAGTTGATTCGTTTTCTTATTTTTTTATTTTTGTCCAATGTAGCTACTATTGCAGTTTGGTGTGATGTATGGAATTCAGTAGACTACATTGGACCTGTATTTTTGTGGGATTGGGTCATTTAAAGTAGTTAATATGTTTTAAGTTTAATCTGTGTCAAAAGTCCTAGTTTTAGGTTGAGCAATGTATTACGTAGGGATTTTTTCGGTGAGACTTGGGATATATGGGAGGGACATGAATTGAGGGACTAAATGTCTTGGTAGTGTGGAGGGGTTTGGGGTTTTTAAAGTAATTTATGAGGTGGGTGATGATGTTTGTGGGAAATCCATAGGTTTTAAGGATATCGAGAAGTCGGGATTTGTTGGCGATGTGGAATTTAGTATCTGATAGGGAGATGGTTTGACTTATTAAGTTATTGGCAGTATTGAGGATTTCGCATCACCAACGGTCAACGATCACCTCTTAATAAACTATTTTTGGTGCCTAGTAAATAGGATTTGAAGGTTCATTTCACAAATTCTGTCATAAATACAACTTCAATAGGTACGTTACTTAGGAATTTGGTAAAAACAGCAAGAAAAACATAGCATTGAATAAAATTGGAACTTCTAGCTGAAATCTCTTTTTGTCCATTCCGGCATACGTTACTTTGCAACCAAAATGTTCACATTGTTCTTTCAAATATATTTTCAGATCTTTCTCAACTTCAGACATGAGTTCCATTGCACTATCATATTCCTGATCAACACCTGAACATGGAATAATTCGGCCCTCTTTTTCAGCCTCTTCATGATCAAAGGCATTCTTAAAAAAATTAAGATGTTCTGAAAGGTCAGGGAAACTGCCGGTTGGGTCAGAAGTTGGGAAAAAGGCACACTCACGAAGGACATCAGATTCTGTACAAACTCCTGATTCTTGTAATAAACAAGCTGCATCTTGAAGTACCTGGAAACCGTTCAAAACTGAAATAAAATCAATAATTTGGTTTGATTTAATTATTTATTTTATTTTATATTAATGTTATTATTATTTTTTTTTATTTATTTATTTATATTTTTTTTCTAATTTCTTTTTTTTTCTCATTTATTTCTTTTTTAAATTTTTATTTCTTTTTCTTTTTTTTGAAATTGAATATAATGAATTTATATTCTTTACCCTTTATATAGTTTTATGTGAGCAAATCACCTTGCCGTTGTGAAGCTCCATGAATAAATAAATAAATGAATAAAATTGCAAGCAAACCTATGAAAATCCTCATGCAAATCCTGCACAGCCTCTCTCCTCTTAGATCCTTTGAAACAGTAGCTTTTTCCTTCTGCAATGGATGTGGTGCTTCTGTTCCTTCGAGAAATGATCTTACAACGTCCAACGCTGGATTCAAAACTTTCTCATCCCATTCTTTAGGGTCAGTTGCATCTAATCCATAAACTGGAGGCACCTAAAACATCATATATATTAATCAAATATTTTTTTGAAGTATAAAATCCTATGATTTAGTATTTGTACTTAATTCTGTAAAATTAATTTAATAAGCAAGAAGATAGGTATCGTTGACGTTCGGTCAAGGTTAATAAAACTAAATTTTTTAGGTGAAGTTAATGCCAATATTACATATACAGAAGAAATAAAAGTTAAACATATTAATATTTAAAAAAAATACACATTGATGAACTTTATTAATTCTGGTAAATAAGTGTTACAGATTACAAAAAATGATAGTATGGACAACATAAAAATATACAGGGTTACTGGTAACTTGACCCACATCCATCGCCAGATAGTTTTGGTTAAAATAAACAATTTTAAGCCCATATTGCCTTATCCAAAAATTACTCGTTTTCAACATCATTAATATTTTAGGCTGTTTTTTAAAAAAAAATCAACATTGCTTAGGTTTTAGGTATTTTGTTTTAATTTCTAGTATTTGAGGTGAAAGTGTTTATCGTTTTTGTTTTTAAGACATTCGCGATAAACGATTAATTAAATAAAATTATCAAATTTTTACGGATGGTGCAACCCAATAACTAAAATTTACATTATTTTTTTCCTAAAACCTGAAACTTCAACTCTATTTCTCTTAAAAAAAAAAATATTCCAAATGCTTTCAGAAGGGCTGTTCTGTTAAAAAAACATCAGCTTTTTCAGGGCTTTTGGATTTAATACGCATTAGGGTTTGAGTTTTCCATAGACATTTTTGCTTTCTATTCATCCGTTGTAAATATATTCTTCCAAGAGTAAGAAGATGGACTTTTTAGAAAGTGGTGTAGAGAAATTAGAAGTTGAACATTCAGCAAACAATTGAAATGCAAAAAAAGATGGTGTGTTGAAGAACTTTTATTGGCTGGTATTATCATACAACAATACACCACCTAGCTATAAATAGATTCTGAAAAGAAATATTTTCTAAGTTGTACTTTTGGATTATCATGTCAACCTTATAAACAGGTTTCCTCTTTATAGAGAGAGGGAGGAACCGCACTAAAATTAAACTCAGAAATATTATATAACTTTTTCAAACCTGCCTGTCAGCTGGTTTAAGGAACCTCCCACGGATCCATTTAATCTGCCTTCGTGCGTACCTCCTTGTGGCTACTTTCAGAGCTTCTATCCCTTGCTGTAATTGTCCAGCTGCTTCAGGAGTTGTTTTGTCGGGAAGTGTCAAGTAGGAATGGAACTCCTTGAAGCCGATCGACTGGAATATCCCCTGAGTGTATGGAAGGCTAAAACAAACAATATTAATAATACTAAGAAGTTAAAGAGTCAACCTGTATGGGTGTATGTAGGAAATAATTTTGGGGAGGGCTGCTGCCCCCCTTATATACGCCCATGTCTCCCCGTGCTTTAGTGGCTAAAGCGGGATGTCGGTGCTAATGGCTGGAGATTTTGCTGCACCATAAAAAAAAATTCTCATGATAATGGTAAGGTTCATTTTTATATCATACTATCTGTTGCCCGGCAGGTCACACCTACTTACATATGTCGCATTTGTCCAAATTCTGAGAATACAAGGTTATAAGTTGAGAGAACGACACCTAGATTAAAACTGTTAAAAGTTTTGTTAGAAAGTTATAAATATGGCCTCTAGGAGCAGTCTTGCTAAACTCCTCTCAGTATTTTATAATTTAATAAACCATGTTGATTTGGTGTAGAAAAAAAAGCGGTACTTATCTGAGCTCTCCGCATAGTGATACCTAATAGTACATGTTTTGAAGTTGCTTTCATATAAATTCCATTGCCGGACTCGGCCGTATGTGCGCACAGCGTTATAAAATGAAGCGATGAGATTATTTTACGAAAAATGAGTTTACCGTTACTAATTTCCGCAAAGAGTTGTTGAACACTTTGTGATATCAAGTAACTGAACTTTTACAGTGAGATCTACCTAATATCTCGTGTAAAAATGTCAAAATGTATTCGTTATAAGCGAAAATTTTAATAAAGAGAAATACGTCGAGACCAATTAACTGTATTACATTGTTTGTTAACTTATTCAACTCAGCATTCAAAAATACATTTGGAAGGATACATATCTCTACCAATTGAGTAAAATGTGACTTTTTTTAAATCGTATTCTTGCTGTTTTTCACGGTTTTGTACTATAAAACCCGTTTATCTTCCGAAATAATGATTCTATCTAATTGGAAGTGGTTTCATTCGACTTAGCACTACAAAATACCTTAAAAACGACACCTAGATTAAAACTGTTAAAAGTTTTGTTAGAAAGTTATAAATATGGCCTCTAGGAGCAGTCTTGCTAAACTCCTCTCAGTATTTTATAATTTAGCATGCAGTTTATATATATTCACAGATTACAAAATCAGTTTCATCAAACATTTAAATAATAAACGAGCAAAAAAAAAAAATTCTTTTTCATAGCCTTTTTTCTTTTTTTTTTTTTTGTTTCTATTGATTTTCATTCTACTCATTCGAAGAACTCATTCTAAGAATTTAAGACCAATTTGTTCTTTTATAATAAGTTAATTGTATTAGATTCCTGTTTTGGAGGGCATTAAACAGACAAGGGTTAATTGTATTTAAAGTTCTGTTACTTATCTCAATTATAAACTTTTTTCTGTATTAATTTCTGTTTTTTTGTCATTTTAGCTGACGAAGGCTACCAATGAGTAGCCGAAACGTCCTAAATATAGATTTTTTTTAACAAAAATCGTATTGAGGTTTCTTTAGCCGAATCCCAACCATTCCATCTTTACTTATTTAATTTATTTTTAAGCGGTTAATGACACATTTTTAACGATCAAATCAAAATTTCGGGGGGGGGGGCTGCAGCCACCTCAGCCCCCCCTTATATGCGCCCATGAAAGCCTTGAGTGCTAGAGGATCAGGGTATCATGAGGGACATAAACCATGTTGAAAGAGCGGTCTTCCGGATGTATCTATAATTTATCTCAATTACTCCAGAGGGCGGGGAGGAGCAGGCTCTAAATAGGAGCAAGGAGGTAGGAGAAGGCTCCAATTAGGAGGTAGGAGGGAGTATTGTATTACAGGCCCTTAGGGTCTAGTGACAGCTTCTGACGTCACTGGAGGCGCCCCGTGACCGAGTAAAACTCGCGCAGTGTTGTGCAGGCTTGTTACGCAACCGGGCATAATCAATTCCATTACCACATTAAGAAGGAACACTCATGTTCGAAGGATTATCTTGCAAACCTACATTGTGAGCATTAAAACATTTAAGACTAGTGAAAATCTCTTACCACGACAAGTACAAATTGGGATTGGAACTACCAATATACACCACAATATATACATAAGTTTAACTCTACCATTAAATATATCCTTCAGAGTAGTGTTGGGCATAATGATTATATGGGCGTAGTTAAGAAGGGGGCTGCAGCCTCCACCCCCCCCCCCCGACATTTCTATTTAATTGGTAAAAATGTGTCATAAAAATCTAAATAATAAAGTATTATTACTTATTGTATGAGTGTCCAGCTTCAATGGCGATTACACAAAGAACGGTATCTTCTGAACTTAGTTATTCAAGGAAATCAGTATAGATATTGTAGTTTTATATAAGTGTGTGTTATGTAATTTTTTCTGCAGCCTCCTCCCCCCCGAAATGTTTTTTTGTTGAGAACATTTCATGTAAAAAAAAACCTATAAAAACGAAAAATGTCTTGTACATTTACCCTGGTCTACTTGGTGTTCAGAGGACCTTAAAACTCACCATTTTACACTAAGACATTTAAAATGTTCCCTACACCCCAAATGCCTAGTTACTTCCTGCCCCCCCCAAAAATATTTTCTATATACGCTAGTGAATTTTTTTGATGTAGGATCCACCTATAAATAGTACTTAGTATCGATGGAAATATGTAAGCCAACATTGCTGACGTTCATCAAATAAGGTTGTAGACTCCTGTCTTCTTGAGGTAGGTCATAAATAAATAAGATCAGTTAGTTGAGAAATTTTTTTTGTGGTGTAAAATAGCGTTTTAGTTGGCTAACTATTCCAAGTTCTAAGTTGTTATTATTCAATAACCCCGAAATTTCCCAGTGCTGCCCCCCTACCCCGAAATTATTTCTAAATACGCTCCTGAATCATTATTATAATTTCGATTACAATCGTAATTAAAAGACTGATTACGATTACACTTATAATCACACCTTTGGTTATAAGTACACTTGTATTCACAATGTGTTTGTGTAATTACTAGAGCCCGGAAGTTAGGCAAAATGCCTTTTTTATCTGAATGGATATATTGAAGAATCAGATAGAAATAAATATGTTTCCGTGCATTTAGGAAGTGTAGAGACAATTTTTATTTTGCCTTTTTTGCCTATTTTGCTCGTTATGCAATTTTTTTCTTCTGCGATTTTAACGAATTTCGAATTTCAGTTCGTCGAAAACAAAAAAGGTTTCACAAATTAAATTACATTTTGCCGTCACAAATATCAATTCGAATGCTTATTTTCCCAACCCGTGGCTTGACCCTCTGTAAATAACAGAACCTTCCTTAGTAGAAGGAATGCACAGGCATAATGAATAGCAGGAAAGAGAGAGGATAAGAGAAGTACGTCTCCTTCCTCACACCCCTTTTGCTCTGACAATGGTGTAATTACCTGGTATTCCGGATTTAGAAATGTTAAGATAATGCAGAGGAAGTTTTTCCATAATGAAAAACATTTTTTCTTAGAAGGTCTATGAGAGTTGATACTTTGAAAAAGCATCTTGTTGTTGATTGTAAGAAGGGAAAGTAAGAGTAAGTACACTAATTCTGTGATAAATTGATAATAAAGAAATGAATGAGTATTTAAAATACATATTTTCATTAATAATGAGTGAGATTCCTCTTTGCCTTCACTTCTAATAAATGCCTATTTTAATTACAATACTGCCTATTTTCAGTATTTCAAGTGCCTTTTTGCCTGCCTATAATAACCAAAAATAAATGCCTATCTTCCGGGCTTTAGTAATTACACTTGTTATCACAAACAATTTTTGTCATTACGACTGTAATCACAGCAGTTTCTGTAATTACTACAATTTTTCTGAGATTGCAACTGTAATCGAAATTTTTTTTTTTCTATTATGACAACTGTAATTATAACCTATCTTACGATAATCTTACGAATTTATTAAACCTTTTTCTGTAAGTCGGACTGAAAACGCTCATACACAACAAACATTTGGGCAGGATAATTAGAAAACTATTCACATCAACATAATGAGAGTCATAAACATGAAGAGTTGAGACTTTGTCATCCGTTGGTATTAGGGTAATAACCGATAAGAATCTGGCAATAGTATTTAATTTAAAAAAATGAATGGTTATGATTAAGTTTGTAATCACAGCATAAATTTGTGATTGCAGTTGTAATCACAGAAACAGCTGTGATTCCAACTGATATCTTAATCGCTCTTGTAATTAAATCAAAATTTCGGGGAGGAGAGGTCTGCACTCCCTTCATTCCTTTCCCCCCTTAAATGGGCCATGGATTACAAAAGCTAATGAATGATCTATTCTGAAGGAGTTAGAGGATAAAGAACAAAAAAATCACAATTTCTTCGTTTGTTAAAAGCATAAAAATGTTAAAGTCAAGATACTTTGCTAAATTGGAGTAAGAAGAAGCTGTTGAGAGGTCTCTCCAAGCATAAGTACCCACTCTCCTAGGCTAGACGCTTCGTCAGCTCGTATCTCTTGGGACATCCTTCATGGAATACACTTCGACGAGATTTCTGAAGCTCGTCGCTTGTAAGCTGGTTTTGTGCCAAGTGACAAGTCCTAGTTTACAAGTCGGTGGACAAGTGACAAGTCCTAGTTTACAAGTCGGTGGACAAGTCACAAGTCCTAGTTTACAAGTCGGTGGACTAGTGACAAGTCCTAGTACACAGTCGGTGGACAAGATACAAGTCCTAGTTTACAAGTTGGTGGACATGTGACAAGTCCTAGTTTAGAAGTCGGTGGACAAATGACAAGTCCTAGTTCACACGTCGGTGGGCAAGTGCTTTCAGTACGGATCGTCGAAACCTGTCACAAAACATTTGTCGGCTGCACGATGTGACAAGGGACAACTTCGTACTTTAATGGTTGCGGGGGGAGCTTACTTGTCGCTTAAGCAGGCCATTCACGTTCCGATTTACAGTACGACATAGTAGGACTACTAGTTGGAGAGTCGACTCCACTCAATCTACGACTTGCTATCAAACTTGCGATCTTTGTCTGTTTTCACGACTGTGTACATCGCTCACGAGCCGAAAAACGTATCGACTGCAGACCGAAGTTGACTGAGCTAAGTTGGACGACTTTGATCCGACTCACGCTCCAACTCCGTCACCAGTCGAACGTCGGACCTTCGAGTCGTCCCTCTAAATGTCCCAACTCGTCCAACTAGACTTCCAACAATCCGACAAGCCCATTCACGATCCGACTTGTAGTCCAATTTCGGAAGTCGGACCACTAGTCGTACTGCAAATCGTAACGTGAATGGCCTGTTTTAGTAAAGAGAATCCAATCATAATCACTTGTAATACTTATCACTAAAAAAGAACTTGTGCTTACGTAACAAACACTAATAACAAGTAGTGAAATAATTAATGGGTAATGACAAATAGTAAGCTCGTGTAAACTAAGCTTATATATATATATATATATATATATATATATATATATATATATATATATATACACATATATATTATACGAACTCTACGTAAGTTAAAAGGTCATAATTTTACGAAAACTGGCAAGTTGGAAATGCACAAATAAGTGAGAGGATGTTATTAGCTTTTGACAAGGCAATCAAGCCTAAAACTTAGTCCAATACTATGATTTTTTGTTTTCTTTTTAACGGCGCGTCGACAAATTTGAGTCATTAGCGCCGACATCCAGGGTGCAGCGAGGAATCTTCTCAACGAGCCCTGAGATGAGAAAATTCCTGCGCCGGTTGGGATCGAACCCACCATCTCCTGCTTATGAATCTAAGGCGCTAGCAACTAGACCACGGGAGACCCCCTAATACTATGATATCATAACTTTCATAGGCAAACCGTTTTTGGAAGGGATCTGGAACTTGGCCTCTTTTTTTTCAACGTTAGGTTTTTTTGGGGGGATTGTACATTCAGCAATGTGGAGTAAATAACCAGCTTTCTGAGGAATGCGCATAGAAAACGCAATTCCTTCAGGAAGGACGTTTTTAATTAGCACCTTTCCCATCAAATGGCGTTATTTCCTAGAAATTTCTAGATTTCATTTATAAAAAGGACACTGATGTAAAAAAGAAGAGAACTATCCCTTTTCTGGTTAATTGGAAACACACTAGAGTAAAGGATTCGCAGCGGATATTTGTTGAGTTAGTGTCTAATTGACTGACACTAGAAAGCTCCAGAATGATTATCTGGGTGTATACATTGCCTGGAGCTGGAACACAGCCTTGAGGTGTGTACCGCCTTATTATATAAGCCACTTTCTTCCAGGCTCCGTCGGTAGGTCTTATCGCGCCTTTTTAGGCGTACCTACCCGTCTATCCTCTCACGTCTCTCTCAAACACACTCTCTCACTCTCTCTGCCTCACTAGCCTTCCCCTTTCTTCCTGAGGTTGAGTATCTCTTTTTTATCCATTTCAGTTTCTAGTCTCTTTGTGTGGTCATTGTTTTTGCCTACGGACTACCATTGCTATAGCAAGCCCCTACATTAGTCAGCTTCTCTTGAATTAGACACAAGCCAATCAATGGGTTCAAGATGGTATCTATAAACATTTCTGGATCCTTTTATTTCTTTATGGCTTCCTTCCTTTCTTTTATTCCGAGGAACCTATTCAAAAAACGTACTTTGGCATATATCTCGTTTTTTCTTCGTTTCAGAGCAAAACGCCAAAAACTAAAACAGAATTGCGAAAGCGCCATGGGCTCCCTGTAAACCAAGTCTTTAGTGTGTCCCCGTGCGAAGAAATCCGAAGGCGTGAGGTCTGAAGATCGAGCCGGCCAAGATACCGGCCCACCAGGTCCTATCCAAAGCCATGGATAGATAGTGTCCAACCAATTTCGGACGGTCCTCCCGTACTGGGTTGGACAACCGTCGACTTGGAACCAGCTTCCCAATCTCTGTACCAATAGCACTTCCTCCAATAACAAAGACAGTTCATTGTCGAGGAATGCCCGAACTGACTCTGAGTTAAGTCGAGGGGTCAAAAAATGAGGAACTATTATTTCATTATTACACACAAAATCAGAGGCTTACTCACTCCTATATTTTTGGGGGACGGGGGATTAAAGGAAGCGAGGGCGGGGAACAAACCATACACTTTTATCGATTTTTATATAGGCCCTATGAAAGACTGCCTTTTCATCAGTGCCTTTTTCTCGGAACGAAGCAAAAACGAGATATATACCAAAGGACTTTTTTTTCCGTCTTTGTTCATCCTACTTCGATTTTCAATGTGAAGCTCTTTTTTGGGGGGACACCCTATACATATATATATATATATATATATATATATATATATATATATAGAGAGAGAGAGAGAGAGAGAGAGAGAGAGAGAGAGAAATGAAATAGAGAGGTTTCTCCGCCAGAAATAGGCGATACCCTGGCTAGTACCCAAGGATATGCGAGTAGTAAATGTCATTGGGAAGTGCATAGGCTGGCAGCCATCGCTCCTAGATGCGCTGTCTCTAGTCTAGGATTTATAGCTAATGCAATACTAGAGCGGAAATTCCCTTTCTTCCCAGTTCATTGAGATGGCTAGTCTCCCCGTCATTTTGAAGGACCAAAGTTATGGAAGAGTATCTTAAGAACAAGCCTATTTTGAATCTTCTTCTTTCTTGGCACTACAATCCTAGGTGGGTCTTGGTCTATTCCAAGAGATTCCGCCAACCTTCTCTATCCACTGCCTCCGCCTTCAAGTTCTGTGTGTTGAGAAGGTCTCTTGATTCAGCTGCCAAGTTGTCGACCCATCTTAGCCTGGGTCTCCCTCTCCTCCTGGCTCGTTCCAACCTGGCAGCGAGGACCTTCCTTGGTATCACTCCTTCCCCTTTCGTAGGACGTGCCCGGCCCAACCTAATCGCCTGAGCTTTATAAAAATTGGCAAAGGCAGCTTTGGTCATGTTCCATGCTTGCGAGGCTTAGGTCAGCATAGGTCTGACGAGCGTTTGGTCAATCAATGAGGGACATCCCTCATAAGATGGGATGCATCTACATTGGTTCCGTATTTCTTCAGGCCCGATCTGATCCGATATAGATTGACCGTGAGCGGCCGACGTGAATGCCTACATCGGTCCCGACCCGATCCGATCAGATCTAGCCTCAACTCGTCAGTAATGAACTCGTAGTGAGGTAAAAATAAGTGATTAATTTAAGCAATACCTAATAAGAATAGAAACCTTCGATTACCTTGTTGTAGGTGTAAGGAGTTGAGGGGCCAATCATTCTTCCGAAAGTAAGTCAGTCCCGACGAAAAATCATATTGTAACAGTTAATGTTTAACTGTTACTCTACGATAAGAGAAGCATTAGTATTTATATTTTGCTCAATGTAAATAAAAGTGTCTGACTTCATTAAAGATATATAATTAATTGTAATTATCAATCAGTACCTAATCAGGAGTAAGTATATATTACCTAAGAATAATTACTCAAAATGAAAACAACAATGTTGCATACAAAATGAATAGCAATTGTCTATTTTAAAGCAGTTTAGGAATTTGAAAAGACGGGATTTCTGTGAGAAATCAACGTATATTAAATAAAATGTATATATATATATATATATATATATATATATATATATATAAAATTTACGTTTCTGTCTGTTTACCTCTTTGTCTGTGTGTTTCTTCCTTACACAAATTCACAACGTTTGCCCGATTTTGACGTAACTTGGTACACAGGTAGATCTTGATACGGGTAATGTCATAGGTTAAGTCAAAATTGTCTGCATGTTTGTTCTTTACAAATCCACACTGGTGTAGCATGGCTCGCCGCACAGTGGTGCCGAGAGGGAAAAAAACTCCAAAACTGAAGGTGTTCAATCCCGTTTGAACTAACATTTTTTTATACCTAATTAGTTGTAGAATGCTGCTGTAATATTGCTTTTCCATTTTATTTATAGGTATGATCACAAAAAATCATTTTGTTGACAGTTTTCTCACTGAGTAAAAATCTCTCAGTTTTTAGTGAAAAGTAAAACAATATTTTATACCACTTATTTTATTCCGGAAAAATTGATATTACCCAGGAAGTCTCATGAGTATATGTAGCTTTTTAACGAATTTTCTTTTTTGCCAAAATGTACCATGAACTGGTGCATTTAGGTTGTGAAGATATCTGTAATGGAACTCAATTATCCTTAGTTTATTTGGTGTAGAAAAAAAGCTGTACTTAGCTGAGCTCTCCACATAGTGTTGCCTAATAGTACATGTTTTGAAGTTGCTTTCATATAAATTCCATTGCCGGACTCGGCCGTATGTGCGCACAGCGTTATAAAATGAAGCGATGAGATTATTTTACGAAAAATGAGTTTACCGTTACTAATTTCCGCAAAGAGTTGTTGAACACTTTGTGATAGCAAGTAACTGGACTTTTACAGTGAGATCTACCTAATATCTCGTGTAAAAATGTCAAAATGTATTCGTTATAAGCGAAAATTTTAATAAAGAGAAATACGTCGAGACCAATTAACTGTATTACTTTGTTTGTTAATTTATTTAACTCAGCATTCAAAAATACATTTGGAAGGATACATATCTCTACCAATTGAGTAAAATGTGACTTTTTTAAAATCGTATTCTTGCTGTTTTTCACGGTTTTGTACTATAAAACCCGTTTATCTTCCGAAATAATGATTCTATCTAATTGGAAGTGGTTTCATTCGACTTAGCACTACAAAATACCTTAAAAACTACATCAAAATCAGAAAGATTCAAGTACCTACAGGTTTTTTCTCAAAATCGGGCGTTTGGCACCACTTTGCGCCGGGGAACGCCTAGCTATTAAATAAAAAGAAGAATTTTATCAAACAATAGCTGATTGATGTGCTGAGCTATGCACTTCCTGCAAAATGTAGTTATATCATTCTGAGGAACGATAGTTATGTAAGATACTCTCAAAGAACCGCTCTATCCTGATTCCCCCTTTGGCACTACTGAATTAGATTCCTGAGAAAGTGTTATCCAGAAATACATCGGATGACTAAGGAGGGTGTGTATTCCTGGTAATTTATCCCCCGGTATTTTCCTGATGGTTTTCCTGGCTTTCCTGGAACGGATCTCCGTACGAAGGAGGGATTGGAGTTTTGCCAAAACCCCCCTCACCACCAAACCCCCCTAGCCACCAATCCCTCCGCGGTGACTTCCCACTCATCAGCTAATGGCGTGGGGTTTCTCTATTGTTCCTCTTCGCCGATCCTTAAATCCAAATCTACAGCTAATGGACAAGCTAAAATATACAATAGAAGAGATATTGAGCGTTTTTCGTTTAATATCACTCAGAAAATAGCTATTAATACAACAGTTATGTTATTAATCAATATGAACTTATTGTACGACCCGTAAGGACAAATTAGTAATTTGGGTCACGTGTAAACCCCCCCCCCTCCTAAAAACCTGTTTAGTTTATTTTTTTTAATACATCTTTTTCTTTAGATACTCATCACTCGGGAAAGAATGTTATTGTATTTACATATTTTTTTCTGATTCCTAAATCGTAATTGTTGATAAAATTCTACACGTTTTAAGTGATTTTAAAGCATTTAAAGAGGTTTTTATTTTAAATATTATGTCAAAAATCCAAATTTTTACATATTCTGCCATAAATGCATATTTTTACTACATATTTTGATATTCTTTTTATTTTGTAATTGAAAAAATATAGGGGAAACCGAGAAAGAAAACAATGCTTTACCCATTAGTCTAGAAAACTGTGTCTTTTCTAATTACAAGAAGCAGATGCGTTTTAAAAAAATATATGCTGATAGCATTTGGGGGGGGGGGGGTATGGACTACTTGGAATACTAACAATCTAGAACTTGGAATAGTTAGCTATTACACTCCAAAAAATTATTTTTTTCTGAACTAAGTGATCTTATTTAATTTATTTTTAACGTTTTTATGAAAGACTTTTACCAATTTACCAAAGGGGGGGGTGTTGCCCTTATATGTGAATTACTAGTAGGGTAATTTGGGGTTTAATAACAACAATTATAAATCCTATTCAAATGATAAAAATATCGTAAGAATTGTTTAAAGGTAATACTTGAGGGATATCTACAAGCCGGCGGTATCTGGGCGCCTTGACATGTGAGCGGCACGTGGTTCACATTCTGGCGGGAAAACGCAGGAGCTACACCCCTACCCTGTGATCTTGCCCCTTCAGACCTTGACTCCATCGCCGGTCACACGCTCTGTGGTTTGGCTCCCCCTCCCCATCTTGGCTTCTCATGCAGGTATTCCCCCGATATTATCGGCTCTATATGGAAATAACTTCTTCTCCGATATGGAAAATATCGATTCCAAGGTCTCAGTCTTGTTTTGGCGGCTTACTTAATACAAGGGGCCTTGCAGTCTTTTCAATTTTCTGCCGACTCGTCTAAAAGAATTTACGTTTTTATAAATATAAAAACATTATTAAACCGAGTTTTACGTAAGCTTGGTACTACACTACATAATAAATAAACAAAATCTAATAAAAGCGCCCCCATTCAAAAAGAGAACGCGGGATAAAGCGCCCCTGTTCAACGCTCCTAGTGGTATATGTTAGATGAAAACAACTCATATAAAATCATAAAAAAAACAGCCCCCCCCCCCTAGTGGTAGCTTTGTCGTCTGAATTCAATTTAAACATAGTAATATTTTTACAACACATATTTGGGGTCTCCCGTGGTCTAATGGCTAGCGCCTTGGATTCATAAGCGGGAGATGGTGGGTTCGATTCCCAACCTCCGGCAGGAATTTTATCATCCCACGGCTCGCTGGTGAAATTCCTCGCTACACCCTGGATGTCGGCACTAATGACCTAGATGTAGATGTGCCGTAAAAAAAAAAAAAAAAAAAAAAAAAAAAAAAAAAAAAAAAAAAAAAAAAAAAAAAAAAACACATATTTACCTGTAGATTACCACTACGAATACCGAGTTTCGTCGAAATACACCAAAAATCACGGCTGGTAGTGGCGAATTGGTATTGTGGGTCCGGAGTAAACCCCCCCTCCTAATGAACCGATTTAGTTTATTTTTACAACAGTTATTTACCTGTGGATTACCACTACGAATACCGAGTTTCATCGAAATATACCAAAAATCACGGCTGGTAGTGGCGAATTGGTATTGTGGGTCCGGAGTAAACCCCCCCCTTCTAATGAACCGATTTAGTTCATTTTTATATCTCACTTTTCTCTCTATATTACCACTACGAATACCAAGTTTCGTTGAAATATAACAAATATTACGGCTGACATAGTCAAATTAGTGTTTTGGGTTCGGGGTAAACCCCCCCTTCCGGTGGACCAACTTTGGTGGTTAACGAACTCGTTCAATCGATTGCTAATTGAATGCTATATACCAAGTTTCGTGACGAAAAAACAAAAACTCTGGCCGCTATCGTGTTAACAGACATATATATATATATATATATATATATATATATATATATACATATATATATAGATATATATAAATTTTAACGGGGGTCATTTTCGGTTGTCTACTAGGTAGGATCGATAAAGATTTGAAGAAATTTTTCAAAAATTCCGTCATGAGTCCAACCTCAATAGCTACTTTCCTTCGGAGGAAAGTGCTAAAAAGTAAGCCCCCCCCCCCCCCTTACGATAGACTGATCTAGTTTTTACAACACATCTTTCTCTTAAGATATCCACAACGTGTACAGTGTTTTATAATAAAACAGAAATTACGGCTGCAATTGGGAAATTCGTATTTTGGGCTCGGAGTAAACCACCCCATGTAATGAATCGATCTAGTTTGTTATTAGAACACATATTTCTCGTTGGATTAATTCCGTGAATATCGAGTTTCGATGAAATATAACAAACATTACGGCTGGTATTGGTAAAACAGTATTTTGGGTTCGGAGTAAACCACCCCATGTAATGAAGCGATTTAGGTTGGTTTTACAACACATATTTCTCGTAGGATTAGCCCAATGAATACCGAGTTTCGTTGAAATATAACAAACATTACGGCTGGCATTGGCAAAACAGTAATTTGAGTCCGGAGTAACCCCTTTCCAGATGGACCGATTTTGCTGCTTAACGAGCTCGTTCGATCATTTGTTTGAGTAATGTTTTGTACCAAGTTTTGTGACAAAAAAAAATACTCTAACGGGTATCGTGCAAAAAACGAGAGGTGGTTTGAGAGATAGCTGCGCGGAACGGAAGGGCGAATTCGTGTACTTTTCTGAACAATTGCATTTGGCGAGTTCTGTTCGGGTACACCTAATATGTAGTGCAGCTGAATAATTCCTCGCATTGCAAGTTGAATTTATTACACCAAATGAAATCTTGAGTGCATTAGCATTCGATATCTCTCGATATGTTGTAGTTATCGATATGCTAGTTTCACGCCAGCCCCCATAAGGTAAATGACAGCAGTATTTCTGAACCGGGTACAGCAGGAAGTGTTATGCAACGGACTGCAAAGGTTCTCGGATCGAATGCAAGGAGAACTGGTACTACAATATGACTAATTAACTGTTGCATACACCAGATGCCGTTATTGTCAATAACCTGATCGGAAAGCCCAAAGCCACCTACATCTTTATACTCATGCGCAATCCTCGACAACAAATGGATTTATGGAAGTTACTTCGATCAAAAACAGCAAAGCAAACTTAGAGGACAAGAGAATGAGTCTCCGTGTTTATTTTTTGACAGAAAATCGTTGGATCACACTCTTGGAATCGAAGAAGAGGAGTTGCGCAAATCACGTTGTAGTCAACATTTTTAAATGGTTTTACCGTGAATACGAATTGGCCATACCATACTTAAGGAATGGGATCGAATTTGGCTCAGTGGTAGGCAACTCGAATCATAACCAGTAGGACCTCAGTTTAAAACTCAGGCGCGCATTAAAGATTTTACGTTCTAGTGTCGTTAGAGGGTTTGATTCGGGACCCAGACCTCCCTACGTCCAGCCAAACTTTAATTACTTTAATGGGTACATGGAAAGGGGAAAATCAGACAGCATTTCTACTAGCACGGCTCATATATTGAATGAGGCGTAAATGGCACTAAAAAAGAAATGTAACGAATAATGCTTTACTAGGCCTATTACACAAAGCAGGCTGGAAGTATTGTGCAGGAATTACATAGAAGGAGGGGTTTTTAAAGCATTGCAAGAGTTAGCCTATATTCAGTGCTGAAGGTAGCCTATATTGTATGTTAAACGTAGCCTATATTGTATGCTCAAAGTAGCCTATATTAAATGCTAAAAATATCCTACGCTGTATCCTAAAAGTAGCGTATAGTGTATGCCTGGAGTAGCCTATATTGTATGCTGGAAGTAGCCTACATTGTATGCTGGAAGTAGCCTGCCTATATCAGGAATAAAGAGGATCAATTTTTGTTTTACTTATTTATTTGTTTTTATATTATTTAAAATCACTCATATTGTTTTGATTTTATTTTCATGTATATAATATTATGTGGTGTCGCTTAGCTGATGGATTATATCCAAGGTTAAGTAAATTTATTGTGAATTTCTCAAGGACTTATTATTTGTACATGTATATAATAAAATTTACTTTACTACTACTACTACTACTACTAGCCTATATCAAATGCTAAAATTATCCTACACTGTATGCTAAAAGTAACGTATGCCTGGAATAACCTATATTGTATGCTGGAAGTAGCCTACATTGTATCCTGGAAGTAGCCTATATTGTATGCTGGAAGTAGCCTACATTGTATCCTGGAAGTAGCCTATATTGTATGCTGGAAGTAGCCAACATTGTATCCTGAAAGTAGCCTATATTGTATGCTGAAAGTAGCCTATATTTTATCCTGAAAGTAGCCTATATTGTATGCTGGAAGTAGCCTATATTGTATCATGAAAGTAGCCTATATTGTATGGTGGAAGTAGCCTACATTGTATCCTGAAAGTAGCCTATATTGTATGGTGAATGTAGCCTACATTGTATCCTGAAAGTAGCCTATATTGTATGCTAAAATTGGCCTAAACTATATGCTAAAAGTAGCTTATATTCTATACCGGAAGTAGCTTATATTGTATAATGGGAGTCGTCTATATTGTATACCTGGAGTAACCTATATTGACTGCTGGAATTAGGTTATATTGTATTCTGAAAACAGCCTATATTCTATCCTGGAAAAAGCCTATATTCTACGCCGGAAGTAGCCTATATTGTATACTGGATGTAGCCTACATAGTGTGCTGGAAGTAGCTTATATTCCATCGCGGAAGTAGCCTACACTATATGCTAAAAGTAGCCTTATTTTATGCCAGAAGTAGCCTATATTGTATTCTAAAAGTAGCCTATATTCTATCGCGGAAGTAGCCTATATTCTATGCTGGAAGTGGCCTCTATTGTTTGCTGGAAGTAGGTTATATTGTATTCTAGAAACAGACTATATTCTATGTTCGAAATAGCCTATATTCTTCGCTGGAAATAGCCTATAATGCTGTAAGTAGCCTATATTTTATGCTGAAATTAGCTTATATTGCATTGAGGAAGTAGCCTATTTTTTATGCAGGAAACAGCCTACATTGGGAAGCACCCAATAAAGACATTGCTATTTATATCATACTGGAAATAGCCTATATTACATTTAGAAAGTAGTATTCTGGAAGCAGCCTCTTACATAAAATATAATTGGGGATAGAATTGTCGTCCCTGCATGATACTACGGATCAATCCCCAACTGGAACTATCCAATCCGGATCAGGAGACGATTCCACGCCAGACAGCCTGCGAGATGCGTGATCGCGTGATCCCCTTAATTACTATTCCCATTGAATTCTTGTTAAAAACATTCATTCATTATTCATCGCAAGAAAAGAGGCAGAAATCATGAATGGATTCTATAATCCAAGTTTTCAATCAGACCGGTGTTTCAATTTCTTACAAATTAGCACTTATACAAAAATAATGGACACCTTTCAAAGCAAAATTCTGTACTTGCATTGATATTATATAAAAAAAAATGAGGGGGTTGTTATGAAAGAATGGCTGAGGTCTAAATGGGCTCCATTCATACGAAATAAGGCTACAGAAAATTGTATATCTTAGTTATTTTCTGTGTATGATGAAATTCGTTTTATTATTTCCCCCAAAATCTCTGGTGTAAACAATTCTATTTATCAAGCATATCATTATTTTTTTAGGTTAAAATAACATCTTACCAAAGGGAGTGAATTTCCAGCAAAATCGTTTTTGACTATAAAGTAAAACAATTAGCATGTTGTTTCTACATAACAAATATTTAAGCAATCAGGGATTAGTTGGGATTCGGCTAAGAAAACATCAATACGATTTTTGTAAAAAATCTGTATTAAGGACGTTTCAGCTACTCTTTGGTAGCCTTCGTCAGCTAAAATGACAAAAAAACAAAGAAAATACAGAATTAATAAATATAAAAAAGGTTCACCAGTAAGATAAATCGTAGATCTATACATACAAATAAACTTTTTTAAAGAACAATTTGTTGTTAAAACATGAGAACAATTTATGTTGTTACTAAACAGGTAAGTGAACAATAGTTGTATATCTAGAACCTAGTTCTGGAAAATCAATAGGATAAAAAAAAAAAAATTAAATGAGGTGTGTACAAGTAAATAGACAATTAAAAATTAATTAATATTATTATTAAATAATAATAAAATCGGGGTCTCCCGTGCTCTAGTGACTAGCGCGCTAGATTCATAAGCGGGAGATGGTGGGTCCGATCCCCACCGGCGCCAGAAATTTTCTCATCTCAGGGCTAGCTGAGAAAATTCCTGGATGCACCCTGGACGTCGGCGCTAATGGCCAAGATTTATGTCGATGCGCCGTAAAAAAAAAAAAAAAAAACAACAAAAAAAAATCACACTTGCAGACGTGCAACACGATGGGCCAGAGCCTAAAACACGATGTTCTATTGACCAACCTACATTACTGCCTGCATTTTCGATACAGGCACGCTCTTATGATGCCACTCTGAGAAACTGAATATGATTAGTATATGGCAAGTATAACCCTTTATAATTTGGATCCACAAACGAGACTCAGTACTGCTTCATTAGTGCCTGTCCTGATTTTAAATAGCAAAACTTCAGGAGCGTGTAGGGGACCAAAAAACTAAGACAAAAAGTCCTTTAGATTTATTCGTTTTTGCTTCGTTTTGGAGAAAATCGCAAAACAAGATATGAAAAAAGTTTTAATTTTTTTACTTACTTATCTAGGTTTTAAATGGAAAAAATTGTTTCAAGGGACTAATTACTAAAATTCAATCTCTTGATGCTGATATAGTTTTCGTGAACGGTTTCTGGAACTGTAATGCTTTAGAAGCGGTGCGAGTGTTTGTGCGCCGATTCGGAAATAGAAGTGCTTAATCGACGAGTCTTTTAGTTAACTTTTAATAGACTACAATAGACTGGATCATTTTGTTTATTTACACTTTTTAATGTTATCACCTATTTAGTTTTGTTATTAAATGTTATCACCTATTTAGTTTTGTTATGAAATGTTATCACCTATTTAGATTAGTTATTAAATGTTATCACCTATTTAGATTAGTTATTAAATGTTATCACCTATTTAGATTAGTTATTAAATGTTATCACCTATTTAGATTAGTTATTAAATGTTATCACCTATTTAGATTAGTTATTAAATGTTATCACCTATTTAGATTAGTTATTAAATGTTATCACCTATTTAGATTAGTTATTAAATGTTATCACCTATTTAGATTAGTTATTAAATGTTATCACCTATTTAGATTAGTTATTAAATGTTATCACCTATTTAGATTAGTTATTAAATGTTGCCCTCATGCAGAAACGTAATCATTACATCTAGCACTGACTTATTAAATTGCAGTTAAACACTGTTCTGATGATATTTGGTGCACTTCATCTATGATTCGGTCTCTTAAGTTGATTGACACCGAATCAACTTCCTGCTTCAAGGTTCCCCATACGAAGAAACCAATTACTAAAATTCAATATCTTTGCATTGTTAAAAAAAAAAAAAAAAAAAAATCAGTCCCGTAACAGGCCTCGAGGGCCCTGAAAGGCAGATACTATAGAGGTATCTGATTCATGACCATACGGCACATTAGGGAGATAGTGTGGTCAGAACTATGCTCCGGTCGCCTGATTTTCCCCTTGGCTGCTTCGACTGCTAGAGTCATTAGCACCCAAGGTACCCATTATTCAATTATTTGAAGGCTGGGTTGGCCTAGAGACGGCCAGGGAGGCCGCTTTCAATCCTTGAACGAAGACACTAGAAGAAGAAATCTTTAGTGCTTGCTCGGGATTTGAACTCATGTCCTCCAACTTATTAGTCCAGTGCTCTACCACTGAGCTAACTTCGCCCCCTTTGAAGAAATAAATTCTGCAATATTTGAAGATGGTACGGTGGTGGCGATTACCACCTTTCAAAGTTCGTCGTATTGCCTGCTGCGATATTCCTAATGCAGGCGTTGGACTTAATTTCTCCACCGACGAAATGCTCTTAATGCTGCCTAGAATTGGTCGCCTTCATTATGAAGTAAGAATGACCCAGTCTCTCGTATCCTACTAAAAGTTAACTAAAAGACTAGTCGATTAAGCACTCTTCTATTTGTGAATCGGCGCGCATACTCTCGCACCGCTTCTAAAGCATTACTGTTGCAGAAACCATACACGAAAACTATATCAGCACCAAGAGATTAATTTTAGTAATTGGTTCCTTGAAACAATTCTCAACGACAATTTTTTTCCCATTGAAAACTGAAATAAGTAAGTAAAAAAATGGAAACTTGTTTCGTTTCTTTTTTTTGCGATTTTCTCCAAAATGAAGAAAAAAACGGGCAAATCTCTAAAGGACTTTTTGCCTTAGTTTTTTGGTACCATTCATGGTTCTGGAGTTTTGCCATTTAAAATCGGGACATCATGTATAATGACGTGCTTATATCGAGGTAAGTCACCCACGGTACTCCAATACATGCTAATGACGACGGTCTTCACGACAAGGTAAGACGAAACCTTTGGACATATGCCCTTTTTCCTCATCTGATCGGTGATACGTGTTTTCTGCAAGTGAACATTACAGCAGATCTAATGTAAGATGACTAGACAAACCACCTGCAGAGGTGCCCTGATCCTAAACCACGCCATTCTATTGACCAACCACCGGGACAGCCTACAACAGACCAATACCCCGCGTAGGCAAGGCGTGGGTTGGCTGATCAATCTCCCAGACTGCCTGTCGCCTCCGCTATTAGGGAAGGACTCCACCTCCTCGCACAGAATCGACCTTAATCCTCGGCGGTATGTTTCGTTGAACTTTCAAAGGCATAATTAATTTTCTGAAATATGGAACGCAAGCTGACGGATGCGAAACGTATAAGGCCTAAGCCGTTCATTGAACAGCTTTTTAGCATGTAAGGTGGGCGTATATCTACTAATGACGCCAATCCGATAAAACTTTCCGGCAGTATAGAGAAGAAACGCCGACCTTTCTCATCCCTTACAATAATGATCTCTTGGAAAAGTCGTAAAGTTCAAACGAATTACGTACCCGGATTCAGGGAACTCAATGAATTGTTTCAAATTTTTCCAACGGCTTATTTTCTCTATTTGACCTTCAAATGACATTGAATCTGATGTGACGAAGGTTAACCAAACCGCTCATACTGCTCCGAGTGTTTTTTTTGTATAGATCAAATGTTGACATGTGCTATCTTTGGCAATATTGTCGAGCCCCGACAATGTTGTCTAGTTAAAAACAATAGTGTCTAGTTAATATGGTTGTACGGTAATGTTGTCTAACCATGACAACGTTGTCTAGTTAAACCAATGATGCCTAGTTAAGACAGTTGCACTGTAATTTTGTCACCCTATGGAAGTTGGCTTGCTCTGACAATGTTGTCTAGATAGGACAGTTGCGCGGTAATGCTGTCTAACCATGACAACGTTGTCTAGTTAAGCAATGGTGCTTTGTTAAGACAATGTTGTCTAGATAGGATAGTTGCGCGGTAATGCTGTCTAACCATGACAACGTCTACTAGTTAAACCAATGGTGCTTTGTTAAGACAAAGTTGTCTAGATAGGACAGTTGCGCGGTAATGCTGTCTAACCATGACAACGTTGTCTAGTTAAACCAATGGTGCTTTGTTAAGACAATGTTGTCTAGATAGGACAGTTGCGCGGTAATGCTGCGTAACCATGACAACGTTGTCAAGTTAAACCAATGTTGCTTTGTTAAGAGAATGCTGTCTAGATAGGACAGTTGCGCGATCATTTTGTCTACCTACGGCAGTTGGCTAGCTGTGACAATGTTGTCTAGATAGGAGAGTAGAACGGTAATGCTGTATAACTGCGATACTTGGTTACCATGCAAAATGTTGTCTAGGCATAACAATGTTGTCCAGTTAAAATATGACACTCTAAATTCTTCTTCATGAGTCAATGACTTTACCGCAACCTGAATTTCTTTTCTGCAGTGGTTCCCTGGAATGGCTAACAACAAAAATATCCGATTCCGATTCAACATTTCCAAATCATGATGCTGAACCTGTGCCGCTGTGCTAAATCGCTGAAGATAATAACCCGAACAGAAAAATACATTAAAAAATATCGCCGGAGGCTACGAACTAAGCTCGTTCCAGAGTCATCGTATCAAGTTCCTAATTGGAAGCCGACAGAGAAAGGCGGATACGCTTTAATCCTCCATTTGCATACGAGCAGACATTTTTCCTATGATCCCATGTCGTAATGTCGGAACGAGGCATTTTTTTCTACGAGTATGTCTGTTTTAATGGCACGTGTAGCATCGAAACGCTCCGTCGGCATATATTTAATACCGCAAGATTACTTCAACTATTTGTATAAAATGATAAAAATGATCTGATAACATACTTACGTAAGCTAATTACTGTGCGTGAATATGTTGCATCATGCATTTTATCGCATGAAGGGTATTCTGAGATATCCGTTGAGTCAGGAGAACTCGTGTCGGAGATAGCACAACGCCTAAGGCGCCAATAAGGATTTAATTGTTTTACACATGGAAAGATTACTGTAACTCATGAACAACTGTTTAGCTAGATAACATAGTCATAGATGGAGAACATCGTCGAACCTATTTACTCTAATAGTTAGATAATATTGCCATAGATAGATAAATGTTTTAGATAGATGACGTTAAAAATCAGCAACTTTCTTGGATAGACAACAATGTCAAAGCTTGAACGCTTTCGTAGCTAGACAGCAATTTCCGTAGTTGGACAACTTTCGCAACTAGATAATGTTGTTCTGAAACTGTACTAAGGGGTAATAATACCATGTAACTCTTTTGTTATAATTTTTTTTTTGGCATAAATGCTTCCTTAGCTAATCAAAAATGATATCCAAGAGCGTTTATGTGGCGGAAACGTTTTTAAATATGCCTTCGCACTCACGGCCACCGGACATCCTTCAATGAATATAAAAGTTAAAAGCCATTTTTATGGATGTAAATTGTGAAAAAAATGAACATTTCTGTGCATTAAACATTAAAGCCGTCTTTTTTTTTTTTTTTTTTTTTTTTTTTTTTTTTTTTCAAAAATATGTTATCAAATCGGCTGATAATCTAGCGCCTTTAATTTTCATCCGGTAAATTTCAAATTTGAACTACCAGGCACAAATGTTCTAACTAAACGACATTGCCTTAACCAGCCATAATTTTCTTAACAAAATAACTTTAAATAAGAACTATCTTAGCTATATCTACAAACAACAATAAAAGGCAATCAACCAGTAAATATACAGTTGCACATGCGTCGGTTGGAGAACTGAGAGCTACTCCAACCAGTGCCAGTAACGACGGTCAACAATGACGCCAAGACATGGAACAATGCATTCAGATGATATCGAAGGGGCCCAATCCACGACCAAGAGATCCTACAATAGCACTGTGAAAAGGCTTTCTGCAAAACGCATTTTCTGATAATTATAAACACTAATCTGTCGTTCCTATTGTGCTGCCCGGTATTGTCTCGTTTCAGAGTGTTACTACCTTCCAATAGTTCCAATAGAGTTATTTCCCTTGGTTCATGGTTGGTATCCTTTGTGTCACCAGAGTACCTAATGCTGTATATGATCTAGCCGTTCACAATCAGGGATGATGTGTATCGGTGTCTCTTCTTCTGCTCCACACCATCTGCAGATGTGGAGTTGCCTATCTTCATCCAGCTTGCAGGTGCTTGTTCAGGTTACAGTGTCCTGTAATTATTCCAATAGCTTCCAGAAGTTCTACTCTGTTGGGAAGCTTCAGCTCCTTCCAGGGTTCTCCAGAAGGCTTTTGGATGCCTTAGGGTTTCAGTTTTCCACAGAAATTTTCGCTTCCTATTCAGCCATTGGGTGGCTCCCCTTACTTCATAAAGGTCCGCTCTTTCATTGCGACATTTTAAATATCACATGAGTCCAAAAATTACAAATCGTTTTCCGTCAGAAAATTCATTGATATTTATGTAAAACTAGCTGTGCCCGCTACTTCGTCGCACATCAAACATGTTTGAAATGAGATGAATCCGACGAATAACAAAATACCTTGTAAAAATAAACTATTTTTTTTTCTGTAGATGATCACAACGAATACCGAGGTTCGTTGAAATATATAATGCTCACGGCCGGTAGTATCAAATTGGTAATTTGGGTCCGCAGTAAACCCCCCCCCCCCTACTAATAAACCGATTTACTTTATTTTTACAACACATTTTTCTATTAAAAAGACCACAACGAATAACGAGTTTTGTTGCAATCCAACAAAAGTTACGGCCGGTATGGGCAAATAACTACTTTGGGTCCGGAGTAAACCCCCCCCCTGGACGGATTTTTCTGGTTAACGAACTCATTCAATCGTTTGCTAGGGGAATACATTGGCATACATTTTTTATTTATTAACCGTTTGGGATGGAACAAACACTAAATGTTAAGTAACGCTTACCATAATATATTAGTTAAAAACGCATATAAATCGGATAAGACGTTTTTGAGATTAGCGCACTCAGACAAACAGACAACAATTCCAAAAATCAATGTTTTGGGTACTATTGGGTTGATAAAGGCCCCCAATAGTATTTTTCCCATATATCTTCCATGTACAGACAGCGATCCGTAACAATTTTATTATATGTATAGATGATATAATACATTTTGTTAATTTGGGTTATGTTCAAAATCCTATGTTAATCTTCTCCATAACGTAACCAAAACAGAATTCTTCTGAAACAGTCTTTTGGAACTTCAAAATTGAATCGTAAGAAATCCTAATATTGGCCTTATTACACCTCCAACTTGTAGATAGTTTCTGCTTTACGACAGGCCTGATTTAATTCTGTTAGCACTTTCCTCCGAAGGAAAGTAGCTATTGAGGTTGGACTCATGACGGAATTTTTGAAAAATTTCTTCGAATCTTTATCGATCCTACCTAGTAGACACCGAAAATGACCCCCGTTAAAATTTATATATATCTATATATATATATATATATATATATATATATATATATATATATATATATATATATGTGTCTGTTAACACGATAGCGGCCAGAGTTTTTGTTTTTTCGTCACGAAACTTGGTATATAGCATTCAATTAGCAAACGATTGAACGAGTTCGTTAACCACCAAAGTCGGTCCACCGGAAGGGGGGGTTTACCCCGAACCCAAAACACTAATTTGACTATGTCAGCCGTAATAATTGTTATATTTCAACGAAACTTGGTATTCGTAGTGGTAATATAGAGTGAAAAGTGAGATATAAAAATGAACTAAATCGGTTCATTAGAAGGGGGGGTTTGCTCATGACCCACAATACCAATTCGCCACTACCAGCCGTGATTTTTGGTATATTTCGACGAAACTCGGTATCCGTAGTGGTAATCCACAGGTAAATATGTGTTGTAAAACTAAACTAAATCGGTTCATTAGGAGGGGGGGGGGGTTTACTCCGTACCCACAATACCAATTCGCCACTACCAGCCGTGATTTTTGGTATATTTCGACGAAACTCGGTATTCGTAGTGATAATCTACAGGTAAATATGTGTTGTAAAAATAAACTAAATCGGTTCATTAGAAGGGGGGGGGGGTTTACTCCGGACCCAAATTCCTAATATACTCATACCAGTCGTAATTTCTGCTGTATTGTAGCGAAACGCGGTATACGTCGTGGGTATCTCATGAGAAAGAAGTGTTGTAAAACTGAGCTGAATCGGTCAATCGGGAAGCGGGGGTTTAATTTGTAATATATTTCAGTAGAAAAGCCCGTCAGACGTAGGTTCACAAAGCCGCCGCAAGGAGCGCTTTCTACCACTAGAGTGACTGTATCCTGTTCCTGCGTTAGATCAAAATACGATAATATGAGGTTTTTTGTATTTATTACGTAGCGTAACAGGTACCATGTGTAAACATAACTCTGGAAGCAAATTAATAATTGATCAGTTACTCATTACAAATTTAAAAGAGAACTATTCATGTTTTTATTTTATTTATGTAGGATATTTTAAGCAAATTGTTCTGGAAAGCAGTCTAAACTACCCAAATTCTGAGGAAAGTGCTTAGTTATGCAGCTCCTGCGTGACGGACTTTTTTGGAATGTTGTGGTATACACGCGAGTCGATAAGCGGTCCACATTTCCGATAATGATTACTAAAACAGCTGTTTCTCCCAGCTGTCTAATCTGCGTTAATTATACCCGAATCGGAGTCCGATTCAATCACAATGATGGCGAGAGCTATCAATCATTACCCGACGGAAAACTAATCAAAGAGAACTTTAGAGGCTGTGCGTTTAGCAAATTCCGAACGAAAGCTGCTAACAAAATTCACACACACACACACACACACACACACACACACACACATATATATATATAGTGCATGACATTTATTTGGTCAGCCCCAGGATAATTGAACCCGTATTTCTCCCGATCCGATCTAGTCACAGCTCGCCAGTAATGAACTCGTAGTTCAGAGAAAATGAGTGATTAAATTAACAAATACCACCTAATAAGCATAGAAACCTTCGATTAGGTTGAATGTTGGATGAATGAAGGAGGAGGCCAATCAATCAATCTTCTGGAAATATATCAGTCCCGAAAAAAAAAGAAGTCCGTCACGCAGGAGCTGCATAACTAAGCACTTTCCTCAGAATTTGGGTTGTGTAGACTGATTTCCAGAACAATTTGCTTAACATATCCTACATAAATAAAATAAAAACATAAATAGTTCCATTTTAATTTTGAAATGAGTAACTGTTGAATTATTAATTTGCTTCCAGAGTTATGTTTACACATGGTACCTACTACACTACTCAATAAATACAAAAAACTTCATATTTTCGTCTTTTGATCTGACGCAGGAACAGGATACAGTCCCTCTAGTGGGAGATAGGGCTCCTTGCGGCGGCCTTGCGAACCTACGTCTGGCGGGCTATTCTATTGAAATATATTAAAAAGTAAACCCCCCTTTCCGATTGACCGATTTAGCTCTTTTTTACAACACTTCTTTCCCATGAGTTACCAACGACGTATACCGCGTTTCGTTACAATACAGCAGAAATTACGACCGGTATGAGTATATTAGTAATTTGGGTCCGGAGTAAACCCCCCCTCCTAATGAACCGATTTAGTTTATTTTTACAATACAATTGTACCTGCAGATTACCACTACAAATACCGAGTTTCGTCGAAATATAACAAAAATCACGGCTGGTAGTGGCGAATTGGTATTGTGGGTCCGAAGTAAACCCCCCCCCCCTTCTAATGAACCGATTTAGTTTATTTTTACATCTCACTTTTCTCTCTAGATTACCACTAGGAATCCCAAGTTTCGTCGAAATATAACAAAAATCACGGCTGGTAGTGGCGAATTGGTATTGTGGGTCCGAAGTAAACCCCCCATTCTAATGAACCGATTTAGTTTATTTTTACATCACACTTTTCTCTCTAGATTACCACTACGAATACCAAGTTTCGTTGAAATATACCACATATTACGACTGGCATGGTCAAATTAGTGTTTTGGGTTCGGGGTAAACCCCCCCCCCCTTCCGGTGGACCGATTTTGGTGGTTAACGAACTCGTTCAATCGTTTGCTAATTGAATGCTATATACCAAGTTTCGTGACGAAAAAACAAAAACTCTGGCCGCTATCGTGTTAACAGGCACACACACACACACACACACATATATATATATATATATATATATATATATATATATATATATATATAAATTTTAACTTGGGTCATTTTCGGTGTCTACTAGGTAGGATCGATAAAGATTCGAAGAATTTTTTCAAAAATTCCGTCATGAGTGCAACCTCAATAGCTACTTTCCTTCGGAGGAAAGTGCTAAAAAACTTAGTGTAACAATTAATTTTTAACACACGATAAGAGAAGTATTAGTATTCATATTTCAAAATTATTTATAAGAAAGATTGCTAGAAGGTTATAAGCATTAAATGATTAAATCTTTCCACGTAATTTAATAAACAAGCGAAACAAAAAAAAAAAAAAAATGTGAATTGACAAAGTTGTTTTACATTTTATTAGCTTCCATTTAATCGTTTAAGATGTAAAGGCTGTAGATCTTTTTGAAACATAATATGTCGATTGGCGCCAGTTTTCTTCATCGGTCCGAAATCGTTCTAGAAACGAACAAGTTTGAACGGCCGAGAATCGGTGGCCATCGGATCGGGTCGGGTCGGGACCAATGTAGATAAGATCATCCATTAAGATTCATATGTTTGATTTTGTTCCGACAGTCGGTGTCTATGGGATCGGCACCAACCCGGATTTAACGTTTACTCTCAAATTTCAAAATTTATGGACCTTAATATGAAATTATAATAGACTTCATTTTAGATGCCTGATGATGAACCTAAACAGGTTAGAAACGTAGCAAATATAAGTTAGGTTTTTTTTTTTTTTTTTACGGCGCATCTACATCTAGGTCATTAGCGCCGACATCCAGGGTGCAGCGAGGAATTTTACCAGCGAGCCGTGGATGATAAAATTCCTGCCGGAGGTTGGGAATCGAACCCACCATCTCCCGCTTATGAATCCAAGGCGCTAGCCATTAGACCACGGGAGACCCCAATATAAGTTAATGTTTTAAACAATTTTGAGGAGCAACTACTGCCAGTAATTGAAGAATCCATTGATGTGATTGTATTTATTTGATATAAAATAAATTAAGATAACAAAATATATAGCCAACGGCCATAGCCACGTACACCGATTCCCGTAGATCACCGAAGTCAAGCAACGTCGGGCGTGGTCAGTACCTGAATGGGTGACCGACCACGTGCTGTTGGCATTATAAAACGGTAGATAGCCCGGCGCAAATAGCCAAATAGTTGATGCGCTGTTAAAAAAAAAAAAAACAAAAAAAAAAATATATAATAAAATTCAAATATCAGTACTTTGTTAATCACGTAATAAATCAAAATTTCATGTAATTTACAAAAATCCCAATCAATAATTTATATCTTATGAGATTAATCCTTAACACGTTCGGGCCCAGCGTCGTGGCATTTGCGTCAGATAGATGTGTTCTTCGTCGTGGCGTGTGTGTCAGCAGATAGCTCTGCTTTCCTTAAATCCCCTTATCCCCTATAACCTATGCAAATTAGCCGAAAATAAGGCACTTAACGACTGGCAGACAGAATGGCCTAATACCGAAAACAAATTGCGACAAATTAAAAACGCAACAAGAGTTTGGGTAAACCTGAAGGAGAGCGTCCTCAACACCGATTTTCTTCAAAGTTTGCACTATAACGTATTTTCATGCACTAAACACGAATCCGTTAAAAAAAAATTGTTGTTATCAACCAGGAAAGAAGTTATTTAAAAAAAAAAGTTCACTGTTAGCGGGTTACAAACGACCAAAGGTGCTGTTAGCGGGTTACAAACGACCAAATTTTCTTCAAAATTTGCACTATAACGTATTTTGATGCACTAAACACGAATCCGTTGAAAAAAAAAGTTGCTCGCAACTAGGAAAGAAGTTATTAAGCACTAAAGTTCACTGTTATGGAGGTTATAAAAGATGGGGTAAACAGGTTATATGTAAACACGCGCATGCGCAATAGTCCTTAATGACGAAGTGTAATTGAAATTTAGACTCACCTTGTGGTAGCTGACTTGGTCGTAAACTGTCGCTTTTGGGCATACGTGCTATGCGTTTCCGCTCGCTCCGCTCGCTCAAGAAAACATCAAAACCCCTAGTCAATCCAACTCGCAGAAATAAAAAGAATTCTATGCCCAAAAGTCGTCCAAGGCAGTCTTCCCTAACCTTCATAACAGTGAACTTTTTTTTTTAAATAACTTCTTTCCTGGTTGAGAACAACAATTTTTTTCAACGGATTCGTGTTTAGTGCATGAAAATACGTTATAGTGCAAACTTTGAAGAAAATCGGTGTTGAGGACGCTCTCCTTCAGGTTTACCAGAGTTTGGTCGAAAGAAGCTTTTTTTGAGGAAGCCAGCAGTATGGAGTGTGAAACGTTGGCGAAGAAAGCGAAGACACGGCCAAAACCCGAAGACTATAATGTTTGTAATGGACTCGGATCGTGGAAGCCTACGAGTTAAAATGATAACCTTGTTGTTTTTACCCAAATAAAATTCATTAAACATAATGAAAAATAAAAAATAAAAATGACATTACCTTGTGGTATCCTTTATCCTCGCTGCATTGTACTGCTGGTGAAAATCTTCCAGCTCCCTTACAAGTCCCCTAGCCACCATGTCGTCAACTCTATCGTCTAGTCGTTTGTCGAGCACTTCCTACAAACAATCATTAAACACAGTAATGCAGCAATGTTATCAGCTGTGAGTTTTAAATATTTTGACTATACCACTGTATATTACATACGAACATGTAATAAGCAGTGGTATAGTAAATTTAAGCTCTAGCTTAAATTTAAGCTAAAGAGCTTAAATTAGAGATAGATTAATTCAAATTTTTATTTATTTAAATTTTAACGTCCATTATTATTACCTAAGAATTTTTGGACGGGTTATCTATAGAATGCTACCCATTTCTAGCCAGGATAGGGCTGATGCCTTTTCGTCTTTCTAAGGAAAAGCCACTCCCCTAGTGGGAATCGAACCCATGACCCTTGGCACGGAGTGTAAAATGCTCACTCCTTAACACTCATGGCAGCCAGGCCTCCTAATACAGATTCGAAGCTAAAAACTTTAACCATTTAAGTAATAAATCTGTATTAATCTGCCCCTAATCTAAGCTCTAGCTAAAACATACACTTACCAAATGTATCATTAAGTCTCTTTCAAGTATAATGTTTTTGACATTTCTTTTGTAAATAGGTATATTAGTATTAACTCTGTCATACTTGTTTTAGAGCCCAGATGAAGGATTGAAGTTCAAGCCGAAACGTTGGAAATTATAACTCATTTTATTATAAAAAAATGTAGTTTTATTAAGATACAACGACCAAACCTTGAAACATTCTACTTTTGAAGAATTTGTTCTTTTCAAAATGCTTTTGAGGGCTAATGTACATTCATTCATATATATATATATATATATATATATATATATATATATATATATATATATATGACTTTTAAAAATAATACATCTTAGAAATTGATTCCATTCCTATCATAGCTAACCTCCCCGACTAGCTGATTCCTCGACTTATCGGACATTTGAACAAGTCACGGCTTGGAATGCCACGCCCTATTGACATTTGGCCAATCTCTATAAGACTTCATTACCGAGCAGGTTCCTTGCGCAATAATCCATGACGATGTAATTAAAAAAAAAAAAAAAAAATAGAAATCCTCGCAGCTATCAACTAATTGCGGAGTGACTATGTCTTGAATTTTCGTGACGCAAGTTGTTGCTATAGGTCGCAAATTTTTAACTATTGTTTGTCATTTCAATCCCCCTTTAGAAAGTATGAAGCTTTTTAGTTTTGTAGTAATTACAGTTTGTGCAGCGTGAAATTTAATCTTTGTAAACGCGTTAAAAGCGAGCAAGTACACGCTTTCTAGGCTTTACATTGTGGTGAGCGATATTTCGAATGAGGGAGCGAGGTTAGCTCAGTGGTTGAGCACTGGACTCATATGCTGGAGGACCTGAGTTCAAATCCCGAGCAAGTACTAAAGATTTTTATCATCTAGTGTCTTAGTTCATGGGTTGGATTCGGCCTCTCTGGCCGTCCCTAGGCCAACCCAGCCTTTAAATAATTTATCGATGGGTACCATGGTGCTAAAGACCCTAGCAGTCGAATCAGCAAGAGGGAAAATCGGGCGGCCGGAGCACAGTACTGACCACACTATCTCCATAGGGTTCCGTATGATCATGAATCAGATACCTCTATAGTATCTGCCTCTCAGGGTGAATGATGTAATCATACCTGATTGGCCTGAATCCAGAAAATGGCAGTGTCCTGAAACCTCAGAGGCCCCCCTAGCTGGGAACCTCCTTCTGTCTCCCTCTGCTGACGGAGAAGATCGCTGTGTCTGGTCTGGGATCTCTCGTAGATTTCCAGGGATCTGAAACAAGGAGAAAAGTCTTAAAAAGTTATATTTTAACTAAACTTTAATAAGCAGGAGGAGGCCCGGTAGCCGTGAGCATTAAGGCGTGAGCACTTAACAATCCATGCCAAAGGGTCGTGGGTTCGATTCCCAATACAGTCCCGGCAACGAATGCTTAAAAACAGCTATACAGTAGAACCTCTCATATCCGACCTTCCCATAACCGACTCCTTCCGATATCCGACCTATTGTCCGACCGTCTGTGATTCACACGCGCCCCGTTGGTGAGCCTGTTCAGACTTGAAAGAGTGAGTCATCTAAACTATGCTTTGTTTTCCTGGCCCAAACTGTCAGTTCTGACGTGATTGTTGATGTAGAATGTGCAGTAATCTTGTACTGTTCTATATTTGTTAACGAAGAGTGACTTGTTGAAGCTGTTATTTCAGAAGTTACTGATGAATATCTTAACAATGACCAAATCATAGCACTTGTGCAGAACAAAGCTGTGGACGAAGAAATCGACTCGGACGAAGACGAACCCACCAGTGACGACGTAGCGGGTCATTCTGCTGCTAAGGACGCCTTCGACGTAGCGATGAAATACATCGAGCAACATCCAAATGCAACCCCAATGGATGTATTGTGGGCTAAAAAGTGGAGGATACTTCCGCAAAGTCAAGATTACCTAAATTAAAACAACAATCCATAACTGAATTCTATAAATAAAGTATGCTTAAATTTTGTTCGTATTTTCAAAAGAGTTAATGTTTTAAATATATATAGCAACAGTTCTACAATTACAATAAAGTTGTATTACAGTTTGTGCTGTACATTATAGCTGTTTTTATAACTTTGAAAGACGTTTTTTTTCCTCCTCCCGATATCCGACCTTTTGGCCGTTCCGAGCATGGCCCGGTCCCGTCAAGGTCGGATATGAGAGGTTCTACTGTAGGTGGAAATTTATTGAACACAATTTTGGACTTCGTAACATTGTTTGGGCTGGATAGGAGGTGAACTTATCAAAAGTCCTCGCCCGTAGCCTTTGTGCCAAGGGGGAGGGGGGGGGGTTAGAAGGTCCCATTTTTCGGGTTTTCACTTATATCTCGGAAACCCTGCTTCCGAGCGACATGACTATTCAATAACAAATTAAAGCTGACTAAATTTTCTACAAGTTCTATTCAATCAAGATTTTCGAGATATCTTTAGTTTTCGAAATACACGCACTTGAAAGTGTGTCATTTTGAGAAAAAACACTTTTGCCGCACATTTTGTGCCCTTTTTGACCGGTTAAATCCTCAACGATGCACCGAAAAAATAAATAACGGTTATAGAATTGTAGAGCATCACATTCCCTTGAATTATATATATGTATATATTACTTTGGTATTTTATGTATTTTCCTTCAAACTTTAAAACAATTTCATCGTGAAATCTGAAATTTGGCGACTAATAGTCCAGGGAACTAAGAGTTTCTAGTTGTTTGTTCTTAAAAGACCTCATACGAAATATGACTTTCAAATGCCCTTCAACTCCGGATTCAGCGTATCGAAATATATAAGAATATTTTTATGGTGTCTTTGGAATAGACCACTTTTTTTAATTTGTGTGCCTGTTTAATCAAACAGTATGAACCTATGAGTGTATATTCTAACAAATCATAACTGGCACTATTTAATGGTTTTCCTCCTGAATGAAATATATATATATATATATATATATATATATATATATATATATATATATATATATATATATACTAGAAACAGGTTCCTTTAAAATAAGTTTACAAATATTTAAATTAATAATCAAATACTGGATAAGATTAATGGAAATGCCCGAACACAGAATTCCTACAATTTGTTTCAAGAAGTTATTGAACCTACAAACACGCAATCCAAAGGAAATAAAATATAATTGGGCTACTCGGGTGAAAGAGCTAATTCCTGCAGATAGTAAACATCTCTGGGAAGAACAAAACCCATATCTAGTCAGAACAATATTCAACAAACTAATCAGCCAATTTCAAAATACTTTATTAGAATATGATCTAAATCGAGTAAACAATAGTTCATTCAATAGATTCTATAATAACATAAAACCTACTCACATAACGGGAGCATCATATCTTCAGAACAATATTCAACAAACTAATCAGCCAATTTCAAAATACTTTATTAGAATATGATCTAAATCGCGTAAACAATAGTTGATTCAATAGATTCTATAATAACATAAAGCCTACTCACAAAACGGGAGCATCATATCTTCAGAACAATATTCCGTTTAAAAAAATAAAAATCTTAGCCCAATTAAGGCTCAGCTCAGAAAAGAGGATAAACCTCTACAATAAAAATAAACTCACCATTGACACAAACACGCCATTTTCTGCCTGCGAACTACAAGAACTAGAAACACTAGAACACATATTCTTCACCTGCCCCTTGTACTCTCCTATAAGGAAGTTGTATATAGATAAATATATCACATCTAATCCTCCAAAGGTAGAAATGCTGCAATCAGCTCAAGATAAGGCTTTAATTAATGATCTAAATAAATACTTAGAGAGGGTCATAAAGCTGAGGTCATTTATTTTATTATAGATTTAACATCTGTAATTTGACATTATCTTCTTTATGATTGAATTTATTTTTGTTTTTATTTTGTGTGAAATTACACTTAGCTTAAGATGTATTTATGTATTTATTTTTCTTAATTTTAAATCAGTAGAAGCCTCATTTTATTATTATTTATTACGTGTAAAAGATAAAGTTTTATTAATTTTTATTTTATTTTATGGAAATTATATTTTTTATTAATGCAATAAGGCTGCAACCCTTGCATGTAAGTTGTAAAACTTGAGCAATAAAGCATATTATATATATATATATATATATATATATATATATAACATTAAAAAGTCCGTCACGCAGGAGCTGCATAACTAAGCACTTTCCTCAGAATTTTTGTAGTGTAGACTGCTTTCCAGAACAATTTGCTTAAAATATCCTACATAAATAAAATAAAAACATGAACAGTTCTCTTTTAAATTTGTAATGTTAACTGATCAGTTATTAATTTGCTTCCAGAGTTATGTTTGCACATGGTACCTATTACACTACGTAATAAATACAAAAAACCTCATATTATCCTATTTTGATCTAACGCAGGAACAGGATACAGTCACTCTAGTGGTAGAAAGCGCTCCTTGCGGCGGTTTTGTGAACCTACGTCTTTCGGGCTTTTCTATTGAAATATATTACAAATTAAACCCCCACTTTCCGATTGACCGATTCAGCTCATTTTTACAACACTTCTTTCACATGAGTTACCCACGACGTATACCGCGTTTCGTCGAAATATACCAAAAATCACGGCTGGTAGTGGCGAATTGGTATTGTGGGTCCGGAGTAAACCCCCCCTTCTAATGAACCGATTTAGTTAATTTTTATATCTCACTTTTCTCTCTATATCACCACTACGAATACCAAGTTTCGTTGAAATATAACAAATATTACGGCTGACATAGTCAAATTAGTGTTTTGGGTTCGAGGTAAACCCCCCCCCCCCCTTCCGGTGGACTGATTTTGGTGGTTAACGAACTCGTTCAATCGTTTGCTAATTGAATGCTATATACCAAGTTTCGTGACGAAAAAACAAAAACTCTGGCCGCTATCGTGTTAACATATGCATATATATGTTAATATATGCATGCATATATTTATATATATATATATAAATTTTAACGGGGGTCATTTTCGGTGTCTACTAGGTAGGATCGATAAAGATTTGAAGAAATTTTTCAAAAATTCCATCATGAGTCCAACCTCAATAGCTACTTTCCTTCGGAGGAAAGTGCTAAAAATGCATATATAAAAAATTACATATAAAAAAAGTCCGTCGCGCAGGAGCTGCATAACTAAGCACTTTCCTCAGAATTTTTGTAGTGTAGACTACATTACTGAATAATTTGCTGTAAATAACCTATATAAATAAAATAAAAACGTGAATAGTTCTGCTCATTTACATTTCTTATGAGGACTGTTCAATTATAATTAATAATTATTAATTAATTAAATATTAATAATTATTAATTTTGTAAATAATTTGCTTCCAGAGTTATGTTTATACACGATACTGTACTACTTAATAAATACACAAAAACTTCATTTTCCGTCTTTTGATTTGGCGCAGGAACAGGATACAGTCCGCCTAGTGGGAGATAGCGCTCCTCGTGGCGGCTTTGGGAACCTACGTCTGGCTGGCTAATTGTAATGAAACAGAGTTTAAAGTAAACCCTCCTTTCCAATTGACCGATTTACTTCATTTTTACAACACTTCTTTCTCATGAGATACCCACGACGTATACCGCGTTTCGTTACAATACAGCAGAAATTAAGACCGTTATGAGTATATTAGTACTTTAGGTCCGGAGTAAACCCCCCCTCCAAATAACCCGATTTAGTTTATTTTTACAACCCATTTTTCTCTGTTGATTACCACCACGAATACCAAGTTTCGTTGAAATGTAACAAAAATTACGGCTGGCAGTGGCAAATTGGTATTGTGGGTCCGGAGTAAACCCCCCCTTCTAATGAACCGATTTAGTTCATTTTTACAACGTATTTCTCTCTTGAGATCAAAATAACGAATACCGAGTTTCGTTGAAAAATAACAAAAACTACGGCTGGTACGGTCAAATTAGTGTTTTGGGTCCGGGGTAAACCCCCCCCCCCCTCCCGGTGCACCGATTTTGGTGGTTAACGAACTCGTTCAATCGTTTGCTATTTGAACGCTATATACCACGTGAAGAAAAAACAAAAACTCTGGCCGCTATCGTGTTAACAGACAGACACACACACACACACACACATATATATATATATATATATATATATATATATATATATATATATATATATATATATAAATTTTAACGGGGGTCATTTTCGGTGTCTACTAGGTAGGATCGATAAAGCTTTGAAGAAATTTTTCAAAAATTCCGTCATGAGTGCAACCTCAATAGCTACTTTCCTTCGGAGGAAAGTGCTAAAAGAGAAAAAAGGAAAATATATGTATAAAAAAAAAAAAAAATAATAAAATTATATATACATATATATATATATATATATATATATATATATATATATATATATATATATATATATATATATATATATAAAAGAGGAAAACGGAAAAGGAAGAGGAAAAAAATAAGTAAATATTAATATTGTTATGTAGTCTATTATTTGTATTAATATTGCTATACAGTATATTAGTATTAGTTTTAGTACAAATAGTTGTATTAGTAAGTAATATTAGTGTTAGTAGTAAGCAAGCATATTAGTAGAAAAAAAAAAATAGAATACCAATTACCAAAATAAAATGCATTGTCATAAATGCTGAATTGTAAGCGCAGCACTGTCCTAAACACAAAATTACATACCCTTTCACGACATATACACGACTCTCTAACATTACACTTGAGGGCGGTGAGGACCTAGACGTTTTCTGCCCTTAAATACTCAATCCATCCCATTTTTTCGCTAAAGCGCACCAATGAGTAACAAATTGCCAAAAACCGTTAAAACCCTTGTTTTAGCACTTTCCTCCGAAGGAAAGTAGCTATTGAGGTCGGGCTCATGACGGAATTTTTGAAAAATTTCTTCAAATCTTTATCGATCCTACCTAGTAGACACCGAAAATGACCCCCGTTAAAATTTATATATATCTATATATATATATATATATATGCATATATATATATGTGTCTGTTAACACGATAGCGGCCAGAGTTTTTGTTTTTTCGTCACGAAACTTGGTATATAGCATTCAATTAGCAAACAATTGAACGAGTTCGTTAACCACCAAAGTCGGTCCACCGGAAGGGGGGGTTTACCCCGAACCCAAAACACTTATTTGACTATGTCAGCCGTAATATTTGTTATATTTAAACGAAACTTGGTATTCGTAGTGTTAATATAGAGAGAAAAGTGAGATATAAAAATGAACTAAATCGGTTCATTATAAGGGGGGGTTTACTCCGGACCCACAATACCAAATCGCCACTACCAGCCGTGATTTTTGGTATATTTCGACGAAACTCGGTATTCGTAGTGCTAATCCACAGGTAAATATGTGTTGTAAAAATAAACGAAATCGGTTCATTAGGAGAGGGGGTTTACTCCGGACCCACAATACCAATTCGCCACTACCAGCCGTGATTTTTGGTATATTTCGACGAAACTCGGTATTCGTAGTGGTAATCTACAGTTAAATATGTGTTGTAAAAAGAAACTAAATCGGTTCATTAGAAGGGGGGGTTTACTCCGGACCCAAATTCCTAATATACTCATACCGGTCGTAATTTCTGCTGTATTGTAACGAAACGCTGTATACGTCGTGGGTAACTCATGAGAAAGAAGTGTTGTAAAAATGAGCTGAATCGGTCAATCGGAAAGCGGGGGTTTAATTTGTAATATATTTGAATAGAAAAGCCGGCAGACGTAGGTTCACAAAGCCGCCGCAAGGAGCGCTTTCTACCACTAGATTGACTGTATCCTGTTCCTGCGTTAGATCAAAATACGATAATATGAGGTTTTTTGTATTTATTACGTAGTGTAGTAGGTACCATGTGTAAACATAACTCTGGATGCAAATTAATAATTGATCAGTTACTCATTACAAAATGAGAACTATTCACGTTTTTATTTTATTTATGTAGGATATTTTAAGCAAATTGTTCTGGAAAGCAGTCTACACTACCCAAATTCTGAGGAAAGTGCTTAGTTATGCAGCTCCTGCGTGACGGACTTTTTTGTCACTTTTCTGCCAATAACGCAGAAAGTATGTCCGTAATGGAAAAAGTAATTGTTATAAACGTTGCAGAGGATTAAATTTTCTTTCCAAAAAGTACCTTTAAATGCCTAAAACGTAAATAGGAATGGGGCAATGGGGTTTTCAGAAAAGTTTATGATCAACGTGGTCTACGCTTCCGTAAAACTTAATAAACGTTTTCTAAACTTTTTGCTCCACCTAAAAATAAAATTCAATTAATTTATAAAGGCATTAAAATAATAAATTTAAAGCAATAGAACTCACCTAATGATTAGAATTTCGTAGCAATTATTTTTGTGTTGGACGATTTATTTATTTTTTACGGCGTCTTGACATCTAGGCCATTAGTGCCGACATCCAGGGTGCAACGAGGAATTTCCTAAATAATAAAAGTTGAGGGGTCGTGCATTGAATGTACATTCGACCACGTTAATACCCACCAAGTTTCACTTTTAAATATCAAAAATTGTGGAAAAAAGGTGGGTGTCAATCGAGTTTTGAACACCCTGTATATATATATATATATATATATATATATATATATATATATATATATATATATATATATATATATATAAAAGAGGAAAACGGAAAAGGAAGAGGAAAAAAATAAGTAAATATTAATATTGTTATGTAGTCTATTATTTGTATTAATATTGCTATACAGTATATTAGTATTAGTTTTAGTACAAATAGTTGTATTAGTAAGTAATATTAGTGTTAGTAGTAAGCAAGCATATTAGTAGAAAAAAAAAAATAGAATACCAATTACCAAAATAAAATGCATTGTCATAAATGCTGAATTGTAAGCGCAGCACTGTCCTAAACACAAAATTACATACCCTTTCACGACATATACACGACTCTCTAACATTACACTTGAGGGCGGTGAGGACCTAGACGTTTTCTGCCCTTAAATACTCAATCCATCCGTCCATCCTGAATGACAAGTTTTGAAGTCCTAAATAAATAAATAAAAGAATTTTATTTTCAGATATGCGAGCATTAAAGGTAAAACATCCCACAATATCAACAACGGCAATGTACCATATTACATATTTGGTGTGGTAAAGAGCTTTAAGCTGGTGCATAATGGTGTCATTAATTTCCCGTGAGAACCGTTACCAAGAAATTATTCCAAAAGGACCATAACCAAGGTAAGTCAATGAATAAAACCAATAACCATTTAAAAAAGGCCATGACTATTAAGATACCATGTTCATTTCGAGAGATTAGCGGCCGCAAAAAAAAAACAAAAAAAAACACCTAAAATTACCAATAGCCTCAGGTCACATTATGTAAGCAGATCTAATACCCCGTCTCAGATTCTGCAATCAAAACTAATTATAGAAATATCCACGCTACTTATTTAATATCTGATTCATTCAAACCGAATAGCTATTGCAATACCAGGCCAAGAATTGGCATTCAGAAAACCCTCTGACATTTACTGAGATTGTTGAGTATAATAAGAACCTCATAAATATGTAACATCTATACAACCGTAAAACAATTCATAAGAAATCTATTATTAATTTTATTGATCGCTTGAACTTTTCTTTTAAATTGAATATGCTGTAACTGCAAATTGATTTTCTTTTGAAAGTTGCGGTTCTCAATAAAAACAGAATAGAAAATAACTGTCAATATATATTCTTCTATATGGGGGGGGGGGGGGGTCATAGTTTTTGCGTGGCTCCTCCCTCTCTCAATAGGAAGGAAACCCATATATTATCTCACAGTCCGATTTTGGTACAAAAAATCTGTAATAGTTTCCGAGAAAAGTAGGTAGAAAAAAGAAGATTTTTGGACCTCATTTTTGTTTTTGGTACTTATTATTATTATTATTATTATTATTATTAACAACGGGTGCCCACGTAGAGGGAGCTGCACCGAGGCCAACAAGGCCTATTGTGCCACCCGACACGCCAGCCTGTTACACCAACAGCGCCGTATCCGAAATGAACCTTAGCAGAGTTCGAAGGTTCAGTTCAGGTAGCCTTCTAGGGTCATCTATGAAGTCTGCACCAAAATACAGGTATCTCTTTGCTACAAGAGCTGGACATCTGCATATGATGTGATACGGCGTCTCGTCGTCTTCAAAGCATAGTCTGCACCATGAGGTCCTGGTCAGCCCCATGGAGTAGAGGTGCCGGTGCATTCTACAGTGACCTGTAAGAAGAGCTGTAACTAGTCTTACCTTGGACCTGCACAGATTAAGGAGAGTCTCCGTCCTCTTCTTGTCCACAAAGGAAAGGAACAGCTTCGCCTGTCTCTGGGTGGAGCTGCTGCACCACTTCCTCCTGTGCTCAGCTTCCGCCCACCTTCTAATACTTAATCTGGCCACAGCTGGTGCGATCCCACATTGAGGGTTTTTTTGAAAGTTGCGGTTTTCAATAAAAACAGAATAGAAAATAACTGTCAATATATATTCTTCTATATGGGGGGGGGGGGTCATAGTTTTTGCGTGGCTCCTCCCTCTCTCA
Source organism: Gonocerus acuteangulatus (assembly GCA_946811695.1). Classification (NCBI taxonomy): domain Eukaryota; kingdom Metazoa; phylum Arthropoda; class Insecta; order Hemiptera; family Coreidae; genus Gonocerus; species Gonocerus acuteangulatus. Next base: position 53,411,756 of record OX328131.1, read on the forward strand.
ATAGGAAGGAAACCCTATATATATATAGCCCCCTATAGATATATTATCTCAAAGTCCGATTTTGGTACAAAAAATCTGTAATAGTTTCCGAGAAAAGTAGGTAGAAAAAAGAAGATTTTTGGACCTCATTTTTGTTTTTGGTACTTATTATTATTATTATTATTATTATTATTAACAACGGGTGCCCACGTAGAGGGAGCTGCACCGAGGCCAACAAGGCCTATTGTGCCACCCGACACGCCAGCCTGTTACACCAACAGCGCCGTATCCGAAATGAACCTTAGCAGAGTTCGAAGGTTCAGTTCAGGTAGCCTTCTAGGGTCATCTATGAAGTCTGCACCAAAATAGCTCTATTACGCTGGAACAGCAACATTGCAACCCCAACTTCTAACATACTCAGTAATTTGTTGCTAATTTGTTGCTAATTTGTTACACTATTTTCAAATTTGTCGCTCCAGCCGTTTCCGAGAAAACGTGGCTGTGCTAGCGTAATATTACGCCAGCACAGCCACCCCCGTAACTTTTGATCTAATTGTCTCACGAAATTCAGATTGGTACGAGAATTTGTTGCTAATTTGTTGCTCTAGAATGACACCAATCACGAATTTGTCGCTCCAGCCGTTTCCGAGAAAACGTGGCTGTGCTAGCGTAATATTACGCCAGCACAGCCACCCCCGTAACTTTTGATCTAATTGTCTCACGAAATTCAGATTGGTACGAGAATTTGTTGCTAATTTGTTGCTCTAGAATGACACCAATCACGAATTTGTCGCTCCAGCCGTTTCCGAGAAAACGTGGCTGTGCTAGCGTAATATTACGCCAGCACAGCCACCCCCGTAACTTTTGATCTAATTGTCTCACGAAATTCAGATTGGTACGAGAATTTGTTGCTAATTTGTTGCTCTAGAATGACACCAATCACGAATTTGTCGCTCCAGCCGTTTCCGAGAAAACGTGGCTGTGCTAGCGTAATATTACGCCAGCACAGCCACCCCCGTAACTTTTGATCTAATTGTCTCACGAAATTCAGATTGGTACGAGAATTTGTTGCTAATTTGTTGCTCTAGAATGACACCAATCACGAATTTGTCGCTCCAGCCGTTTCCGAGAAAACGTGGCTGTGCTAGCGTAATATTACGCCAGCACAGCCACCCCCGTAACTTTTGATCTAATTGTCTCACGAAATTCAGATTGGTACGAGAATTTGTTGCTGATTTGTTGCTCTAGAATGACCCAGTATTAGATACCTGGATTAATAAATTCAAAATAAATGTGTATTTTATTTATTTACTGTTTTAGAATTTACAATATCTTTCTTTTGGTAAGATATACATACTTACATTCAATCATTTTTACGTTTACTCCCAACTAGTCATATAGTAAATTTACTCAGCTTTCGATTGGTTTCACTCCCTTTCTAGTAGAATCACCTGGGACGGAGCTACAAGGATTATTTTTCCAAAAACCACGTTTGTCTCGAAAAAACAATAAAAGGACGATTTCTCCCATATAGGTGAGAATTCGGGAAATCGTTATAGAACATTTTTTGTTCCCCCAAGGGTCCTCTATCACCCCTCACAATATGACTAGACATTTACGGGACACCCTGTGTATATATATATATATATATATACAGGGTGTTCAAAACTCGATTGACACCCCCCTTTTTTCCACAATTTTTGATATTTAAAAGCAAAACTTGGTGGGTATTAACGTGGTCGAATGTACATTCATTGGACCCAATGCACGACCCCTCAACTTTCTCCAGCAACCCTAACTCTGGAATCTTCAATGGAAGGGGGTTATTTTTATGACGGATTATTGTAGAGAATTGAATTTTAGGTCGATTTTATATCGGTCATTTTTTCGCTAAAGCGCACCAATGAGTAACAAATTGCCAAAAACCGTTAAAACCCTTGTTTTTTGTCACTTTTCTGCCAATAACGCAGAAAGTATGTCCGTAATGGAAAAAGTAATTGTTATAAACGTTGCAGAGGATTAAATTTTCTTTCCAAAAAGTACCTTTAAATGCCTAAAACGTAAATAGGAATGGGGCAATGGGGTTTTCAGAAAAGTTTATGATCAACGTGGTCTACGCTTCCGTAAAACTTAATAAACGTTTTCTAAACTTTTTGCTCCACCTAAAAATAAAATTCAATTAATTTATAAAGGCATTAAAATAATAAATTTAAAGCAATAGAACTCACCTAATGATTAGAATTTCGTAGCAATTATTTTTGTGTTGGACGATTTATTTATTTTTTACGGCGTCTTGACATCTAGGCCATTAGTGCCGACATCCAGGGTGCAACGAGGAATTTCCTAAATAATAAAAGTTGAGGGGTCGTGCATTGAATGTACATTCGACCACGTTAATACCCACCAAGTTTCACTTTTAAATATCAAAAATTGTGGAAAAAAGGTGGGTGTCAATCGAGTTTTGAACACCCTGTATATATATATATATATATATATATATATATATATATATATATATATATATATATATATATATATATATATATATATAAATTTGAACCACCATTATTTTCGATCTCTAGGGGATCTGAAACGCAAAATTTTCTAGTCGGCACATCATCACATCACCTGTGTGACTAGGTGTCGTCAGTGTGTTTTGCAAGGAAGCCTTTTGTAAAAACGTTCATAATTTTCGATCTATTTGTTCCGTAATTAACTTTTATGCAAGAATTAATATCATGAATAATTTTCATTTAATTTTGATGATATCACAAAAAAAAACACAAATTACTCTTATTTATTTGCTGTTTTTTTTATTCTAGAATTTCAATTACATTATGAAATTGAGAGATAATCTCCGTTTTGAGTATTCCTTTGGAAATTTGATTAAATAAAACAACTTTTGTGTGATTCGGCAGTCTGGAGGATTTATTTTCGAAGAGTAGTGATTTTCGAAACGTTATCTCTAACCAGAAGTTTATATTATATTATAGTTCTGCAACAGAGGCGAAAAACTCTTTAAATGTCAGTCGTCAACTTCAAATGTGATATATATGTATATAAGAACATATGAAGAAATAAACTTGAAAAAGAAAGAAGAAAAAAACAAACAAAAAAAAAATAAAATAATCAAAACAGACAAAATTTAGTAAATTAAATTTTTGTGTATAATAAAAAGTTTTTTAAATGTTTGAGTAATGCATTGATGTGTGGGCTACCTTCTGTCAGTATTTCGTGTAAGTCGTAAGGTATGGTCAGGTTATTGCGTTGTCTGCAGTTGGTAAGTATATGTTTAACGGTCAGAGTCTCGTTACAATATCTACAAGTTGGTCTGTCCTTTCTGTCTAGTAGGTAGGAGTGGGTAAGTAAGGTATGGTCAGGTTATTGCGCTGTCTGCAGTTGGTAAGTATATGTTTAACGGTCAGAGTCTCGTTACAATATCTACAAGTTGGTCTATCCTTTCTGTCTAGTAGGTAGGAGTGGGTAAGTAAGATATGGTCAGGTTATTGCGTTGTCTGCAGTTGGTAAGTATATGTTTAACGGTCAGAGTCTCGTTACAATATCTACAAGTTGGTCTGTCCTTTCTGTCTAGTAGGTAGGAGTGGGTAAGTAAGATATGGTCAGGTTATTGCGTTGTCTGCAGTTGGTAAGTATATGTTTAACGGTCAGAGTATCGTTACAATATCTACAAGTTGGTCTGTCCTTTCTGTCTAGTAGGTAGGAGTGGGTAAGTAAGATATGGTCAGGTTATTGCGTTGTCTGCAGTTGGTAAGTATATGTTTAACGGTCAGAGTCTCGTTACAATATCTACAAGTTGGTCTGTTCTTTCTGTCCAGTCAGAAGGAATGGGTAAGTAAGGTATGGTCAGGTTATTGCGCTGTCTGCAGTTGGTAAGTATATGTTTAACGGTCAGAGTCTCGTTACAATATCTACAAGTTGGTCTGTCCTTTCTGTCTAGTAGGTAGGAGTGGGTAAGTAAGATATGGTCAGGTTATTGCATTGTCTGCAGTTGGTAAGTATATGTTTAACGGTCAGAGTCTCGTTACAATATCTACAAGTTGGTCTGTTCTTTCTGTCCAGTCAGAAGGAATGGGTAAGTAAGGTATGGTCAGGTTATTGCGCTGTCTGCAGTTGGTAAGTATATGTTTAACGGTCAGAGTCTCGTTACAATATCTACAAGTTGGTCTGTCCTTTCTGTCTAGTAGGTAGGAGTGGGTAAGTAAGGTGTGTCCAATACGAAGCCTGGATAGGATGACTTCGTCCCGGCGGGACAACTCCGTCCCGGAGGAACTGCGTCATCTTAGCGCGGTTACGTACATCTTGAAGAAATGGAATAGATTAGCATCACAAATCACAGGAAACTGACAGCCACTGCCATCATGATTACCACAGCCACTCCAAACTTATTACCAATACCTTTCACTGTTTGTTAGCTTATTTTACTACAATACTAATTTTACTGATAAATGCAATTTAAAACTAGAAACAACCAATTAAAAAGTGAGATAAAGAAAGAGAAAAACCATTTCAAAACAAACAGTTTTTAAGTTTTAAGCGCTTATATCTCTCATTGACTTTGTCCCATCGAATATTGCTTCAGAACATTTTTTGTAGAGAATTTAGTAAGCATTCGAATGGTCATTTTCCACTTACCACGATTTCCCAACCGGTATCGAGATATTTACGAAAAATGTATGGAAATCCGAACATTTTTCACGTCTATTAATAAAATATTTTTTTTCGCATACTTCCTTAACTTAAAATATAACCAAAATTTAATCATCTTAGTTGGGATTAATTTCCAAGATGTAGAAAATATTTCAATTGAATCCCGCGATTCTAAGTGCTCACAAAAAAATAATGACCTACAAAAACATTGATTCCACTTTTCTCAGAAACGGTTACGGTACTTACGTATTAGCGTCAAAGCAGGTTAAAGAGCCGGGTCTCAGAGAACTGGATCTACACCGTGTCAGAGATATGGATCAAGGAGTCAAATCAGATTTCGCCAATATGGCGACGGAATTATCAACGATTTAGGTTAACTAGAGTTATGATATAACCTTTAGCTAGCGAAAACGCGTAGCACTTATATTAATACCATAATTGCTATGCGTTTCCGCTCGCTCAAGATTATATCTAAACTCTAGTCAATCCAACTCGTTGATAATATAGATCAAGGATGGTTTTTCGCTAGATAATGGACTGATAAACAATTTGGCATCGCTTCGAAAAAGTAGCTTTCATCCTAGCTATTCTGATGTCGCTATCTCGCACAGAAACTGAAATCACGTAACAAAAAAAAAAAAAACAACAATTGCATGGGTAAATAAAGCACAAATGAATTTCGTTAAAAAGACAGAGGGAACAAGATGGCTACTATAAACACAATAGATGATGATATCTCTGATAGGGATTGACCAATAGAAATGCGTTATCCATGATCCAGATCTCTGAACGAGACCCGCATCTTTAACCTGCTTTGACGCTAATACGTAAGTACCACGGTTACAGATATCGCCTTAAAAATGGGTTCATTCGTTCTCTTATGTTAACAAACCTATAAAACAAGTACCTGTAAGCATATAAACTCAAAAACGTAAGAGTTACGATTTTTTTTTTGCGCGAATTTCGCCCCAAATACTATCTTCAAGTGGGCGGATTCTGCTGGTTAACGAACTTGACCTTTCAAATTAAAAGACAGATTTTTGTGCCAAATTACATCAAAATCGGACCATTTTTGAGCCGTCAGGAGCGCGAACAGACAAGCATATATATAAATATATATATATATATATATATATATATATATATATATATATATACATACAAATTTTATCCACCTATATTTTCGTGATCTATAGGGTCTGAAACGTGAATGTTTCTAGTCGGCACTTCCGGATTGCGTCATGAGGTCAACCTCATAAGCGGGTTCTCCCTATGGAGATAGGGAGTAACCGCGCTAAAAAGAGTATTTTTAAACATAACATCACGTGAACGAGTTAAGAGAGTTAAGAATGAGGGAGGAAGCGGTGAATTTCCTGTAGCTACTAGGTACTGTCAGATTCCTGTGAAGGCTGATTCTTATAATCTCCCGTTCTCCGGTATGCCATTGCGTCGGTGTTTTAATTTTTCTCAAAATACCAAAACATAATATTAACCTTTAAGTAGAGATGTGGGGAGTTTTCAGCACCCCATGACTTAATTAGCACTATATTTTGAATTTAAAAATTTACAATCCATTTCATCGCTTTGGTACCTTCATAAATAGTAGTTGTGTTCACATTGAGGTTGCATTCGCATAAAAAAAACATTATTTGTTTATTTTCTGGGCCTTTCACTGGCTTAGGTTGTTCACAACACCCTACTTACCTAACAAAAATTTAAAATATAATGTCTTCTTTCGACCGCCGTTTGACATTTTATATGAAGAGAATCAAGAAATAATGAAGAGGCGTTTTAAGTAAATGTGTGAAAATGATGGAGAAGATGAGTGTATTGATTCGGACGATGAGGAAAGAGATAGGTATTTTTGAAAAATCTACTATATATTTGTCAAATACCATTCACTCACTCACTCACTTACTGACCTATCATCCCCTAGCCCAAACCACACGACTGAAAATTTTGAAATTTCTCATGGACACTCCCTATAGAACGTAGGCGCTCGCTAAGAAAGGATTTTTTGATATTTGAATTTTTAAGTATTTTTAGAGGGGTTTAAAGTCTGAGATGTTTAGAACATGCAGCCTAGGCAGGAAGCGTTGCTAGGACGATAACAGAACAGCTGTTACTATACTGTATCTATTTCATAGTATTATTTTTAATTGAGGTTAATTTCAACTATCATGGCTGACCTGGAATTACTAAAACTGAGAAATAAAATGTGAATTTTTCCCTCAAAGAGTTTCCGCCCTTGACACAAAAATTTGAAATTTTGCACGGGCCATCCGTTTAGAGTGTAAACACTCGCTAAGAAAGGTTTTTTATTTTTATATTCAAACGTTTAAGTACTATTAGGGGGGTTTGAATTATTAAGAAGAAAATGGTTCGATTTTGATAACATTTGGTACAAAGTCTCATCTCAGGGCTCGCTGAGAAAATTCCTGGTTACACCCTGGAGGCCCGGCGCTAATGGCCAAGATTTGTCGATGCGCCGTAAAAAAAAAAAAAAAAAAAAAAAAAAAAAAAAAAAAAAAAAAAAAAAAAAAAAAAAAAAAAAATTTGGTACAAAAATCTATCTTCTTATTTAAAAGTTTATGTTCATTAACCACCAATTTGTGCTGGCGTAATATTACGCTAGCACAGCCACGTTTTCTCGGAAACGGCTGGAGCGACAAATTCGTGGTTGGTGTCATTCTAGAGCAACAAATTCTCGTACCAATCTGAATTTCGTCAGACAATTAGATCAAAAGTTACAAGGGTGGCTGTGCTGGCGTAATATTACGGTAGCACAGCCACGTTTTCTCGGAAACGGCTGGAGCGACAAATTCGTGATTGGTGTCATTCTAGAGCAACAAATTAGCAACAAATTCTCGTACCAATCTGAATTTCGTCAGACAATTAGATCAAAAGTTACGGGGGTGGCTGTGCTGGCGTAATATTACGGTAGCACAGCCACGTTTTCTCGGAAACGGCTGGAGCGACAAATTCGTGATTGGTGTCATTCTAGAGCAACAAATTAGCAACAAATTCTCGTACCAATCTGAATTTCGTCAGACAATTAGATCAAAAGTTACAAGGGTGGCTGTGCTGGCGTAATATTACGGTAGCACAGCCACATTTTCTCGGAAACGGCTGGAGCGACAAATTCGTGATTGGTGTCATTCTAGAGCAACAAATTAGCAACAAATTCTCGTACCAATCTGAATTACGTCAGACAATTAGATCAAAAGTTACGGGGGTGGCTGTGCTGGCGTAATATTACGCTAGCACAGCCACGTTTTCTCAGAAACGGCTGGAGCGACAAATTCGTGATTGGTGTCATTCTAGAGCAACAAATTAGCAACAAATTCTCGTACCAATCTGAATTTCGTGAGACAATTAGATCAAAAGTTACGGGGGTGGCTGTGCTGGCGTAATATTACGCTAGCACAGCCACGTTTTCTCAGAAACGGCTGGAGCGACAAATTCGTGATTGGTGTCATTCTAGAGCAACAAATTAGCAACAAATTCTCGTACCAATCTGAATTTCGTCAGACAATTAGATCAAAAGTTACAAGGGTGGCTGTGCTGGCGTAATATTACGCTAGCACAGCCACGTTTTCTCGGAAACGGCTGGAGCGACAAATTCGTGGTTGGTGTCATTCTAGAGCAACAAATTCTCGTACCAATCTGAATTTCGTCAGACAATTAGATCAAAAGTTACAAGGGTGGCTGTGCTGGCGTAATATTACGGTAGCACAGCCACGTTTTCTCGGAAACGGCTGGAGCGACAAATTCGTGATTGGTGTCATTCTAGAGCAACAAATTAGCAACAAATTCTCGTACCAATCTGAATTTCGTGAGACAATTAGATCAAAAGTTACGGGGGTGGCTGTGCTGGCGTAATATTACGCTAGCACAGCCACGTTTTCTCAGAAACGGCTGGAGCGACAAATTCGTGATTGGTGTCATTCTAGAGCAACAAATTAGCAACAAATTCTCGTACCAATCTGAATTTCGTCAGACAATTAGATCAAAAGTTACAAGGGTGGCTGTGCTGGCGTAATATTACGCTAGCACAGCCACGTTTTCTCGGAAACGGCTGGAGCGACAAATTCGTGGTTGGTGTCATTCTAGAGCAACAAATTCTCGTACCAATCTGAATTTCGTCAGACAATTAGATCAAAAGTTACAAGGGTGGCTGTGCTGGCGTAATATTACGGTAGCACAGCCACGTTTTCTCGGAAACGGCTGGAGCGACAAATTCGTGATTGGTGTCATTCTAGAGCAACAAATTAACAACAAATTCTCGTACCAATCTGAATTTCGTCAGACAATTAGATCAAAAGTTACGGGGGTGGCTGTGCTGGCGTAATATTACGGTAGCACAGCCACGTTTTCTCGGAAACGGCTGGAGCGACAAATTCGTGATTGGTGTCATTCTAGAGCAACAAATTAGCAACAAATTCTCGTACCAATCTGAATTTCGTCAGACAATTAGATCAAAAGTTACAAGGGTGGCTGTGCTGGCGTAATATTACGGTAGCACAGCCACATTTTCTCGGAAACGGCTGGAGCGACAAATTCGTGATTGGTGTCATTCTAGAGCAACAAATTAGCAACAAATTCTCGTACCAATCTGAATTACGTCAGACAATTAGATCAAAAGTTACGGGGGTGGCTGTGCTGGCGTAATATTACGCTAGCACAGCCACGTTTTCTCAGAAACGGCTGGAGCGAAAAATTCGTGATTGGTGTCATTCTAGAGCAACAAATTAGCAACAAATTCTCGTACCAATCTGAATTTCGTGAGACAATTAGATCAAAAGTTACGGGGGTGGCTGTGCTGGCGTAATATTACGCTAGCACAGCCACGTTTTCTCAGAAACGGCTGGAGCGACAAATTCGTGATTGGTGTCATTCTAGAGCAACAAATTAGCAACAAATTCTCGTACCAATCTGAATTTCGTCAGACAATTAGATCAAAAGTTACAAGGGTGGCTGTGCTGGCGTAATATTACGCTAGCACAGCCACGTTTTCTCGGAAACGGCTGGAGCGACAAATTCGTGGTTGGTGTCATTCTAGAGCAACAAATTAGCAACAAATTCTGGTACCAATCTAAATTTCGTCAGACAATTAGATCAAAAGTTACGGGGGTGGCTGTGCTGGCGTAATATTACGCTAGCACAGCCACGTTTTCTCAGAAACGGCCGGAGCAACAAATTTGAAAATAGTGTAACAAATTAGCAACAAATTAGCAACAAATTACTGAGTATGTTAGAAGTTGGGGTTGCAATGTTGCTGTTCCAGCGTAATAGGGCTCACCAAAATACAGGTATCTCTTTGCTACAAGAGCTGGACATCTGCATATGATGTGATACGGCGTCTCGTCGTCTTCAAAGCATAGTCTGCACCATGAGGTCCTGGTCAGCCCCATGGAGTAGAGGTGCCGGTGCATTCTACAGTGACCTGTAAGAAGAGCTGTAACTAGTCTTACCTTGGACCTGCACAGATTAAGGAGAGTCTCCGTCCTCTTCTTGTCCACAAAGGAAAGGAACAGCTTCGCCTGTCTCTGGGTGGAGCTGCTGCACCACTTCCTCCTGTGCTCAGCTTCCGCCCACCTTCTAATACTTAATCTGGCCACAGCTGGTGCGATCCCACATTGAGGGTTTTTTTGAAAGTTGCGGTTTTCAATAAAAACAGAATAGAAAATAACTGTCAATATATATTCTTCTATATGGGGGGGGGGGGTCATAGTTTTTGCGTGGCTCCTCCCTCTCTCAATAGGAAGGAAACCCTATATATATATAGCCCCCTATAGATATATTATCTCAAAGTCCGATTTTGGTACAAAAAATCTGTAATAGTTTCCGAGAAAAGTAGGTATAAAAAAGAAGATTATTGGACCTCATTTTTGTTTTTGGTACTTAGAATCGTGGGATTCAATTGAAATAATTTCCATATGTTTGAAATTTATCTAAACTAAGATTTTGTTTTATTTTGGTTACATTTGGAATTAAGGATGTATTCGGAAAAAAAATGTTATTACCTACAAATAAGGTTCTTATGCGATTTTTTATATTGCGTTCTTATTGGAAGGGATCAGGAATTAAATGGAGCAATTCCCGCTTAGGGTAAGCCTACACGGGCCGGCGAAATCATCGGCCGGCAGCTACCCGGCGCCGCACAGGGGGCCAAACAACTTTTCTTGTTTCAAAAAAGGCTATAGTCTCCAAATCTTAACCGATTTCAATGATTTTTTTTTTAAAATGAAAGCTAATAAACTGTATACGAACTTCGTCTGGCCAGACTTTTGTTTTTTATTTCCTCTGTTTATTAAATTACGTGTAAATAATACACGAATTTTTCACATTTTGTCAAAAATCCATATTTTTACATATTCTGCTATAAATATATATTTTTTCTACATATTTTGACATTATTTTTACTTTTTAATGGAAAAAATAAAGGGGAAACCAAGAAGCTCCCCCGGCGCTAATGGTCTAGGAGCAGGTGCGTTTTAAAAAATTATAAAACAAAAAAATTTTGAACTTCTTTTTACCCCTTTTAAAATGAGTTCCAAATTTTTATTTATGCTTGTTTTTCTTCAATATTTTATACAGTTTTAGGTACTTTTTTAATACATATTTTCAATTTTTTATTACTTATTTCAATATAAATACTTAAATATATATGTACATATTTTGAATTTTATTTTACGTGAACATCCGTTCCCTATTCATGACTATCGACAGCCATGAACTATCGATATATCAATAGTAGCTATCGACTATCGCCCATCCCTAATTCAAGGCTCACCCCTACTATCTATATAGTGTAACTAATATACAGGGTGTCCCACGTTGAGATGTCATAACTTTAGGGGTTCATTCTGCATCCCATTTGTAGTTCAGGGGCGCAAAAATGAGCGATATATCTGATAATGTAGAGGAGCTACAGAAACTTTTGTCTTTTTTAAAAACTACAGGCTTTTTAAAGAAAAACTGAGGTTTCGGAATGTGTGATCACTGTATCGTGAATAAAGACCACATTTTTAGAATCTACATTAAATTTCCAATAAGAAACACCCGTTACTGAAATATTACCATGTAAATTAAGAGCTATATTAAAAGCCATATAAATGAGAATGTTTAACATGAGTGTTATATTAAATTATTCAATATTTTCTTAATCACCTTTTTTTAGACTTAGAGGTTTGCCTCCGCCTCAAAAGTTGCATTATTCAATAATCTTCAAAATGGTACCTCGTAGTTTTAGAAAGAAATCGATTATAATCTATTTTTTCTGATTTCTATGTCAAAACCAATGAATGTGCTTTAGCGAGAACGTGCCATTCTCAAGAAATTCTTTAGTTTTACACGATGATGGCGATGTCCCATCCTTCCATGACTGCATGACGTTTATTACACAAGCCCATCTACTAAATAACAACTCACTCTGGTTTCAAATGGATGATTGTCCAGCCGATAATGGACGAGTGGCGACGGAATGGCTGAACAGTGAATTCCCTAACTGTTTCCACACTACGTAAACACAAGTTTTGCTCTGATAAGGATAGGGGGGCACTTCGGAATCAAGGGTGAAAGAATTCAGAATAATACATTGGATATAATTACCGTTATTGTAAATACAATTAATACATGTATTATATGGTTATGCCTTGAGGGTCTTACTTTATTTAATTTGTAATATCAATTCTATTCCTTTTTATACAATTTCTGCTTATAAGTTAACTGGGTTATACATTACTATAATTTGAAATTGTATCCAAAAAACTCTCTCTTGCAGATAAAAATCGAAAAATGAAAGGCACCATCAAAAGTTGCTTTAAAATGCTACATCGTTTTCCTAGGAAAAATCTATAGAAATCTATGGTTGAGAGAACAATGGTTATTACTGTGGACTAATAACTATTTTTCGCAGTAGATTTTCAAAATGTCTACAAATATAAGCTTAACATCGAACTGAATCCACGGCATTACGGAGAATGTCTTGTCTTTGAGTTTTCCTTTAAAAAATCCATTATTTTTTTAAAAAAGACAAAAGTTTGAGTAGCTCCTCTACATTTTCAGATAGAACGCTCATTTTTGCGCCCCTGAACTACAAATGGGAAGCAGAATGAACCCCTAAAGTTATGACATCTCATCGTGGGACACCCTGTACATTAGTTACACTATATAAACATTCTGTGCAAAATCAGTTGTATATAAGATAATGCAGTAAAAGGCAGGGATGCAGTTGAAGATAGGCCGTGTTGCAAGGCGTGCATGTTAAGACGGACTGCATGTTAGCTGGTCCTGCATTCCTGGGTTTATTGCACTACTCGGAAGTACAGTCAGGCTCTATGCACATATACCCTTCCATTCTAGGATCAGTTTACCATTATATCCACGCAGTACAATTCAAACAACTCATCTCCAAGAAAAGCAAAACGGTTTGGAGCTAGATTGGGCGTAATGAACCGAAATAGGAAATAGCATAGGAAAAAGTCTATGAATATATATATATATATATGGACCCAGATTCAAAACCCGAGCGCACACTAAGGATTTTATATTATAGTGTCTTCGTTCGAGGATTGGATTTGGGGTCCCATATATATATATAATCAAAATTGGTCTAATATTTATGAAATTTGTAAGATAAGGTCAAGTTCGTTAACCAGCATAATGCATCCACCGGAACATGGTTTTTGGAGAGAGATATTTCAGCGAAAAAATTGTAACACTTACATTTTCGAGTTAATATAATTGAAGGCTTTCATTTATAGGTTCTCTAATGTAGAAAAACGAACGAAATTACTTTTAAGCGATATCTGTAACAGTTTACGAGAAGAGTTGATACAACTAATTTTCAGTTTGGGTATTCAGAAAGGATTGATTAATTTGAAACATATTCCAGACATTTTACATTCATCTCATCTAAGATATATAAATTGTGTTGGCGCTTGGAGTCAAGGAAGTATTAGAAAACAAGATTTTATTACATATACGAATAGTTTTCGGATTTTGATCTATTTTTTAAAGCATCAGCAAAAAGCTTACTAAATTCTCTAAAAAAAAGGTGAAGTAATTTTCGTTGGGACGATGTAACAGTTTTGTCCCTGTTTATGTCACTTTTTTATTGTTTTTTGTTATTTTTTTTTAAATTATTTTCAACAGTATTTTAGTAAAACTATGTAAGAAAATGAGAAACGTATTGATAATAGTGTTTTCCTAGATGGAATGTTGAGAAAGAGGATGAAATAATTTCCGCTTAGGATAAAATCAATTTCCTGTTGTGGCGCCTAAAATCTTACTTTTTGAGATTTAATTTTATGTTTTTCAAGATCAAACCCCACCAATAACTGCTTCTATTCGTTTACTAATGACACTAGGGATATGAAGGGAACCGCGTTAAGATGACGAAGTCCCTGTAAGTCGGACAGTTTTTTTTTCTTTTTGGTTAGTTTGTGGGCCTATTTAATTATATCAAATGATTTGTTAAAATAAAAAAATAACAGATAATTATTTTGAAAAGAGGTCAGAGTTGACAGAAACGCGCCAAGAAAAACTTAAGAAGGTTATAAAAATAAATGTAAACTTATTTGACCTTAACAAAGAGAAAATAGTTCTAGAAATTATAAGAGGCAAATTTAATATGTATATTTTCGTGCCAGGCGGAAGGCCAAAAAATAAAAAGTTCACCACTCAGTTTCACCAACTTTATTGCGTCCCTACATGTTTCACACCTTTGTTGGTGCCTCTTCAGGGAAAATAGTTACATATATAAAACTTACAGCCTCAATCTGAGGAGGATAACCTTCCACCAGTACGGCCACGTCTAGACTGATCATGGTCTGAAATCCAACATGGCGAAATATAATCAGCTGATCCATAATCGATTTGTCATACATTTAAAATTTAAAATTAATTCCCAGAAGAAATATAGTCCTAAAAATTTAAACCATCTTCCCACCCTCTAATTAAAACATATTTTTACTTTTTGTCAAATAAATTAATAAATATCGTGTTCAAATGTAGTATTTCGGTTTTTTTATTTATTTAACCTTCTTTCTATTTTCTATGATATGGATATCTTCCCTAATTATTCTTTTCGTTCTATTTCTTTCTTTACCTAATGTGCTAATATTTTCAAAATCGAGAACAAAATTCAAAAATCTTTCCAAAATTCAGGAAATAAACGTAATAATTTAAATTTAGAACATATTTTTAATAATGAATGGGTGGTTAATTTATCGGATTCTATTATTCCAGAAGAAATATTAAACTGTTTATCACTTAGTGACAATTTTAATATCTTAAAGCCTTTAAAGGAATATGACATAATAAATTATGTAAATAATATGGAATACATGCTAGAAAACATTGGGATTGATGCGGAAACTAAAAATAAAATTAGAGGAAGGTGTTCAAATGTACTTAGTAAAGTTAAAAAGTTTCGATTTTGAAAATATTAGCACATTAGGTAAAGAAAGAAATAGAATGAAAAGAAGAATTAAGGAAAATATCTATATCATAAAAAATAGAAAGAAGGTGGTAAATAAAAAAAAGGCCGTCACGCAGGAGCTGCATAACTAAGCACTTTCCTCAGAATTTGGGTAGTGTAGACTGCTTTCCAGAACAATTTGCTTAAAATATCCTACATATATAAAATAAAAACATGAATAGTTCTCTTATAAATTTGTAATGAGTAACTGATCAATTATTAATTTGCTTCCAGAGTTATGTTTACACATGGTACCTATTACACTACGTAATAAATACCAAAAACCTCATATTATCGTATTTTGATCTAACGCAGGAACAGGATACAGTCACTCTAGTGGTAGAAAGCGCTCCTTGCGGAGGCTTTGTGAGCCAACGTCTGGCGGGCTTTTCTATTGAAATATATTACAAATTAAACCCCCGCTTTCCGATTGACCGATTCAGCTCATTTTTACAACACTTCTTTCTCATGAGTTACCCACGACGTATACCGCGTTTCGTTACAATACAGCAGAAATTACGACCGGTATGAGTATAATAGGAATTTGGGTCCGGAGTAAACCCCCCCTTCTAATGAACCGATTTAGTTTATTTTTACAACACATATTTACCTGTAGATTACCACTACGAATACCGAGTTTCGTCGAAATATACCAAAAATCACGGCTGGTAGTGGCGAATTGGTATTGTGGGTCCGGAGTAAACCCCCCCCCCCCCCCTAATGAACCGATTTAGTTTATTTTTACAACACATATTTACCTGTAGATTACTACTACGAATACCGAGTTTCGTCGAAATATACCAAAAATAACGGCTGGTAGTGGCGAATTGGTATTGTGGGTCCGTGGGGGAGTAAACCCCCCCTTCTAATGAACCGATTCAGTTTATTTTTACAACACATATTTACCTGTAGATTACCACTACGAATACCGAGTTTCGTCGAAATATACCAAAAATCACGGCTGGTAGTGGCGAATTGGTATTGTGGGTCCGGAGTAAACCCCCCCCCCCCTAATGAACCGATTTAGTTTATTTTTACAACACATATTTACCTGTAGATTACTACTACGAATACCGAGTTTCGTCGAAATATACCAAAAATAACGGCTGGTAGTGGCGAATTGGTATTGTGGGTCCGTGGGGGAGTAAACCCCCCCTTCTAATGACCCGATTTAGTTCATTTTTATATCTCAATTTTCTCTCTATATTAACACAACGAATACCAAGTTTCGTTGAAATATAACAAATATTACGGCTGACATAGTCAAATTAGTGTTATGGGTTGGGGGTAAACCCCCCCTTCTGGTGGACCGACTTTGGTGGTTAACGAACTCGTTCAATCGCTTGCTAATTGAATGCTATATACCAAGTTTCGTGACGAAAAAACAAAAACTCTGGCCGCTATCGTGTTAACAGACACACACACACACACACACATATATATATATATATATATATATATATATATATATATATATATATATATATATAGATATATATAAATTTTAACGGGGGTCATTTTCGGTGTCTACTACGTAGGATCGATAAAGATTTGAAGAAATTTTTCAAAAATTCCGTCATGAGTCCAACCTCAATAGCTACTTTCCTTCGGAGGAAAGTGCTAAAAACTGAAATACTATGGCTCGAAAATACGAAGATTAAAAAAAGGGTCAGTTGAAGAATAATTAATATGTGTATATGTGTATATATATATATATATATATATACACATGTATTACTAAAATATCCTTAGTAGAAAGAAGGTATAAATAACCTAAGACATTAAAAGCCAGTAAGAGGTTAAGCAAGCGCATAATGATCGGTAGCAGGATTGCATTTTCTGCCATTAAAATTCTAAAATTAATATAATAGTATATATTAAGGGTGGTTAGATTAAAGAGAAATGTTTAGGGAGATTATTGAGGATAATTTTAGGATGAACAGGTTTTGCAGTTTGCGGATCTCCTAAGATAGAAAGGGAACAAGATGTACTACTTTCACCAGATGTGTAGTCATTAGTACTCAATATAATGTAATGGAACTCATTAAAAATATCATTTAGTAATCATTTTTATATATCCTAGAAGATTAGCTACCTTAGAGAAAAATAAATATTGGGTTGGTGAAAAAATAATGGAGGTTTACATGTGAACAATTACCTTTAGATATTTTTAGCGCGGTTCCTCCCTCCCTCCATAGGGAGGAAACCCTCTTATGAGGTTGACCTCATGAAGCAATCCGGAAGTGCAGACACGAAAATTTCATGTTTCAGATCCCATAGATCAATAGTATAACGGCGGTTCCGTTATACTATGTATGTATATATATATATATATATATATATATATATATATATACACATTTTACTTGCTGTTACCTGGCGTGCTATACTACACCTACTTTCTGCATCTATAATAAATTGGAAAACAAATAAGTAATATTTAAATCTAATAACATAAATCTGTAATTGTTCAGTTTCGAACCCGTGACCTCCGAACTGTAGGTCCTAGACGATTTTAACCATAACATCCCTCGGATCAAGATCTACCTATGTGCAAAGTTTGATGAATATCGGTTAAACGGTGTGGATTTGTATAAGGAACAAACATACAGACAGACAGCTGGTAGACGTTTTTGACCTAGCCTACGAGGCTTCCCAGATCAAGACCTACATGAAAGCCAAGCTTGGTCAAAATCGGATACACGGTGTGGATTTGTATAAGGAACAAACAGATAAACATACAGACACACACACACACACACACACACATATATATATATATATATATATATATATATGTATATAAAATTGTCTGTTCGCGCTCCTGACGGCTCAAAAATGGTCCGATTTTAATGAAATTTGGTACAAAAATCTGTCGTATAATTTCTTATGTATACTGTTCATATGTATGCTGGTCACTCGTTTTACCGATTTCCTAACATAGAAAAACTAATGCATCCATTTTTAAAGCGATATGTGTAACCGTTTTCGAGAAACATTGAACCACCTACTTTTCCAAACTAATTTTTAGTTTGTGTATTCAGAAACAATTAATTCAGTTCAAACTTGTTCCAGACGTTTGATATTCATCTAATGTATGATAATAAATTTTGGTGCCGTTCGGAATTAAGGAAGTACTAGAAATAAGATATTTTATTAACAGGCTTGAAAAGTTTTGGGGTTTCCGTATACTTTCTAAAATATCTCGAAAACGGGCGGGAAATCGTGGTATGTAGAAGGTGACTATTCGAAAGCTTACAAAATTCCCTACAAAAAAGTTCCGAATAAAATTTTCGATAGGGCAATGTAAATCCGAGAAATAAGTGCTTAAAACTTAAAAATTGTTAGTTTAGTTCTTGTCAACGGGGTTTTGTCACTTTTTACTCAACATTATAATTGGTTATTGTTTTTTTAATTGCATTTGTATATTAGTATTTTAATAAAATAAGGTATGAAAATGAGAAACTTATTGGTAACAGTGTTTCCCTGGCGAATCTTGAGACGGTTGGGGGAGTCATTTCCGCTTATATAATCAGTTTCCTGTTGTGGTGCCTTAAATCTTCACGAAGATTAAAAAAAAAAGATTAAGATATTTTTCTAGATTTCTTTAAGATATTTTTCACGAAAGATCATAACCTACCAATAACTGCTTCTATTCCTTTACTAATGGCACTAGGGATATGAACGGAGCCACGCTAAGATGACGCCATTCCTGCGAGCCGGAATTTTTTATATTGTGAACGTTTTTTAAACTTTTACTATTATTGTTGATAGTTTTTGCTATACAGTAGCATTTTATATTTTTATTGCGTTCTAAATAGTGCATATCGTCGATACAAAAGCAAAGTAATGAATATGAAAATCACCAATTTTCAGAGTGGAAAAGTATTCATTCATAAATTTTTTTTGAACAGTCAAATATTCGGCAGATTTGACCTTTTGATAGTGGGATACTTTCCCTTTAATAGAGTGAAGTCAGATTGAAGAATTTGCCGTAAATAAGTCCAGCAGAAATTATTAAAGATGGACAATGAAAGATGCATTTTTTCATATTCGTTAGTTTGCTTTTGTATCGACGATATGTGTGGAAAGGCTTTGTGCATAATAGAAAGGAAGCATCGTGGGAAGATTAATTTATTTCAGTTATCGGTATTTTATTTTTGTATTCTTAAAAGAACTGGCAAGAGTTGCCCCCCCCCCAAATTGTATGAAACATTAACTTATATTAACGACGTTTCAAATCTGTTTAGGTTCATCATCAGGGATCTACATAAATTATAGTAAAAAGAGGAGTAAGGAGGAAACATCTCCTATGTTACTAATAACAATACATATATGAGATAAATAATAATAAAATATATTAGGTACCTTATATTTAGTTGTGTTAAGGTCTATTATAATTTTAAATTTCATTTTATCTATCTCTCTCTCTCTCTCTCTATATATATATATATTTATATATATATATATATATATATATATATATATATATATATATATAAATCACGTGTCTGTCTGTTTGTCCGTTTGTCTGTTTGTTCCTTATACAAATCTACACCGTTTGACCGATTTTGTCCAAACTTATACGGGACTACTCCTAGGCTAGGTCAAAATAGTCAAATTTCAAAATTTGGTCAATAGGTTAAAAGTTTTGTTGAAGACAAATTGGCTACACTGAACCATTCAGATTCTGACGGCCATTTTGAATTGTGTCTCAAATTTATTTGTTGTTGTTCTTGATAATGAGAATAACTCGAACTCATTGATGACTTTACATTATTATATATTTATGTAATGCAGTTTATTTCAATTTTATATCACCTCTAACTAAGGAGCGCTGGCCTTACTTTGATAAGAGCTATCTACCTGCAGGCTGTGGTGCTGGCTTCTGTCGGCTGTTTTATGAATTACTAGACATATATAAACAATTTCACACCGTTTCTCCGATTTTGACGTAACTGGGTATACAGGTAGCTCTTGATACGGGGAGAGTCATAGTCAGAAATTAGGCGTAGCATGGCACACAGGGTAACAGCTAGTGGTCCATAAATATTACATTTTGAGAGTAAATATTAAATGAATTTGTATTAATAGTAGTGACATAGGAGATGTTTCCTCGTTACTTTTCTTTTTACTTTTATTTTATTTATGTAGATGCCTGATGATGTACCTAAACAGGCTTGAAACGTTGCAAATATTAGTTTTGGCGAGCAACTCCTGCTAGTTCCTTCAAGAATCTATTGATCCTTCCCCACCTTAACCTTCAATTTACACATTTTTTTTATTACTATTTATTTTTTTTATGACGCCTAAAATGTGATATTCCGCTAGTCCTGCCAGATAGCCACCTGTTGATAGGAGCGCGGATAAAGCGACAGAGCGGAAAATGTGATGCGGTGACACACTCCTGCAGGAATTGGCCAAGACGATGTCAGGGCCGGTCGGGTGGCGGGCGTCGGGGAATGTCGGCTATGTCCGGAATTCCGCTGTCTTGCGGGTTTAGTATACCAGCAGCGCCTTAATCCGAGCACTAAGAACAGGACTGACCAACTCAAGGTCAAAATTGTTAACGAGACTAGTCAGTCCTGAGAACATCTGGTCTCAGTTCGAGAGGGGGCACGATAATTTTTGGGAAAATATCTTCGCAACAAATAGAAATTTTAAATATTTTTGAGCTCTTAATTGCTTTAAACCAAATATCAGGACCTTGGAAGAGTAAGGGCGAATCACGAATTCCGGATGTTGGAAAATCGAAGTTAAAGTTCTAGAAGCGCTTCAGGATAGCAAAGGCGAATGTTTACTCTATGGAATGCTGATTCATAAATCTAATTGAAATGTATGCAATTGGTATTCAATGTTTTAATTTATAGTTAAATGAGTGATTTATGGATAACAAAATACTAGGAGGGACGTTTGGGATCCGGGATTCGCCTTTGAAATCGGACATTGAATTTTTCATGATGATGATGCTATTCACTTTAACTTGAAACTGTGAGAGAACTAAAGGCGAACCAGAGAAACAAGGCGAAGTGTCGTGTTACTTACATCTTTCTGAAAATAAAATAAAAACTCGATTTTTCAACCATTTGTTTTTGACTTTGCAACAATTACACAGGCACACACACACACACACACACACAAAAAAGTGGTCTATAGAAACCATAAATATATTCTTATGTATTTCGACTCGCTGAATCCGAACCCGGAGTCTGTTTGATCCCGCCACGTCAAGTTTAAAAGCATAAGTGACCGCTGCTAATCTCTAATCCGGCGTTTTCTCTAATCCGGCTGTACCCCGGTCCCGTCGACGTCGGATTAGAGAGAGTCTACTGTATATATAACATTTACATATTTGTTGTAGTTAATGGGAACAAATGACATTAATTATTTATTTTCGGATGTTGAGCTTTTTTTTATTAGACCAATTCTTTATCATCCTTTTTGGTATTTAATTCCTCAATTGTTTGGAAAGTTTAGCTCTGCTCTTCTTTCATGCTAACTATATCCTTTTATTTTCATTTTTTAATATTTCCTTTAGATTCTCTCTCTCTTTTACAATTTCCTCAAATATCTTTATTTCCTTTAGATGCTGTTGGACTTGAGAATACCATCTTCATTTAATTGTTTTACTTTGAATGAAACAGCAAATCTTCTTATTTAATTTATTTTCTTTCACACTTTATAGATGATTATTAAATAAAATATCCCATTCCTTATTGTCAGACATTTTTCCGATTTGTTATAAAGTTTATCATTTGGAATTAATTTTATCTTTTCTCCGGAAGACGGATTCTGCTGGTTAACGAGTTGACCTTGAAAATCATACGAAAGATTTTTGTGCTATATTTCATCAAAATCGGTCCCTTTTTGAGGATCTTTGAAAAGGCCGAACAGACAAAAATATACACATATATATTTGAACCACCGTTATTTTCGTGATCTATCCGACGCAACAAGCTGTCACCGGGTCTGGGCCGCCTCCAAAAGCCTCCGCCAGATGGCTCGGTCCTGTGCAGGAGGTTTCCAGTTCCCAGCTCCCAGCAGGTCTCGTTTCCATCTGAGTTGGCGGCATCTTCCCATCTCATGTTAGGTCTGCCAACTCTCCGTTTTCCGAGCATCTTATCGGTCAGTATCTTTTTGGTCAGATCGCTATCCTCCATTCTCACCACATGGCCTGCCCAGCGAAGCCTTCCAATTTTAATGAATTTGGCAGCATCTGTATCACCATATAGCCGATACAACTCTGCATTCTTCCGTCTCCTCCATACATCCCCGGCTCTAACGGGACCATAGATCGGGTCTATTTCGGAAAAGGGGTGCCAGTGATTTTGTTAAATAACTGTTATTATTATAACATATGTTTATTAAAGAAAATACATTTTATAAATAACCTCAAAACATATGTAATAATCTCAACTGATAAAAGCAAGTTAAACTCTGAACGAAATTTGACGATGTTCTCTAAAATCTTGCCTAACAGTCATTCCTTCTCTTACCTCCTCCTGCATATAAACCCGCATAGATACGAATCCAGCATGCTTCTCCTAGTCCTGCATTCTCTCTTGTTTCTGCGTTTCATCGAAGCCCAAAGAGATTCAACCCTCTGGGTATGAGCACCTGTTGTCACGTCTACCAAGTTTTTGGAATGATTCACTACATAATGTTTATATCGCATACCCCCAACTATCTTCAGTCCTTTGTATGCCTTCCAGCAATCTGAAGGCAATCCCTGTGGTTACAATACCACTTTTTTTCTTCGAGCCGTAACTTCATTGGATGCCCTTTGCCGCAAACCTTTGTACTCGGTATGATCCTTTTGATCTGTACAAACCTAAGAGCATTGTCTTCATTCATGCTATGGGCACTTAACTGAAATAGATTCATTAGGCTTGAGCCAGCAAAGATCACAAATGAAACTATAACAAAATTAGGAAATTTCGTGAGGTTACCGCCACATATGTTTTACTTTCTTTAGTTAAAATAATCACAGTTACTGATAAAATCACTTGCACCCCTTTTCCGAAATAGACCCCCAAGATCTTTCATAGTATAGATTTTCGTAATCTATGGATTCTGATATTATATAGTCGGCACTTCGGGATAGCGTCAGGACGTCAAACTCATAAGCTGGTTTCCTCCCTACGGATGGAGAGAGGAACAGCGCTAAAATAAAGACCACTATGAAGAAATGTATAATTAGGTTCTTGAGCGAGCACCTCATCCCTATGATTCCTTGGAAAAGCGCTAAAAAGGAAGCGCCACCAGACAGACTCCATGAACTTGGCCGAGCTTCGAAGGGCAGCGACCCCCAACCAAGCTAGCAGAAGTACTTTCATCTTGCCGACATGCACCGTTACTTCGCCAACCTTTCTCCAATCTCTCTATCTCTCTCCTTCATTTTTGCACTCTCGCATTCTTCAGATGGGAGATGATTAAAACGCCGACCACACACACCCACAAACGCATATATTCAAAGATCATTAGAAGGAAAGGTCTATCTAACGTTTAAGTATTCTCGTTTTTTTTTTTGGTTGTTTGTTTTTTCCTGGGCTTCCTCCTTATAAGTGAAAAAGTGGAATGAATACGAACAATTTTTTTATTGTTTTGATTTTTATTTTTGACATGGATATGTCTTACGTTAGCTATGGCCAAGTAAGACCATAGCTAATGTAAGACATATCCATGTCACGCTACACCATATGGTGCCAGCCCGGGACCGTGTTTTCTACTGTTGTGATTTGTCATCGTGTCCCGGCCACGGTAAAACAATCATGCCAGAATTTTCAGTGGACTCGTTCACGCTACACGGTATGGTATTTTTATTTTTTTGTCATGGATATGCCTTAGCTATGGCCAAGTAAGACGGTAAAACTGTAACGGTTCGGCTACGTCCGGACGATGGTACACGAGGGTTCCGTTACTATGGGTACTAAGCCTCGTGGTTACCGTACTATCGAAACCGTCAAATTTCCATAGGTTATGAGGTAAAATCATAACAGCGTTTATACAGGAACTACATTGTCAGTCGGGATGGTGTGTGTCAGGATGTCGTCCGCGGACATATCCATCATACAACCTATTTACCATAGGGAAATGTTTAATATAATTTTTATTATTATTTAAATTTTAACGTCCATTATTATTAACTACGAATTTTAGGACGGGTTATCAATAGGTTACCACCCTTTTCTAGCCAGGACAGGGCTGATCCCTTTTATTTTTTCTAAAGAAATGCACCAACCCATAGTGGGAATCCAACCCACGACCTTTGGCACGGAGAGTGAAGTGCTCACGCCTTAACCCTCACGGCCACCGGGCCTCCGAATTTTTTATTTATTCTGTTTGTAAAATCTTGAATAATTAATATAATTTTTAATAATTACTCAAGATTTTACAAAAAGAATAAACCCACAATTCTAATGAACCGGTTTAGTTTATTTTTAATACATATCGTTGTCCTTAGATATCCACGACATATACAGAGTTTGGAATAGAACCGAAATTACGACCCGTATGAGGAAATTATTATTTAAATTTTAACGTCCATTTATTATTAACTACGAATTTTAGGACGGGTTATCTATAGGTTACCACCCTGATGAGCAAATTAGTAATTTGCGTCCAGAGTAAACCTAAGCTACTAATGAACCGATTTAGTTTGCTTTTGCAACACCCTTTTTTTCTTTAGAAGACCGCAAGGAATGCCGAGTTTCGTTAAATATAACAACAATTACGACCGGTATTGGAAAATTGGTAATTTGTTTCCGGTTAGACCGATTTGCTGGTTAACGAACTCTTTCAATAATTTGCTAGGGGTATATATAGGAACACTGAATAATTAAAGAGGTTTTCCCGTGCAACCTCAATAGCTACTTTCCTCCGGTTTGTGAAAACATAAAAAAGAAGAAAGGTCTATCAAGTTTAGCAGGTTTCAGTGGAAAGTGATAAAATCTTATCAGTCAGGTATAAACGGTCGGCATGCGCAGAATATGGCGTTTTATTACTCTTGGTAGAAAGGATCGTATCTCATGCGTTAACTGTTCTGGGCGGTTGATGACTTTATTAGAGGCAATTTATCCGCGGCTTAAGACGTCCATTGGCATCGAATGGGTATATATCAACGGTAGAAAGGACATAAAGGCTGAAAGAGGGCGGAAGGACAAGGAATGTGAAACAGTCCGCTAGCTAGTTGTGTCTCGTTGATTAATCAGCAGAAAAAAAAACGAGAAAAAAGGTGACTATTGCTCTACTAATGACTTCTTTAAGAGGTATAAGTCAGCTGTTGTAACTGCACCCCGTTCCTGATAAGGGAGATCTGGATCAGGTGGCCTCATAACCGCTAGGGGTTTTTACATCCGCCATCGTTCGCAAGAACGCTAAAGGAATATTCTCATAGATTCTTCGATGGAGGTAATGGTTACTAACTGGAAATTAATCTGGACTACTAGTCGACACTTGGAGAAAGCATAATACCCTCATGGAGTATTATACTCCTCGTAAAGAACCGATCCGGTTCAGGAAACACTCAACCTCAGCAACGCTTTTTAACTTCTTAAGCAGATCATTCATGTTCAGATTTGTAGTACGACTTGGACCGAAGTTGGACCACAAATAGGATTGTGAATGGGCTTCTTGGAAGTCTAGTTGGACGAGTTGGAACATTTAGAGGGACGACTCGAAGGTCCGACATCCGACTGGCGACGGAGTTGTAGCGGGAGTTAGTGCTTGACCTTCGGGCATCTTTGGTCTGCACTCAATACATTTTTCGACTCGTGAGCGACATATGCAGTCGTGAAAACATACTAGAACTAAAGTTGTGTCGCTATTTGGGTAGCAAGTCGGAGCGTGAGTGGAGTCGACTATCGGACTAGCGGTAGTCCTACTAATTCGTACTGCGAATTGGAACGCGAATGGCCTGCTTTATGGAAATATGGTCAGAATATGCAGATTTTCGCAAAAAATCTAAATTTAGACCGTTTCGGCATGAGCTTTGGCAGCTTTCTTCGATGCCTATCAGTTTGCGGAAGACCAAGACCCTGTACTTTCCCTTCTGTTCTGCCATTTACAATTTTAATGATCAAACACTTAACGTGAATCACAACAAAAACTGATTATGTCTCGTTTAGGACTAGGCAAGGTTTTGAGAGGTCAGACAAGGGAGATAGTGTTCTGCGATGCCTCATTGTTCAAATTATATAATAATTGACGAGGAATTATTGTTAAATTCTCTTTCAAAGAAAAGAGCATTTTATTTCTATCATCATCCATCGGGTGGGTAGTGGAGTGTTGAGTTGGCCTTTCGTATCCGCCTTCCTATGACAGTTTCCAGCCAGCTTATTTTCATTCTCTCTGTATTTTGAGAGGGAAAGAAGGGCCAACTCAACATGAAAAATATACGTTCTCTGAAACGTCAGGATCGGATGGCTGGGAAAACAATTTTACCGGATGTTGAGTTCACACTTCTTATATCGTCGTTACAAATGCAAAGTATCGAATGTGAAAAGTGGTTTGGTACCTTATAGATGACTTTATATAAATTTTATCTTGTGTTATATTTTAATTAGACTTAATGCACATTCGTTAGTTTGATTTTCTGTAATTGAAAATTATTTTTGCCACATCGTACATCATTCCAACAGAAACCAGTTTAGATTGAAAACGAAAAATGCATTTTTGCACATAAGATACTTTGCATTTGTATCGACGATATCATCCTTAGCGGACGCCTTTCCAATTGGTACAGAAGTAGCAGGAGTACGTGTACAGACGTTGGCCTGGTGGCTACATTTTGGAACCTGAAAAACGAGAAGAAGTCGGTTCCAATATGGAAAGGGTTAAAGTTTTGCAGTAATGGGAGTGTTGAAAGTAGTGACTACCTCATCATGCCAAAGTATGGAAAATGTGCTTTTGCAGAATTAATTTTCGATGAACATTTTCTCGTTATTTTTAAAGGACTATTGATGTCTTTTAAAGTTCATGCTTCAATAAAATCACGACGAAACACAGCCCATAAAAAAATCGGCGAGGAGGGGGAGGTTAAAATAACACCCGCATTCATAAGATTAATTAAAAAATAATATAGGGAGCAGAAAGTTGCCCGGGGCGGTCCCCCGACCAGCATACATTTCAAAAGCGGCTTGTATGAATTTTCGAACAGAATATAACAGTTTCTTTCTTTTTTTTTTAAATCTTTTTTAAAACAGGAATAAATTTGCATAATCCATCTAAATCAAATAGCAATCAAGACAAGATATTAATTTTCACGGTCGACTTAAAGGATCGGCTTTCGGAGATGAAGCATTCCTCAAGAAGCACGCATGAACCTCAAGATATTTTAGCGGGTTTTCTACGTCCTTACAGAAACCAAAAATTTAAATATTATATTATATGGTATTATATATAATTACCAAAAAATATTAAAAAAAAAAAAAAAAAAGAAGGAGAATATTT
This sequence comes from Gonocerus acuteangulatus, assembly GCA_946811695.1. NCBI lineage: Eukaryota > Metazoa > Arthropoda > Insecta > Hemiptera > Coreidae > Gonocerus > Gonocerus acuteangulatus. The sequence continues at coordinate 53,439,339 of OX328131.1, forward strand.
CAGTACATAAAAATTTAATGTCGACTTCCTTACTCCCTGCTGTTTACTGGGGAGAAGTGACACCGGTAGACGCCTGGCGAGGATAATCGATCAGTTATCGACCACCAATGGCAGAAAATTATTAAAGTACTATTATCGCTATTACAGAATGGGGATTAGTAGTAGAAGAGTGAACATTTAGGGATTTACGTATTTTTTAATGCCCAATCATAAAAAATTAAGTAACTTTTGTCCAAAAAAAAAATTTTGGGGGGTGGACCACCCTTATCACTTAGGGGTATGAAACATAGTTTATATCATATTCTCAGTCCGACCGACAGAACACAGAACATTTCAAAAAAATCCGGTCAAGCCGTTTCGTAGGAGTTTTGTTACAAACAATGTAACACTAGAATTTTATATATTATGTATTTATTTATTTAAGGCTTCAACATTGGTCATTCAGCCCATTCTCCACCAAGCATACGGTTTCTTGACATTGGGGCGCTTCAATCTTCCCAAAGGTTAATTTTATACATATTTATATATGTATAAATAGGTATATATATATATATATATATATATATATATATATATATATATACATATATATTTATACTTATATAAATATGTATAAAATTAACCTTTGGGAAGATCCGAAGCGCCCCAATGTCAAGAAACAGTATGCTTGGTGGAGAAAGGGCTGAATGACCAATGTTGATACCTGAGTCCCGAATAGGAGGCAGAAGATGTGAAAACTTCTTTTGAGAAATTTTTATCTTGAGGTTAACCTGAATATCTTCTGGAATGGGTTCTGTGGAATGAGATATTAAAATAATAATAGCAAGGAGGAAAAAGGTCCAAGTACAAGTAGGAAAATCCAAATAAATTAGGCAAGATCTCTTATACAAGCCTCCAAAGAGGTAGAGGATTTGTGGGCCAATGTAATTGGAAGGCAAAACCCAAACCTCGCTGGTGAAACCTTCATTAGGGTTACAAGAGCCAGTCATCCATCACGTCTCATTTCCTCTATAGGTTAGTTATCCGGCGAATTCCATCCGATCCAATGTCTGACAGAACTCTAGCGGTCGCGAGACTTATGCAAAAGGACTTATATTTATTTGTTTTTGCACAATTACTCATGATTTTTATAATTCTTGGAGCACTTTCCTCCGAAGGAAAGTAGCTATTGAGGTTGGACTCATGACGGAATTTTTGAAAAAATTCTTCAAATCTTTATCTGTCCTACTTAGCAGACACCGAAAATGACCACCGTTAAAATTTATTTATTATATATATATATATATTTCCTCTTCTTTTAATAAAGGCCTCATAGGTAAAAAAAAAAAAAAAAAAAAAAAAAAAAATGTCGATAAGTTTCTGGCAAACTTGCCCTCTCTTCACAGACAAACGTTTTAAAACATTACAATTTTGAATTCTTAAAACATTTAATAGTATGCATTTTATTTAAAATACCTTGTACATAGTAGTCGACATCTAATAACTTAGTGCACAAAAAACAAAAAATAAATTAAAAGTTTTTTTTTAATCTAATAGGAACAATCCCCATTTTGGGAAAACTTTTAATTTATTTTTTTGTTTGTTTTGGACTAAGTTACTAGATGACTACTATTATGTATAAGGTATTTCAAATCAAATGTATACTATTAAATATTTTAAGAATTAAAAATTTGAATGTTTTTAGAAAAAAAATATTTCAGGAAAATGTGTCTTTGAAGAGAGGTTAGGTTTCCCAGAAACTAGTCCACATAAATAAAATGGTTTAAATTAAGTTTTGAAGTATTTTTTTTTTACCTATAGAGAATATATATATATATATATATATATATATATATATATATATATATATATATATATATATATGTTAACGCTATAAACGCCAGAGTTTTTGTTTTTTCGCCACGAAACTTCGTAGGTATGTGGTAGTCCAAACAATTGAACGTTTTCGTTAACCAGCAAAATCGTCCATCTGGAGGGGGGTTTACTCCTGACCCAAAGTATGTAATTGCCAAAACATTACTACAAACGCAAAATTGTCTTAAATACAATAATACAACAACACAACACAGTCTTAAACACAATATTGCAAACCCTATTCAATCTAACATTATGCTAGTTTCACAATAGTTTTAGGGCGATGGTGACCTAGGAATTTTCTGTTCTTTATCCCCCAAACCAAACCAACAACCTATTTTCATATTTTGCATGGATAACGACACCTTAATTGTTTAGATAGACAAAAATCTAAGCAGTAATCTACTATGTGATTACTATATGCATGTACAGTGGTTTTCCACCTTTTGCTGTGACATTCCAGAGTGGCAATAACAAGGTGTCACAACACATTATTTGAAAATTGGGCTGAGTTCTTGAAGGCCTAACAACATAGAATTGTTTTGTCGAACGAAATTCGGCTAACAATAGCGACAAATGCGCCGTGTTTGTAACAATGTCGAAGAAATGCGCATCTCACTGTGCTAACGAGAGAGAGCGGGGAGATGAAAGAGTCTACAGCCCAAACAAGAGTCCCAATGCTGAAGATGTAGGCGGCAAAAGCATCAAAGCACTTGGGCTAATCCTAACCGATGTAAGGATTACTTTTTGTCCCATATGGGTTTTTGAAATAGGGAAGCGGAATAATATAATAGCAGGTTTATAGCAAGTCTCGAGCTATATTCGTACAAAAGAGAGAGAAAAAAAACAACAAAAAAAACAAAACAAAAACAGAAACGATATTAGGCTAGTAAATATGTTGGTGCGCATTCAATGCACTTACCTTCGCTTGACTAATGTATTAGTCAGTCTGTCAGCAATTTCGTAAACCGGACGAAAATTAGCCCACGCAGAAAATGAACAATGATAATCAATATGAGCTGTGTAACGCTTTTATTTTCGTGTGGCGAATCTGCTGAGATACAAATTAATAGTGTACAGGGTGAACATACTATCACTGTAAGGACTGCCCAGAAATGGTTAATGCCCCGTTTAGTACGTCCAGTTAATTTTAATATTTTATTTATTTATTTTACGAGCTTCGGAACGACGGCGACTTGCTTGAGGGTTCATAACGACGTTCTTAAAAACTCCTTTTGAGTCAGAGCCACAATTACCAGTGGATCAGACAGGAGAAAGTTGGATTCAACTCATGGATTAACAAGCACTAGTGAATGGTGAATGTCAACAAAGTGTTGTTTTATCATGATAATACTAGCAGTACTTACGGCTAGAACAACGATAAAGAACATCATTGGATTTATTTGAGAGCTTCTCAGAATCCTGCTTACTCCCTGGACATTGTTCCAAAGAGATTTTAACTCATTTTGTGCCTTAGTAAAGTTTGACTAAAAAAAAAGTGGATGTACGAAATGAACTTTCAAATTGGTTTTCATCAAAACCAGAGTATTTTTGCTACAATGGTATTTAATAGATAACTCTAAGATGCCGAGAAATTGTAGACACTATATAAAACGTCCCACTCGCAGGAACTGCGTAATCTTAGAGCGGTTCCGTTGTCAAAGAGAAGGAAGATTTAAGGCGCGACAACAGGAAACTGACAGTATCCTAAGCGGAAATTACTCCATCTTCTGTCAAAACGTTAGCTCTTGGAAACACTGATTCACATTTTCTTGCCTTGTTTTTCTTAAATACTTATTTTAAAAATGCAATTAAAAACAACAACAAACAGTCAAAAGGTTACGTAATCACATACAAAACCCAGTCCAAAAGAGCAAAACTAACAATGTCTTGGATTGACATCGCCTCATACAAAAATGACATCAGAACCTTTTTTATAGAGAATTGAATAAGCTTCCGATTGGTTACCTTACTCTTACCACGTTTACCCAACCGTTTGCGAGATATTTTAGAAAATATGCTAAAATCCGAAAATTTTTCATATCTATTATTAAAATTTTGTTTTCTAATACTTCCTTACCTCCAAACGCAACCAAAACTTAAATATTTTAGATTAGATGAATGTCAAATATCTGGAACAAATTTCAGCTGAATCAATCGTTTCTGAATACCCCAACTGAAAATTAATTTGGAAAAGTAGGTGTTTCAATGTTCCTCGAAAACGGTTACAGATATTGCTTAAATACTGGTTTCATTCGTTTTCCTACGTTAAGAAACGTATAAAGCGAGTACCTGCATGCAAATTAAATGGTGCCACTGGATCTGACAGTCGCAGTATCAGGCCAAAAAAGTAGTAAATATGTAATTAAGTCAGGCGTTTTAAATATTTATGAAAGAGAAAAATGATATTGTAGTTGTTTCCTTCCTGCAGAATGCGGTGAGTTTACACAGCTCCGTCCATAGGGAGGTTTTTGCATTAACTGACGAGTAAATTACACCTCATTCTGCTAACGAGAGAGCGTGGTAAAAGGCGAAGACAGACAGCCGAAACAATCCTACACATGGACGTGGGCGTAAACCACCAAACCCCATTTCGTAAACACGTCCAGCAAAACAATGGACAGACCTATCTCTCCGATATGTGGACCCTCCGATCTAGTCGGATACGTCCGGATGGAAACCAATACTCCGACTTCGTGATACGCCCTGAGCGTTTTGTTGAGCAAGTGGGAGCTTTAGCATTTCGTATGGAAGCGGACTGGATGAGTATATACGGGGGCCGAGATACGCCAGGGGCACTGCCCCACTTTATCTAAGACCACCCCAGATAGGTCCCAGATGCAGAGGTCCTTGCATATACTCTCGTGGAGTCCAAGACCTATAAAGGTCAGATGTTATCAGAAGTAAATAGTCCGACTCGCAGGAACTCCATCATCTTAGCTCATTTCTGTACTTATTCCTAGTGTCATTTGGAAAGGTTAGAGTACAAATAAACAATTTTTGATATGTCGTCGATACAAAAGCAAACTAACGAATATGAAAAAATGCATCTTTCATTGTCCATCTTTAATAATTTCTGCTGGACTTATTTACGGCAAATTCTTCAATCTGACTTCACTCTATTAAAGGGAAAGTATTCCACTATCAAAAGGTCAAATCTGCCGAATATTTGACTGTCCAAAAAAAAGTTATGAATAAATAATTTTCCACTCTGAAAAGTGGTGATTTGCACATTCGTTTGTTTGCTTTTGTATCGACGATGTCTTTGGCGTAGTGTGACGCCGGTTTCACTCACCAAAAATACGGCAAGCCTATCCATACCTGGTTTAAACGATTGAGAACCACCATCAGGATTTCCACTATCGATATTCTATCGATCTACTTGCGATTCCATAGTTAAAACAATGATTAAGGTTAGCGGCGAAGGCTGGAGTTACGGAAGGAAGATAGACACGGCAGATAAAACGGAGACCAGATCAAAGATGGCGGGGAAAGCCACGGCCTCCTGTAGCCATTGTAACAACGATCCGATTATCTAGAATTAATTACTTCCACCTACAATTAGGATCTAGTTCACCATCTAGGAGGCACTGGATAAAACTAGGTCCGACTCCATTCCTCCAGCAACGGTTGGTATAGCCCTTTCAGATATGTAGATGGGAAAGTTCAATGAGCATGATCGAACTTCTAAAGAAAATTTCCCTTTCACTCTCCATTATGTTCGGACATTTAACCCGAGAAAACGACTTTTTTCGAACACGGTCCCCAGGGGCAAAATGTTTTTTCTTCTTTATATTGTTCATTTTTAATTAAATAACAAAACAAAACATGTTTACTGGGGAAATCACCCAATTCGTATGTGAATTCTCATAAACATTGCACACCTGGTGTGCACAGCTCGATCTTTGGACACTTTATATTGCGAGGAGAGGAAAATACAGATAATTTTTAGATTTTTTGATACACAGTAAAAACAATGCTAAATTTTGTTTTCCTGTACTTTGCAAATTTTATTAGTTAAAGAAAAATCATATTTCGGTGACTAGTTTACTCAGAATAACTGATAATTGCACATTACTGTTACTGTATACACGGTGTACAGGCTGTCTTATAGCCTAGGAAATCTATTGCACACACGGTGTACATTAGGCTTAAAAGCGTGAAATTATATAAAAGAATGTCCGACTCGCAGGAACTACCCCTAGTGCTATTAGTACAGGAATAGAAGCAGTTATTTTGTAGTTTTTGATGATTCGTGAAAAATAATAAATTAAATCTCAAAGAGAAGGGAGATTTAAAGCGCCACAACAGGAAACTTACAGTATTCTAAGCGGAAATGACAACCTTCTCAACCTTCGTCTTTAGAAAACACAATTGCCAACACGTTTATCATTTTCTTTCTGTGTTTTACTAAAGCGCTAATTTTCCTGTTAAATTCAACTAAAAAACAAAAAACAAACAATACTTCCTCAAGGAGTCTCCCGCGGTCTAGTGGCTAGCACCTTGGATTCATAAGCGGGAGATGGTGGGTTCGATTCCCACCTCCGGCAGGAATTTTCTCAGGGCTCGCTGGGAAAATTCCTGGATGACGGCGCTGATGACCTAAATGTAGATGCGCCGTAAAAAAAAAAGAAAAAAAAAGAAGTTTCAATTGAATCGATAATTTCTGAATAACCAAACAGAAAATTAGTTCGAAAATGTCACGATTATTTGTTTTGTCTTTGTTTGCCTAACGTTTTAAGAGTTTTTTTTTTTTTTTTTTTTTTTAATTGTATTTAACAGTAAAATGAGTATTTTAGTAAAAAAGGTAAGAAAATAAGATACATAGTTATAGTGTTTCCAAGAGCTAACGTTGAGAAAGAGGATGGAGTCATTTCCGCTTAGGATACAATCAGTTTCCTGTTGTGGCTTTTAATCTAATATTACTTCTCTGAGATTTTATTTTTCAAGGAAGATCAAAACCTACCAATAACTTCATCTATTTCTTTACTAGTGTCACTAGGGATATGAACGGAACCGCGCTAAGATGACGCAGTTCCAGCAATTCGGACTTTCTTTAATATAATTTTACGCCTTTAGCGCGGTTCCTCCCTCCCTCCGTGGGGAGGAATCCCGTATACAGGGTTCACCTCATGACACAATCCGGAAGTGCCGACTAAAAAACTTTCCGTTTCAGAACGTATAGAACTCGATAATGTGGTTCAAAGTACACATATTGTCCCTATCATGTCAAACTATCGAATATGACAAATCTCCTTTTTCAGATTCAAGACTTTGCTCTTGGATTGTGGACGATATAGCATGTCGCAAATTTTCATAACTCTAGCCCTCCTTTAGAATAGCCTTTAATTCCTTAAATAAAGTACCGAATAAGACCATTTTTCAATATATAGAATAATGGATAGAATATGTTCGTTTTCAAGTTTGCTCCGATTTTCATATTCGATAGTTTGACATGCTAGGGACGATATCTGGTATATAAATATGTATTTTTGTATGTTCGTTCTTTCACAGGCTCAAAAATGCTACGATTTAGATAATGTTTTGTACAAAAATCGTTCGTCTAATTTGAAAAGTCATGTGCATTAACCAGCTGAATCCGTTCACCGGAACATGGTTTTTTTTGCGAAATTCGCGCAAACAAAATCTTAACTCTTATATTTTCGAGTTCATTTGCTCACAGGCACTCGTTTTATAGGTTAACGGGAAGACGCCAAGATTACTTAGTTCCTACGAGCCAAACTTTTTATTAGTATTCCTGGAATACGAAGGTTAACGCCACGACGATGCGGCATGCTGATACGCACCATAACCCAATCCATTCATCGCCGTCACGACTGAAATCGTATCAGACGAAATGAAACGGCCGCTTAAAGATCCCATTAGATTGGCTGTATTGATTCGGGGATCAAGCGTCGGACGTACGAATAGCGGCATATACAAATAAATAAATACTCGACAGCTGTCTGAGAAGGTTGAACGCCCCGGCAATCAGAGGTGGTTTGTTTACAGGCTGCGCCGAATCATGTTGCCGACCTGCGCAGTCATCACGGAGTTCCGGTTCGATGTGTCTCTTGCCAAAATCTTAGCTCGGCCTTCTCTATCAATGTCATGGCTGTAGGGTGTTAATCTATTCAAAACACTATTAGCACATTCCCAAGGAATGTTGCTGTTAAGGTTCCACTCATTAAAGATGTTTTGAAAAATTCCTACCAGAAACAGAAAATGACCCCCGTTAATATAACAGGCAGTCCCAAATAAGACGGCTCAAACTAATTTTGCGGCCAAACGGTTGGTCTGTGAGACAAAAATGCCAGAAGTAAACGTTGTAGGGCTTGACCTAAGCTTTCTAATTAAGTCGACCATTTAATAATTTTACCGCGCCTTTGCACTCGGCGCTAGATGAAATGTTAGGGTGTGCACATGTGCCCTCCCCTAAGGCACTTCTAATTGTGAAGGAAATTAAAAAACAAAACCTTTGCTGCAAACCACACTTCAACATCATTAAAATCAAATGAGTTTCGTGCGGTTCAAATCTTATTGTTAAGATTTTATGTAGGCTCTTACAGAGGTCGGTTATGAATATGTGATACATGATTTTGAGGTATTTTTTCCTCAACAAAATATGGCCGATCACCTAAAATATATTTATAAATATATGATATAAGTAAATGTCCGTTAATACGATACATGCCAGAGGTTTTGTTTTTTCACCACGGAACTTCGTATGTGGTATGTAATATTCCCCCAGCAAAGGATTGAACGAGTTCGTTAACCAGCAAAATCGGTCCTTCAGCAGGGGGTTGCTGTTTACTGCGGAGCCAAAGTAGTTATTTGCCAATATCAGCCGTAATTTTTTTTATATTTGAAGGAAAGTCGGTATTCGTTGTGGTCATCTGAAGAGACAACTAAATCGGTTTATTAGGAGGGGGTTTACTCTGGGCCCAAAATACTAATTTTCTCATCCCGGTCATAATGTTTGTTGTATTGTAGCGAAACGCTGTACATGTCGTGGGTATGTTTTAAGAATGAATTGTTGTAAGAATGAAGTAAATCGGTAAATGGGAAGGGGGGTTTAAATTGTACTTAGTTTGAATAGAATTTGCCCGCCACACGAAGTTTGGCAAAGCTTCCACTAGGAGCCCCTGTTTTGATATGACTTTATATGGGTTGTATAGTTCTGACTTCTACCACTAGGAGTGATGTATCCCGCTCCTAAGTTATTGCTGTATCCTTTTATTATTCATGAAGATAAATAGACGGAAATGTGAAGTTTTTGTGTATTTATTAAGTAGTGTAGTAAAACGCATACACAAAATCCTGGAATGACAGTAATTATAAAATTAATAATTGAAAACGTTGCTCAAGAACTGTTTACGTATTTATTTTAGGAATTTATGTAGGTTATTTTCAGAAATGCAGTGTACACTACCCAAATTCTGAAGAAAGTGCTTAGTGAGCTCCTGCGTGACGGAATTTGGTACCTAGTAGTTAGCCTCGATGAAGAATTGAAGCAGTGTAAATTCAATAGCTACATTTCTCTGGAATGTGCTAAACAATTAAAAGAGGAATCCATAAGCCGACATCATTCATAACCTAAATTATGGCGGCATTAACATGGGATCGCCGATCGGCCGCCATTCAGCAAACCCGTCAAACTAGTATTTAATTACGGCGTATTTATTGCGCGGCGCATAACTGCGCATAAATACCGCATTGGTTCTTAACGGTTCGGTTTATTGCGTCGGTATACTCTTCTTATGCGGGCCTTTTCGTTTCTACATCCGGCCATATTGCCCCTAGAGATAGCAATTACCGTCGGTTTTATTAACACCGCGCAAGGTTAACGGCTTCAAAGGTCTCCGTGTTCAATGGATTGTTTCCAGGAAAGCTGCTTTTCTCCAGTCGCTTCCAAATGGTGTCTATTAAACGATGAAAGGGAACCGACGGGTCAATAGTCTCGACTTGAATCTAAAATAACCAAAAACTACCCCTAAGGAATGAAACTATAGTTAGGTTTACTCGGGCGAGAAAATTTGTGACAGAACTTGCGCAATTTTTGTCTCATGGTGTAAACACGCAGGTGCAATTTTACCCGTCACTTGAACCCAAGTTGTCCTACGAACTCTCGCGCGAGTCCGTGTCGCAGGTTGTTGCGACAGTTAGCCGAAAAATGCGTTTACATTTTGACACGTTAGAACCCCCTAAATTTGTTGTTCATATTAGGTAAAAAAGTCGGACTGCGTCATCTTAGCGTGGTTCCTTACTTATTTCTAGTGACATTTAGGAAGCTTGGAACAGAAATGAACAGTTTTTTTAGTATTTTGTGAAAAATGTCAACAACGTCTCGAAGAAATGGCATAGATTAGGCATCACAAAGCACAGGAAACTGACAGTAGCCAACTTACACAGAAACGGATAATTTTTAATCTTCATTCTTGAGGAAGGCTGAATAAGTCAATACAATTATGTACTGAAAACGTACTCAGTTTTCGACTACTGCTCAGAGGGCCAAACAACCAAAAAGTCGTTGTCATTTTAAGTTAGTTGTTTTACTAGCAAATATATTTTACAGTAAAAATCAATTGTACATATGTATTTGTGGCGAATAAAATGCCATTCTCTCGTGGGTTAAATCATTGCTATAAAATAAGAAATAATGATGACTTCAGTTGTAACAGTATGAGGAAGGTTATATAGATAGGAGAATTAAAAATTAAACGTATCTAGATACCATGATGATTAGCCACAGCCACTCCAAACTTATTACCTGCAGATTTCACATTTTCTTACCTTCTTTTACTAAAATGCTAATTTTACTGATAAATGGAATTTAAAACAAAAAATAACCAATTAAAAAGTGAGTTAAACAAAGATAAAAACCGGTTTAAAAGAACACAACAAACACTTTTAAAGGTTTAAGCACTTTTTTTTGTAGAGAATTTAGTAAGCTTTCGAATGATTACCTTCCACTTTCCACGATTTTCCAACCGTTTTCGACATATTAAGGAAAATATATCTTTAGTTCCCAAAACTTTTCATGTCTGTTTATAAAATATTTTATTCTAATCCTTCCTTAACTCCAAACGTAACCAAAATTTAATCAATTTAGTTTGGAAAAATTTCGAACATGCAGATAATATTACAACTGAATCCCATGATTTTAAGTACCCAAACCAAAAATTGTATTCAACAATTATTTTTACAATTTTCTCGAAATCGCTTACAGATATCGCCTTGAAATTGGTTTCATTCGTTTTCCTACGTAAAGAAACCTATAAAACGGGTACTTGTAAGCATTACTGTAGAGATATCTGAGTCTTGACCATACGGCACAATATGTAGATAGTATGGTGAGTACTATGTTCCGGCCGCCTGATTTTTCTCAGGGATGATCTGGGATCCTGAATCCAACCCTCGAACGACGAAATTAGAAGATAAAATCTTCAGTACGCGCCCGAGTTTTTACATTTTAGTCGAGTGCTCTACCGGTGAGCTATCCTCATTTTGTAATTCCTGCTTATATTAGTGGATGAAAAACACAAAAAATTCCTATTCTGTGGAATTCTTATTAAAATAAAGTAAGACACTCCATTTTAAAACTTAATCTGAGACTTCTTTGATACTTCAGACGAAGGAGAATTTAAATTCATTCCCAAAAGCCAAGTATCAGACATTCCTGTGTAAGAACGTGCCGACGGCCGTTTATTTAGGGCAGGTAAACGGAAGGGGAGGCGCGGCGCAGAAGAAACAGGCAGCTAAGAAGAGATAATGAGAAAACCAATGATTAAGTCGGAATGAAAAAAAGAGAGAGGAAGGCGGAAAGAGAGAGATAGAAGAGAGAAGAGAGAAAATCTCTAATTCTGTTTCCATTAGCGAGAGGTAAAGCTGCTGAAGAAAAAGGTAAAAGATCTTAAGTAGGTGTAGGTATTTATTAATCCGCCTTGCGGTCAGTGGATGCTGGAATGCCAGCCGGGCAAGGACCTCGCTCGCCTCTCTCTCTCTCTCTCTCTCTCTCTCTCTCTCTCTCTCTCTCTCTCTCTCTCTCCCTCTCTCTCCCTCTCTCCCTCCCTCCCTCCCTCCCTCCCTTCCTCCCTCCCTCTCTCACTCTCTCTCTCTCTCTCTCTCTCTCTCTCTCATTGACTCTACTCCCACACTGTCACTCATTCACTCGTCGTACTCTCTCATTCTACCTTTTATTCTCTCTCTCTCTCTCTCTCTCTCTCTCTCTCTCTCACACACACACACACTCTATCTCTCTATCACACTCTTTACATAATCTCTCATTCTCTCTCACACACTCTCTCTACTACCACACTGGCACCCCTTCACTCTCTTCGCACTCTCTCATTCTGACTTTTAGTCTTACCCTCTTTCTCTCTCTCTCTCCCTCAATCACACACTCTCTCTATCTCTCTATCACACTCTTTACATACTCTCACAATCTCTCCCTCTCTCACACACACTCTCTCTACTACCACACTGTCAATCTCTTCGTACTCACTCATTCTGAGTTTCTTTTTCTCTCTTTCTCACTCACAGACTCTCTCTTTCTCTCACTGTTCTCTAACACTATCACTTATTCACTATATTCGTACTCTCACATTCTACCTTTTAACCTCACTCTCTTTCTCTCTCACTATCTCGCACTCTTTTTTTTTCTCTCTCTCTCTTCTACCACAGAGTCACTCATTCTAACTCTTCGTGCTCTCGCTTTCTACCTTTTAATCTCTCTCTCTCTCTCTCTCTCTCTCTCTCAAACTCTTTTTTTCTCTCACTTTTCTATCACATTGTCACTCATTCTAACACGTCGTGCTCTCTGATTCTATCTTTTAATCTCTCTCTCTCTCTCTCTCTCTCTCTCTCTCTCTCTCTCTCTCTCTCTCTTTGTACCTCACACTCACACACACAATATCTCTCCGTCTCTGTCCCTCACACACACACACACACACTCAATCTCTCTCTCCTTCTTCACTGTCATCCACTCTCTTCGTACTCTCCCATCCAATATCTCTCTCTATCTCTGTTTCTCATTCTTTTCCAGACGTTTTAGGAAATTCCCTCTCAGCGGGACCTCCATTCTTCTCCGCCACTCTTTCTCACCTTTCCCTCCATAAATTACTCTCCCATTTCACCTCCTCTATCCTGCTCGCATAGCGACCCCTCCCAGCAAGAATCGCTTCCTGTTGATCCGCTCCTAATCGGCTCTCCGAACGAAACGATAAATCATGCGATACCTAACCCGGCAGAACCCGATCACCGACCCCCGCCCACGAACAGACCTGTGATTATGAAGCAGTGAATCAAGAGAGCCGGCTCACGGTGAATGGCTCTCCGACTCGGAGCTGCACGACTCTTTGAGCTCTTCTCGGCTCGCTATTTACATGGCGAATTTATCAAAAGGTTCAACTGCCTCTTAAGAGGCCCGATAGCCCACGCTCTGCTGTATCTGCGATACTCCTTATTACGCATGCGAAAAAAACAAAACAACAACAAACACTCTAAGGGATTAATAGCGGCTATTCAGTGGTATGAAATGGCGGTAGAAAGTATCTATTATTATTTGCAAAATTTATTGCGTTACCCGTTATCGCGAGTTCTTAGGACCATCAAGTGTACAAAACAAGGAATGTTGTAAACACCTAATATAAATTGACGGGCGTATAGCAATAAAGAGGCAGCTCCAATTTTCACATTGTTGACAAATTAAGGAGAACGTTTTTAAAATTCAGTTTCTTGATATTTTTTCCAGGTACTTAAGTATTAGCTTCAACGCAGGTTAAAGAACCGGCTCTCAGAGATCTGGATCATCCCCGGGTCAGAGATCTGGATCAAGGCGTCAATTCAGATTTTGCCAATATGGCGACGGGATTATCAAATATTAGGGTTGATTACAGTTTTGATATCACCATCAGCGACTTATATTAATAGCATAATTGCTATGCGTTTCCGCTCGCTCAAGGTTATATTGAAACTCTAGTCAATACGACTCATTGATATTATAGATCAAGGATGGTTTTTCGGTGGATAATGGACTGATATGCGATTTAACATTGCTTCGAACCAGTCTCTTTTATCCTAGCTATTGTGTTGTCGCCATTTCAACTCCACTAAATAGGCTAGGAAACAACAAACAAAGAAACACCCATCGCGTAAAAATCACTAATATACAAATGAATTGCGTTCTAGACATAGTTCTAAATAGAAAGGGAACAAGACGGTTACTATAAACACAACCTATTGTCTTTACGTAGATGATCTCCTTGTTTTTACAAAATCACAGACACTGAGGGAGGCAGAAATGTCCATACAAAATTCTATTAATCACCTAGAACAATGGAGTGACAAACATGGACTTATTCTATCAAATGAAAAATCCCAGTGTATTCTGTTCACAAAGAAAAAACTCCAACCTATTCCACAAATAACACTCAATTCACACCCTATACCATAAACCACGACACTCAATTCACACCCTATGCCATATGGTAAACCACGACACTCAATTCACACCCTATACTATACACCACGACACTCAATTCACATCCTATACCATAAACCACGACACTCAATTCACACCCTATACCATACACCACGACACTCAATTCCACCCTACCCTATACCATAAACCACGACACTCAAATTCCTTGGTCTGACATTCGATAAACGATTGACATGGATTCCTCATTTAAAAAATACTGTGTTAAAATGTAAAAACTCTATAAATTTATTAAGAGTCATTAGTTGCAGATCGGAAAACAATGCTCCAATTTTATCGAACGTTCACGAGATCCATTATAGATTATATAATGGAAGTGTTGCCAAGGCATCAGCCAGACCAAGTGCACTAAACATGTTAAACACTATCCACAACACTGGCCTTCGCCTGTCTCTTGGAGCTTTCAGGAGTTGCCCTGTGGTAGGCCTGTATACTGAGTCCGGCGAACCTCCTCTCGAGTACCGCCGTAAAATTTTCACAAGATCTCAAATGCATAAATCCAGAGCCATGCGTGACTCCGAATGCCTTCATATGAGTATCCATAATCCACACTCTGACGTGTACAGAGCAAAACCTCAAGCAAAGAGACCTTCCAGTGTAAGTTATAGAGAATTGGAGATAATCTCAAAGTTTGACGAAACACAGATTCTGGCTCGCAATACAACCCCCTTCCCTCCTTGGTTATTGAAAAATTATAATGTGGACATTACCCTTTCGAAATTTCCTAAATCAATCCCAACATCGAAATTAATATATAATGAACTGTTTAAGATTTTTGCCACACAAAAAATCCATAAACTCTCTATCTTCACTGATGGGTCGAAATCCGATAAAGGTGTGGGAGCAGCAGCTGTAATAGAAGATCGAATAATAACTAAAACAATTAAATGACAACTATAGTACGTTTACAGCTGAGCTGTGCGGCATACTTATTGGCTTGGAGAACATACCGACTTCATACCGACGTGACATAGTTATTTACAGGGACTCACTGAGCTCACTTCAAGCACTACAGGACAAATACACATATCATCCTGTACTCTCACAAATACTTCAAAAAATACACTCTCAACAGAAACATGCAACATTGTACTGGTTACCTGGTCATGAAGGTCTAGGGAAAAATTCAATCGCAGACACCCACGCAAAAAACGCTGTAGGACAGGCACAAATCGATGGTGGACCAATCACACATGAAGACATAAACAGAATTACAAAGAAATTTATTTTGGAATACTGGGGACACTCTTGGACGACTCTTACAGACTAAAAACTACGGACTATAAAGAATACCTTCAAAGACTGGCCATCCAGTTATCGAGTCAATAGGAGAGACAAGGTGGTATTGGCTCGACTCAGGATTGGCCATTCAAGACTTACTCACCAGTAATTAATGAAAAGACAACACAAACCACTCTGTGAAATATGTAATACTGAATTGACAATAAAATATATACTTACAGACTGCTTAAGACGGAATGACATTAACATCCCTTACAACATGTGTGAACTTCTCCCTGAGGGTAGCCAGTACAAAGACAGTATCTTAACATATCTACCAAGTACAGGATTATACCATCTCATATTAGTCCGAGAGCTGGCAACGCACTTTTCATGAAGTGTTTTATGCACCTTGAAATTTTGCTATAATGTACTTCTTAGGTAGATAACAAGGTAGATGTATGTGTTTCCTGGACATACCGTGGAACACCAGGTACTGCGCATAGGGGAAAGGTGCAAAACAATATTTCCGAAAAATAGAGTTTTATTCAGAAGCCAACTATCTTTAATGTAAAATTAAGACAATTTTACAATGATTAATAAATATGGCAGGCACTTTTAAGAGGTATACGTAAAAAAAAAAAATAAAATAAAATAAAACTTAATTGTTTTTATTCTCATATTAAATGAGAGTTTTATTCGCGCGGCCATTTAAACTGGAACAGCTGTACAAGATCATATGAGCAAGAACCAATGAGAGCTCAGAGAATAACCACAACTGCGCAGTGCTGTCATTCACTCTTACGGTTACGCGCAGTGTATTGCAGTCTATCATATTCAACATTTATTTTTATGTTTCCTGATAATTATACCCCACAAAAGTGTCTGCCCTTTTGTAATTATTTTCAAATATGTTCATTGAAGACGCTGTTTAAATCACAGCGTGAATAAAGCACTTCATTTAATATTAAAAATAAAAACTAGGTAGGTTTTTTTATTATTATCATTTTAACCCCCTGCCTTATTTATTATTAATTTGAAAATTGCGTTAATTTGCCATTTTGTTCATTAATAATAGTTGGCTTCGGAATAAAACTCTACTTTTGGGCAATATTGTTTTGCACCTTTCCCCTACGCGCAGTACCTGGTGTTCCAAGGTATGTCCAGGAAACACATATTTACCTTCTTATCTACCTAAGAGGTACATTATAGCAAAATTTCAGAGTGCATAAAACACTTCATGAAAAGCGATGAGCGTTGCCAGCTCTCGGTCTTTACGAAGACCTAGAGATTCGGCAGTGAATCCACATTTTTATCCCATGAAAAAGTGCATTTTAATTATGACTTAAAGTTAAAGCTCTAATAATTTTTAAGCCTTTAATATATTTAATTTAAATCCATACATCCTGGATTCATAAGAATATCTAAACTTACAATCAATTCCTGTTCTCTTAGAAGACTTAACTCAGTGTGTTTATCGTACAAAATACGAAACACAATAAATAAATAAACTTAAAAATTTGGAAAACAACTGTAGGAGTTTTTGGTCTTACATGGAGACTGTAGGAGTTTTTGGTCTTACATGGAGACTGTAGGAGTTTTTGGTCTTACATGGAGACTGTAGGAGTTTTTGGTCTTACATGGAGGCTGTAGGAGTTTTTGGTCTTACATGGAGACTGTAGGAGTTTTTGGTCTTACATGGAGACTGTAGGAGTTTTTGGTCTTACATGGAGACTGTAGGAGTTTTTGGTCTTACATGGAGACTGTAGGAGTTTTTGGTCTTACATGGAGACTGTAGCAAACTTCAATGAATGAGTGTTTGAATGACACAAAATAACGCTTTAAAAATAAAACCAAATATCTAAATGCCTAAATATAACTTTGCCGCAGCCATATTTCAGGAGTTGCTGAATTATTGCGCACCCTCAAAGGACTTGGAGTCCATTAAATCCACCACAGTCCATTCTCTAGCAATTAATCCTAATTCTGAAGTTAGGTTGGGGAGGAGGGCTCTAATTGATATCACCACCTACACTACCATTTCCAGGGCTGGGGTCTGGAGTAACGCAGCTAGAGGGTTAATTATACATATTTCGTTCATCAAATATTTATATTTATTAAGTTGGATGTAACTGAGGTTAGGTCATAATCTACTATATGTATATTTGTCAAATACCACTCACCCACTGCCTATCATCGCCCAGCCCAAACCACTCGAGAAAAAAAAAAATGATATCTTGCATGGACACTCCCTTTAGAAAGTAAGCACTCGCTAAAAAAGGATTTTTTTGATATTCGAATTTTTAAGTATTTTTAGATGGGTTCGAATTTTATTTCGTTAGAGAGAATGCAAGACAAGGCAGCATGCGTTGGTTGGACGATAACAGGTCAGCTGTTAGCGTACTGTTTCTATTTCATAATATTATTTCTATTTGAGCTTCATTTCAACTATGATGGCAGACCTTGAGTTACTAGAAATAAACTGTGACTTTGTCCCTCATAGAGTTTACCCTGTACCTGGTGATGGTCTATCCGAGTTAATAATATCCCGAACCCTTAAACTCCTGTTACTGGTAACCTATAGATAACGGGTTATCTATAGGTTATCTATTTCTAGACAGTTGTTCGGAGCGCCCCAATGTCAAGAAACATTATAATTTTATTACTTATCAAACGATATAGTATGACGCGTACCGTGCTATAGTAAACCATACAAAATTATATAGTAGCGTTAACTTTGATGATACATTATTTAACGCAATAAAATCACTATTTATCTGCCGTGACGAAGCACGGGCATTCAGCTAGTAGTTCGATAAAACTAGGTTAATTTGTCTTAACAAACTTCAAATTTGTTATTAACAATCTCGGCCGTAAAAAATGTCCGACGCCCAGGCAGTGCGTCTTCTCAGCCGTTTAGATCCCTAGTCCCATTAGTAAAGAAATAAAACTATTTATTCATACGTTTGTATCTTTGGTGAATAATCTATATATATAAAAATCACGTCTCTGTCTGTTTGTTTGTTTTTCTGTTTGTTCCTCACACAAATCTACACCGTATGACCGATTTTGACCAAACTTGGCACACAGGTAGGTCTTGATACGGGAAATCTCCTAGGCTAGGTCAAAATAGTCAAATTTCAAAATTTGGCCAAAAGGTCAAATGTTTTGTTCAAGAAAAATTGGCTACACTGAACCATTCAGATCGTGACGGCCATTTTGAATCGACAGCCATTTTGAATAATGTCTCAAATTTATTTGTTGATGTTGTTGATAATTAGAATAACTCGTACTCATTGATGACTTTACATCATTATATAAGCAGAACCATTCGAAGGGGGATCTGGTGCTGGCCTCTGTCGGTTTATTTCAGAACTGCTGTGGTGCTGACCTCTGTTGGCTGTCTCACGAACTACATCTAGACAGATATAAACAAATTCACACCGTTCGACCGATTTTGACTTAACTGGGTATACAGGTCGATTTTTATACGGGGAGAGTCAAAGGCAGAAAGTAGGTGTAGCATTGCACGCCGGGTAACAGCTAGTATACAATATAATCTGAACGAGAAGTAATATAAGGTTTTAAGGGGCACAATAGGAACCTGATTGTATTTAGAAATGGCAACTTGAAATTTTCTTGTCGGCCAGGGGTCAACTTTATAAGCGGGGTTCCTACCTATGGAGGGAGGGAGGAACCGTGCTAAAAATGCCAGCAATTCCATAGGTTAACCATAGTTGATATTTCATATCGGTCAAGGTCTTTTTGTGCCAAATGCCAATAAAATTGTTCAGTGCTCAAAGAGACATACACTTGCATACTAATGTACTGACCTTACAAAATTGATTATCTATGCAGTTGTAATGAATTGCAAGATATTACTGTAATTGCAATAAGCTTGCATGCTGCAAAATGCAACCCACTCACGGGGTAAGCCTTGTTTCACGAATGATTTGTCTGCTTGAAACAGAATTTGAAGTGCAATAACTTAGGTTTCACTTTGGCCTTTTCGAAATGATTGATACGAGGCAATATCTGCTGATAAATCAAATGGTAACGTCATTTCCCTCGCTTGTCAGTTTCCCGCGCAAACCTTTAGAGATCCGTTAATCCACGGGCTTTTTGCACGGAGGAGTAAATCATGAATGACAAGCTCAAGAGAGCGCTAATCGGCCGGGAAGGGAGGTATGTCAACCTACCTCGAAGAAGAGATAGGTTCTGCTATTGGGGGACCGTGACACGATTGAAGGGTACGGGAAGAGCAATGCTAGGTCTGTTGACCGAGGACAAAGGAAACACTCTTATTTCTCTTGAGAGAAAACCCTTCAAACAATCCTTAAACATTAGCATACGAAAATCAGTCCCGTAACAGGCCATGAGGGCCCTGAGCGGCAGATACTGTAGAGGTAGCTGATTCGTGACCATAAGACGCACTCGAGAGATAGTGTGGTCAGAATTGTTCCGGCCGCCTGTTTTTCCCTTGCTGCTTAGACTGATATGGTCATTAGCACCTGGGTACCCACTAATAAATTAATTAAAGGCTGGGTTAGCCTAGGGACGGCCAGGGAGGCCGAATCCAACCCATGAACGAAGAAACTAGAAGAAAAAATCTTTAGTGCTTGCTCGGGATTTGAACTCAGATCCTCCAGCATATGAGTCCAGTGCTCTACCACTGAGCTAACCTCGCCCCCAAACATTATTATACGAAACCCTAATGTTATAATGAGTGTTAAGGCGAGAGCACTTAAGACTCCGTGCCAAAGTTCGTGGGTTCGCACTATGGGGTCGTGGCTTTTCTTTAGAAAAAAGAATATCAGTCCTATCCTGGCTAGAAAGGGGTGGTAACCTATCGACAGCCCGTCCCAAAATTATTAGTTAATAATAATAGACGTTAAAATTTAAATAATAATATATTTAGCAATGAAAGCGAATCTTGGGCGTACATAGGTGGGCTGGAGCCCCCCCCCGAATTTTTTTTTGATGAGAACATTTCATGTAAAAAAAAAAAAAACCCCATAACAACGGACCTGAATTGGCAACAATTATTACGAGTGATATGTCGCACCAGTATTTCTAAAGTGACATAACTCAAAATAAAACTCAAGTGAAAAGTGTCACTCTGGCCTATGTAGGGGGCACAGCATTAAGACAGGAAGAGTGACACAAGATCCCTCTGATGTAGTTCTGAAGCTAGGTACATAAAGTTTTGATGGTTGATAAAGAAATATTACCTACGTCTTTCATGGTCATAACTGAACAATTATTGATTGAATTGATTTTTGACTTGTGTCACTTTAGAGATACTAGTGCGATATATATATATATATATATATATATATATATATATATATATATAGAGAGAGAGAGAGAGAGAGAGAGAGAGAGAGAAGAAAGAGAGGTTGGTAGAGATAGGAATGCAGTAAGAAAATGCGGAAGAAAGGGGCCAGTGAAGGGAGCGGAGAAATAGGGTCAGGCTGTCTGTTGTGTGTCTAGGTCATACCTCGGGGTCATTCATGCCATAGCTAGTGGATCTAGTAGTCGGGGGGCTCGCACATTCTAGCGAGGGGCGGCGCAAGGATGTGGCGGGGCGAGGATGTGGTGAAGCATAGAGGTGGCGAGGCAAGAAGGAGTCGAAGCAAGGAGGTAGCGAGGCAAGGAGGTAGCGAGGCAAGGAGGCGGCGAGGCAAGGATGTGGTGGGGCGAGGATGTGGAGGGCATAGAGGCGGCGGGGCAAGGAGGTGGCGAAGCTTAGATGTGGCAAGAGAAGGAGTTGGCGAGGCAAGGAGGTGACAAGGCAAGAAGGTGGCAAGGCCAGGAGGTGGCGAGGCAAGGAGATGGCGAGGCAAGCAGGTGGCGAGGCAAGCAGGTGGCGAGGCAAGGATGTGGCGGGTCGAGAATGTGGCGGGGTCTAGAGGCGGCGAGGCAAGAAGGCGGTGAGGCATGGAGGCGTTGAGGCAAGGAGGAGGAGAGGCAAAGATGTGGCGGGGCATAGTGGCGGCAAGGCAAGCAGGAGGCGAGGTAAGTAGGCGGCGAGGCAAGTAGGCGGCGAGGCAAGGAGGCGGCGAGGCAAGAAGGTGCTGAAACAAGAAGGGGGCAAGGCTAGAAGGAAGCAAGACAAGGAGGAGACGAATCTAGAAAGAGGAGGCAAAGAGGTAAGGAAACGGTGGGGCGAGGAGGTGGCTAGGCTAAGACGTCGCGCGGCAAGCTAATGGCAAAAAAGGAGGTGGCGGGGCAAGGAGGTATTGAGGCAAGGAAGTGGCAAGGCTAGGAGGCCACAAGGCAATGGGATGACGAGGCAAGAAGGATCTTTATTTTCGACGTTTCGCCATGATCGTTGTCAGTCTTTTCAGCGTATAAATGTCTAGTAGATGGAGACATTTATTGCTGTCTGCAGATATAATGATTGTTTTTCTTGTCCGAAAAAAAAAAACTATTCAATGAATATTTGCATATTTTAGTTCGACTTTTCAAGTGTTAAGTTCTGATTCATTTTGAACTCTGCCTATTTGAAAATAAATAAAGGATGTATATTAAAAAAATAAATAAATAAAGTGGTTTTAATGTAGGTTAAGAAACAGCGAATTAAATTGGAATGAGAGAGTCTGAAGTCTAAATCGAAAACACTACGCAGAAAAACATTCAGAGAATTTATATTAATGCTATGAATAAAACATGGGCTGTCAAGTTTTGATATAATGGCCGGTTGAATTTCAATAAAAGGCCATCGGGAAGTGGGTGAGACCAATGATCCCAAGACGAGGCGTAGTAACTTCAAGGGTCAGTCTCCCTCGTCCATCACAGCAATGTCGATGGAACTGGATGATAAGGTGTTCACTTTGAGTACTCAGGCAGAAGAAAAAACGCCAACTTGAAACAAGCGTTTCCATTTAGCTTGATGCTTAAGAAGAAAATCCGCTTAAATTGTTTCATAAGTAGATGAATGGGGCAATATAAAAACTCCCGGGTAAATTTGCATTCCTGTTTCCGAGGGAACAGAAAATGCCACATCTGAGGGATTAAGGCCAAGTAATATGAATTTCTTTATAATAATAATATTTACAGCAGATTCCTCCAATGAAAAGTCCAAGTTTAATTCCAAAAGGCCTACTTCTTTTATCAGATGTACTGTATAAATTAATATTTCTCCAATGAATGTGCCCAATTATAGACCAATTTCTCTGATGATTGTGCTGTGAAAAGTAATATTCAAGATTTGAAATTTATTATAGTAATAATGTTTAGATTAGATTAGATTAGAAGACCAGGTGCCCGGCTAACCGAGGAAGCACACCGAGGCCAACAAGACCTATTGTACCACCCGGCGTGTCGTTCTGTTACAATGCCAGACCCGTATCAGAAATGAACCTCCTTAGAGTTGTAATGTTCAGCTCCGGTATCCTCCTTGGATCATCAATTATCGCAGTCCCGAAGTGCAGATACCTCTTGGCAGCCAGTGTCGTGCATCTGCATACGATGTGGTATGGGGTATCATCGTCTTCAGAACACAGTCGGCACCATGTTGCATTGGTGAGTCCCATGGAGTAGAGGTGTCTTCGTAGTTTGCAGTGCCCTGTAAGTAGAGCTGTAAATAGTTTCACCATGCTTCTACAAAGATTAAGCAATATATCCGTTCTCTTCTTGTCCGCAAAGACCATAAATTGCTTTGCCTGTCTCTGGGTAGTGCTTCTGCTCCACTTCCTCTTATGTTCAGCTTCAGCCCACCTACGAATGCTCAATCTGGCAACTGCCGGTGCAATTCCACATATAATAATGTTTACTCCATATTTTACAAACGAACGTATCCAGTTACAGGGGCTTGCGAACAGGTTCTTTTTTCTGTGGCAAGTATTAGTAAACACCGCAAGTGCAATTGTATAAGAATGGATTCTATTTACTAAGAGAAAAGTATGCTTCAAACCACCATTCGACTACGCAGATGTCCCTTGTCACATGGAATAAACAGCCCAACAAGTGTTTAGTGACAAGTTAGTTACTGGATGGACTGTACTTTATGCACTTGTCCACTACGAGTGAACGAGTACTTGACACAAAGCTACCTTAATGATAGTGATCAGTACGGACGCAATGTTCTAAGCGCACTTGCCCACTACGAGTGAACGAGTACTTGACACAATGCTACCTCAATGATAGTGATCAGTACGGACGCAACGTACTAAACGCACTTGTCCACTACGAGTGAACGAGTACTTGACACAAAGCTACCTCAATGATAGTGATCAGTACGGACGCAACGTACTAAACGCACTTGTCCACTACGAGTGAACGAGTACTTGACACAAAGCTACCTCAATGATAGTGATCAGTACGGACGCAACGTACTAAACGCACTTGTCCACTACGAGTGAACGAGTACTTGACACAAAGCTACCTCAATGATAGTGATCAGTACGGACGCAACGTACTAAACGCACTTGTCCACTACGAGTGAACGAGTACTTGACACAAAGCTACCTCAATGATAGTGATCAGTACGGACGCAACGTACTAAACGCACTTGTCCGCCAACGTGTGATCGCTTACTTGCCACTTGTCATAAAGCCCACTTATTAAGCACAAGTAGACATCTCGTGAACTCTAAATTAGGAATCAGCCATTTCAGTAGTGATTCCGCTTTTGGACGTTTTGGAATTCGCCATTCCTTACAAGATATCCCCTTTTTTCTTTCGCGAAATTGATCCTAGTCAAGGCTTTAATAGGATTCACTTGACTTTTAGCACTTTCCTCCGAAGGAAAGTAGCTATTGAGGTTGGACTCATGACGGAATTTTTGAAAAATTTCTTCAAATCTTTATCGATCCTACCTAGTAGACACCGAAAATGACCCCCGTTAAAATTTATATATATATATATATATATATATATATATATATATATATATATGCATATATATATATATATATATATGTGTCTGTTAACACGATAGCAGCCAGAGTTTTTGTTTTTTCGCCACGAAACTTGGTATATAGCATTCAATTAGCAAACGATTGAACGAGTTCGTTAACCACCAAAGTCGGTCCACCGGAAGGGGGGGTTTACCCCGAACCCAAAACACTAATTTGACTATGTAAGCCGTAACATTTGTTATATTTCAACGAAACTTAATATTCGTAGTGGTAATATAGAGAGAAAAGTGAGATATAAAAATGAACTAAATCGGTTCATTAGAAGGGGGGGTTTACTCCGGACCCACAATACCAATTCGCCACTACCAGCCGTGATTTTTGGTATATTTCGATGAAACTCGGTATTCGTAGTGGTAATCCACAGGTAAATAACTGTTGTAAAAATAAACTAAATCGGTTCATTAGGAGGGGGGGGGGGGGGTTTACTCCGGACCCACAATACCAATTCGCCACTACCAGCCGTGATTTTTGGTATATTTCGACGAAACTCGGTATTCGTAGTGGTAATCAACAGGTAAATATGTGTTGTAAAAATAAACTAAATCGGTTCATTAGAAGGGGGGGTTTACTCTTGACCCAAATTCTTAATATACTCATACCGGTCGTAATTTCTGCTGTATTGTAACGAAACGCGGTATACGTCGTGGGTAACTCATGAGAAAGAAGTGTTGTAAAAATGAGCTGAATCGGTCAATCGGAAAGCGGGGGTTTAATTTGTAATATATTTCAATAGAAAAGCCCGTCAGACGTAGGTTCACAAAGCCGCCGCAAGGAGCGCTTTCTACCACTAGAGTGACTGTATCCTGTTCCTGCGTTAGATCAAAATACGATAATATGAGGTTTTTTGTATTTATTACGTAGTGTAATAGGTACCATGTGTAAACATAACTCTGGAAGCAAATTATTAATTGATCAGTTACTCATTACAAATTTAAAAGAGAACTATTCATGTTTTTATTTTATTTATGTAGGATATTTTAAGCAAATTGTTCTGGAAAGCAATCTACACTACCCAAATTCTGAGGAAAGTGCTTAGTTATGCAGCTCCTGCGTGACGGACTTTTTTGAGAATATAACCACTTGCATTATGATTGGCCAAAAGTGCCAACTGATTCCGGATGCTATAGGGTCAAATGAAATCCATAAATAACTTCATAAATTGGATATTACTCCGTAGATAGCTTGGCGACGGATTCGATCTCTCAAGTAAAGAAATCAGAAGTCATCGTCCCTTGAGTTGGATCGAAAGGACGAAGGTCAGACATGCAAGAGAAATTTTCGAAGAGTGTAATTACAAGCCAGGCAATTATAAAAGGAGGATTCCACAGAAAAGTTCAACCATTTCCAAAAAAAAAAAAAAAAAAAAAAAAAAAAAATATATAAAACCCGACCCCATTACTAATACAGGATTGGCTCAGCGGGCAAATATTTCCGAGAGAGGATCCTCAGGTGCATGTCACGGAGAAATTGGGCCAGTGAAGGGAAATACAGGCAGGATGTCTGGTGCTGCCTATCACATTCACCGCGCAGGTCGTTCGTGTCCAAACGGATTCGTGGGAAGATGGGTACTCTTCTAGCGCAGAGGCAATTAAAGAAGAATCTTGTACAAATATTAAGGCAAGTTTCGCAAGAGAACACGTTTCATATTTACAGACCGGCTGTATAACGTTCTTGAAAGGTGAATGATTAAAGGTTGCTTGAGTATAACTTAATCAATTTATATTTTCGTCAGCAATTACTTACTTACTACGGCACTACAACCCGATGTCGAGTCTTGGTCTCCTCCAATAGCTTCCACCTATTGGAGGGTTGTGAGCACAACTAAACCAAGTCCTTGTTATACAGTTTTCAGAAAATGAGTATTATGCGTTTTAATTGCAGAGACTTTGTATAAATCCGATTGGCGAGTATTAGTCTTAAAACGATTTGAACTCAGAAAGTCCGTCACGCAGGAGCTGCATAACTAAGCACATTCCTCAGAATTTGGGTAGTGTAGACTGCTTTCCAGAATAATTTGCTTAAAATATCCTACATAAATAAAATAAAAACATGAATAGTTCACTTTTAAATTTGTAATGAGTAACTGATCAATTATTAATTTGCTTCCAGAGTTATGTTTACACATGGTACCTACTACACTACGTAATAAATACAAAAAACCTCATATTATCGTATTTTGATCTAACGCAGGTACAGGATACAGTCACTCTAGTGGTAGAAAGCGCTCCTTGTGGCGGCTTTGTGAACCTACGTCTGGCGGGCTTTTCTATTGAAATATATTACAAATTAAACCCCCGCTTTCCGTTTGACCGATTCAGCTCATTTTTACAGCATAGCTTTCTCATGTGTTACCCACGACGTATACCGCGTTTCGTTACAATACAGCAGAAATTACGACCGGTATGAGTATATTAGGAATTTGGGTCCGGAGTAAACCCCCCCTTCTAATAAACCGATTTAGTTTATTTTTACAACACATATTTACCTGTAGATTACCACTACGAATACCGAGTTTCGTCGAAATATACCAAAAATCACGGCTGGTAGTGGCGAATTGGTATTGTGGGTCCGGAGTAAACGCCCCCTCCTAATGAACCGATTTAGTTTATTTTTACAACACATATTTACCTGTGGATTAGCACTACGAATACCGAGTTTCGTCGAAATATACCAAAAATCACGGCTGGTAGTGGCGAATTGGTATTGTGGGTCCGGAGTAAACGCCCCCTCCTAATGAACCGATTTAGTTTATTTTTACAACACATATTTACCTGTGGATTAGCACTACGAATACCGAGTTTCGTCGAAATATACCAAAAATCACGGCTGGTAGTGGCGAATTGGTATTGTGGGTCCGGAGTAAACCCCCCCCCCCTTCTAATGAGCCGATTTAGTTCATTTTTATATCTCACTTTTCTCTCTATATTACCACTACGAATACCAAGTTTCGTTGAAATATAACAAATATTACGGCTGACATAGTCAAATAAGTGTTTTGGGTCCGGGGTAAACCCCCCCTTCCGGAGGACCGATTTTGGTGGTTAACGAACTCGTTCAATCGTTTGCTAATTGAATGCTATATACCAAGTTTCGTGACGAAAAAACAAAAACTCTGGCCGCTATCGTGTTAACAGACACACACACACACACATATATATATATATATATATATATATATATATATATATATATATATAAATTTTAACGGGGGTCATTTTCGGTGTCTACTAGGTAGGATCGATAAAGATTTGAAGAAATTTTTCAAAAATTCCGTCATGAGTCCAACCTCAATAGCTACTTTCCTTCGGAGGAAAGTGCTAAAACTGACATTATTTATCTACAGCCTTGTTCATAAAACAGTTACGACTTGTGCTATGTAAACCAATAAGAATGACTTCCAGATGCGTAGCAAGAACTGCTACAAGTGGCAAAATAATGAGGTTAGGACTTAGTCTCCTGTAGCACTGAAAAAAGCAATTTTAGTAATATACTTCAATGCCATTACAACATAAAATGTCAAAAATGGACTTGGTCTAGTTGTGCTCTGAACACTCCAATTGTCTCTATCTTGTAATGAAGCCATCCAGTTTCTGACACCTAGGAAAGACCTAGCATCCTCTGCCACATAATCAGACCATCTCAATCTTGGTCTTCCTCTTCTTCGGCTCCCATTTAGAGGTTCAGATTTTTCGGAACGTCACAATGTACCATCCTTGCAACATGCCTCACTGTGCGGTGGTGGTGGTGGTCAGCGAGCCGTATGGTCAGGAATCAAATATCTCTACAGCATCAGCGCCTTGCAGTGGATAAAGCCCTTGGCAAAAACATGTATCAGCGGTCAAAACTTTAATGCTAAATGCTGGGAGGGGGAGTGCGGCCTGAAGAAACCGGTTGTAATGCTGGGGAAACCCATGCGTTTTCCCATTTAACTAGTGGTACGGTTTTTTAATCCATGCGTTCAAAAGAGAAGTTGGAAACCGTAAGCCTTTGAAAGTTTGAAAACGAGGAGTTGCCGATTTAGAAATTCCTAACCACATTCCTTGCAATAATTCTCTGTACAGCAATGCATTATTATATAACTGTCACTTTACATTTCTGTTACATCTGATTATTCATGGCGGTTTTACGACAGCTGAGAAAACCTCTTTTCTATTTGACGAGAGCTGGGAGCGTTTTTCCTCTTATTTGATAAGAAATAACGCTTTCCGTTCCATTTGATCGGTTGTGGCACTTAATTTCCTGTTTCATCCTTCAAGACGAGGTCATAAGATATGTCCTCGGAGCAAGCAATCTGGACAACAATGGGAAACAGGAGGGTCTACTTTGACCAAGATTATTTATTAAATAACAAGGCAGTTACTTTTCACAAGTAAAATGTAAAAGTATTAAATTTTAGAAGTTAAAACAGATATGGATGGTTCAAAGCACAACTAGACCAAGTTCGTTTTTGGCATTTTATGTTGTAATGGGATTACTAAAATGGCTCCTTTCAGTGCTACAGGAGACTAAGTCCTAACTTCATTATTTTGTACGCTACTTGTAGCAGTTCTTGCTACACATCTGGAAGTCATTCTTATATCTTTTAAGAGCACAAGTAAGCAATAGCCCGTCCAATGTATTTATTTATAAAGTCAGTGTTTAAGTTCAAATCTTTTTAAGACTTATAATGGTTAATAGCATTTATAAAACCGGCTCTGCACTTAAATCGTATAATACTCATTATTTGAGAACTGTGTAATATAGAACTTGGTCTAGTTCTGCTCGGAACCGTCGATATATATATATATGAAAGCAATGTTGCTGCAGGATAGTATTGCCAGGCGAGTTACTTATAAAAACATTCTATAGTATGACAATCTTTAATAACTTGAAAAAAATGAAACAAACATATCAACAGTTTAAAAGAAATACGATAAAATTCCTGTCATTGTTTTCGTTAACAAAAACGTTTCCATTTTAAGAAAGAAATCATTAGTTATCACGGGTTCATTTGCTATTATCGTCTGCTATTTATAGAATGACATTATCAACCGATTTTAGGGAAGAATATAGATTTCTTAGAATAAATTGTCATTAATTTATTTGAATGATACCGAATCAATTCAACCAAAATAAAAAAAAAAAAAATCTTTTTCAATCTAGAAATAGGAAATCCGGTAAAAGTGAAGTTTCACGCCCTCAAAACCGATTTCTTTAACACTTTTCACAGCAATGTATTTTGATGCACTAAACACGAATACGTTAAAAAAAACCTTCGCATTTAACTAGGAGAGAAGTTACTAAGCACTAAAGTTCACTGTTAGGAAGGTTATAAAACTAGGCGTCAACAGCGTATTTGTAAACACGCGCATGCGCAGATATGTAACATTGGGAAACAGAACTCTCATTTGAAATGTTCATAAGCCATTTATTCAAAAATATTGTTAATTTTAAGGGCATCCTCACCCGTCGTCACCTGTCGCTTAAGGGCATACGTTCTATGCGTTTCCGCTCGGTACGCTCGCCCAAGACAATAACAAAACCCCAGTCAATCCAACTCGCTAAAAGAATTCTATTTCTATGCCTTAAAGTCGTCATTTATGCCTTAAAGTCATGTATGCCTTAAAGTCGTCACAAATTTAGTTATTTACATTAGCTCTCATAACCTGCTTAACAGTGCTTAATAGCTTCTTTCCTAGTTAAATGCGAATGTTTTTTTTAACGTATTCGTGTTTAGTGCATGAAAATACGTTATTGTACAAAATTTGAAAGAAATCGGTTTTGAGGGCGTGAAACTTCACTTTTACCGGAATTTTTTAGTATTTTCTCTTCAATTTAGCGTTATTTAAGCATGTGTATATATATATAAATATATATATATATATATATGTATATATATATATATATATATATATATATATATATATATATTATACATATGCATATATAATCAGTCCCTTAACAAGTTAATTTAAGTACCTACCTGATTTATTATCTTACGGCACACTAGGGAGATAATTTGGTAAGCACTGAGTTTTCTTCGCTTGCTTTTCTCCTTTGCCGGGTAGCCAATAAACGGTTGAGTACCTGAAGACTCCGATCGTTGAACGACGGCACTACCCGGGAAAGGTCGGTGTGCTACCAAGTCTCGTACGACAGGTCCTCCTGAATGTGTGATGCGAATTCTAGTCGTGAGTCGAACACTCCATATAATTGGCCAAGTCATCTACGCGAGGAACAGAACATGTGGGTTCCAACATAGCGAGTGAATAAAGTTTTCTAAACCTAAAAATTGTAAGAAAAAAAAAAGCATACAAAAAAATATTGTTAATGTTCTGAAATAATAGTCGGAACAAATTTCAAATTAGTTATAAGTAATAAACCCAACTAACAGAACAATGCAATATGTTTTTCATGCTGTACCCTAATTGCATCTAGCAACAGGAATTTATCTAGGCAGAAAAAAAAATAAACAGGAATTGACTTGACTCTGTCTACGATTGCTGTATTTCGAAACGGACAACAACGGGACAAGGTAAGAGGGAAGGATTACGTAAAGAAAGCTGACCCCGTAACCTGGAAAGGGGTGGGAAAGGTCGGGTTCAGATGGAACAGCTGGAAAAGGCGCCAAACAATAAATCTTGGCGGGAATCGAGCTGTCAACCATGTGACAAGGTTCGCCGACAGCTGGAAAAGGCGCGAAACAGTACATCTTGACGGGAAACTAGCTGTCAACGAAGTGTGTTCGTAGGCAGTGAATTACACCTATTAGGAAAACAGTGCATCTCGCCCTGGAAATCAATGTTAGCATAAATAATGCTGGTTTTCAACAGCCGGTGAGGAAGAGAGTCCTAAATTGTTGCAGGAAAATAGGACATTTTCCCGTCAGGAAACCGTCAGAAATGACACAGCATTTCCTTGTTTCTCTGCGCCTTCTGCCGATAAGTGCGGGAAAAACATTAAATACTCAAAGCAGATATAAAGTATATATATAAGAATTGATAAAATCTTTCTACGTTTAGAAACCCGAAAAAGGTGAAAAAATGTGTTCCGCAATTGGCCAAGACCGCCCAGGTAGAGTAGACTTATCTGCTTTCTGACTAAAAGACATACCAGAGAGATAGTGTGATCAGTTCTATAAGCTGTCAGCCTGAGTTTTCCCTTTGCAGATAACCATTCATTCTGTGTGAGCCTTGGGACGGTCTGAGAATCAGTCTTCTGATCTCGAGACTTCCAAAATAAGAGTCTAATGTTGAACCAATTTGCTGACTTCGCCCGTTATCTTCAATAAATAAATATAACATGAGACCTAGACTCCGCCACTAGAAGATGAAATTCTTCAGAGGACCTCCGACTTTCGAACTCTAGTCCTTCAGTAGTAACACTATCCTGGCTAGAAAAGGGTGGTAACCTAAAGATAAACTGTCCTAAAATTCGTAGTTAATAATAAATGGACGTTAAAATTTAATTCTGCACTGCGCATTGCAAAGACGAATTATGTGAAAGAAAAATCTTAAAATTATCTCCGTTGACTTATTCTAGAAGTTATCAGAGACATGTTAATGTATTTATTTATTTTTATTTATTTATTTTTTTTTACGGCGCTTCGACACCTAGGCCATCCAACGAGCCATTGGATGAGAAAATTCCTGCCGCCGATGGGGATCGAACCCACCGTCTCCCGTTTATGAGTTAGCCACTGGACCACGAGGAGACCCATTTTAGAATTGAAATAATTGATTTTATAATCGGTTGATTGTTTTAGGGTTTCAATTTATTGGTATTGCTGCTAATGTTTGTATGTATACTTTGCTCTTTATTCCCCTCAGTATTTGTTTTTCTTAAAATATATTTGTATAAGTGTTAGTAATATGCCCTCTTTCTCCAGCGGTCTTGCTCCTCCTTTCTATGCGACATTTCGCCGGAATCCTGGCCGGCTTCTTCAGGATGTTATTCATCCTCGCTGCTTGGTAAGGGGATGATGACATCCTCGGTCTGAGCACTCCTCGTCTGTCTTGGTCGGGGATTATGCGAGCCAATAAGGTTAGAACTCTGTAGGCGAATGGGGGTTTGACCGTCTCCTGAGATGAATCCGACGAAATGCCGAGGAAGACCGCTGGAGGAAGATGCCGTATTACTAACACGTGTAATACTCAGCGAAGAAATTAATAATAAATAATTTATTAAGCTAGCGAAGCTAGTAATCATTTATCATGTAACAAAAAAAGTCCTGTCGTGTTTTTTTTTAAGTCCCATGTTTACAAACTTACTTAAATACCACAATGATAAATAATGAGCAGCCTTGTAGGATTAGAAGATGCTTATTTTGGTATTAAACAGGATTACTTTAATTTAATCCTCTTGACGTTCTGAGCTGGAAACATTTCTTTTACAATGATCTCTCTTGAAACGCAAAGTCGCTCGATTTTACTCTACGAGTTTAAATTAGGCCTAAAAGCCACCGAGGCTGCTCGTAAACTGCGTCAGGTGTTTGGGGAGGATACTCTCTCAGATCGGAAGGCGGATTTCGTAGAAGGGATGAATCGCTCATGGATGAACCTCGAAGTGGAAGGCCGGAAATTTTAGATGACGACGCCCTGACAGAAATCATTGAGTCAGATCCAAGAAAATTTGCTCTGAAATCGCTGGCTAACTTAATGAATCCGAGTCAACCACCAGAAATCACCTACATCAAATTGGTAAGACCAAAAAACTTGATAAGTGGGTTTCCCATAAACTGAACGCCCGTCCACATAAAGCAAAGATCACTCGGGACAAACTCTTAGCGATGGCTGGGAAATTCTTACCTCACCCACCATATTCCCCTGATTTGTCATCATCTGATAACCACCTGTTCAAAGATCTAGACAACAGTACTCGGGGAAAAACTTTAGCAGATTTGACGACCTTGAAAAACACCTAAGAAACGTTTTCTCATCCAAACCAGCTGAGTTTTATAAAAAAAGATTTTGGGACCTCCAGGCACGCTGGGAAAAGGATTTGGTGAGTGAGGGTGACTATTTCGATGAATAAAACTTATTTCAAATATTTTTTAGCTTTATTTTTACCCGATTTAAAAACAACGACAGGACTTTTTGCGTTACCTAGTATTTAATTTATTATTTAAATGAAAGATTTTAAAGCATTTTGTTTATTCAAAACTACAAAAAGCGTTCGCACTATGTAGTAGATACAAGGTAGGTAACGGAATGTATTTTATTACAGCCCATATAGATCGTTTTCTGGGTTGCTTATCGTGTCCTCGTGAACTTTTGTCTGTTAGATTTGAAAAGAAACTTGTCAAGAGCTCTATAAGGATCATTAATATTGTAACTCATTTCGTTCACCGACCCCAATCTGACACCGCGCACCCGGATGCAGCCGCGCCAAAATTTACATATGACTCCCTTTCTGATAATCCCCGACGACGACGATACAAATCTCTTGTAGATAACGACGCCGAAAAGGGAACACCTTTTAAGATGATCCCGGGCGATACATGGGACTCCCCCCCCCACAGAACGACTACCATCAACAATAAATATGATAAATGAGGAATGGGTGGTTCATTTGTAATTGGAGTGGTGTGTCGGGCTGGCATTTGGGCGCGGCCCCGCCCCGAGGAAAACGCCGAGTGAAGATAAAGATCGGTGTACCCCGGGGGTCTGTGTTGGGACCGCTTTTATGTTCGCTTCTTATGGAATCCGATGTTGCCCTTTATCGCCTAAGTTCTACCGACACGCGAACATTTCTCCCTCAGGAAATGTATAAACATTCCAGTTACAATATATAATTCCTTGTCACCAAGGTTGTACATTAAAGAGGAGGCTATAAAATTAATTTTAGTCCATATAGGAAGGAACACTCGCTTGCAATAAAATGATATATATATATATATATATATATATATATACATATAAAATATTTATCATGTTACTATTGAATTATACTTACGTGTACGCACAGGATCATTCAATTTGTTATTTGGCTTACCTGAAAAGAAAAAACGGAAAAATTAAAACTGAAAATAAATATGATACAAGTTTCAACGTTTAAAATATTTAAATTTATATATATATATATATATATATATATATATATATATATATATATATATATTTATAAATTTATAAAAATTATGGGAAGAAGACTGTACAGTCAAGATGGGATTCGTACGAAATATAAAGGTGAAAAAATAACCCCTGAAACCCGAGGAAAGTGTTATTAAAAAAAAGTATTATATTTTATACATAGAAATATATAAATAATAAATATAAATAAAAAATAAATAAATGAAAGGCCCAAACTACAAAACCTAAGGACGCCAATTAAATCTGGCTCTCGTGACATCAAAATATTAAATAGTATTTGAATGTGACGTATGACGCTTTAAAGAAATACAACTAATTTTTTGCGTTACATTATTTTCATGTACAAATTAACTAACAATTTTTTCAAAATATGTTATGTTACTTTATATGCATATAAAAACAATGTTTAATAACCGATTTTCATATTTTTTTTATTTTTACTTTATTGCATTCGTTAATTTTCTATATTTGCAGCATGGGCGTATATAAGGGGGGGGCTGCAGCCCCCCCCCCCCCGAAATATTGATTTCATCGGTAAACATTTCATAAAACCCTTAAAAATAAATTAAATAAGATCATTTAGTTCATAAAACATATTCCATTTCGGGTGTAATAGCGTTTAAGTTGGCTAAAACTCTTCCAAGATCTAAATTGTTAGTAATCCATGCACCGGAAATGGTCTCAGCCCCCCCCCAAATTTTCCTAGCCCCCTCCGAAATTATTTACTATATACGCCCATGATTTGTAGTTTAGCAGACGAAAGTTGCCAAAGACCAAAGACGAAACGTCTAAATTATATATTTATCCGAAAACATGACTTTTCTTAGGCCAAAACCAACTATTAATTGTTTTCTTATATGGATCATTAGTAAGGACGCAATGTATTCCGATCTACGTTTCAAAGAAATGAAAAATAACGGCCGTTTAGGGCAACGGATCGATTTTGACTTTTTGCACAGCACATTTAGTGCCCGAAGTTACACTGCACCAAAAATGATATCCACTATGAGCAACTTAAAAATTCGGTTCCCCGGTAGACTGATTTGGCTGTTTTGCCAACTCTTACGATCGTTTTACCAAGATTCACGGTAAAAAAATGCTTTTGCGTGTATGTATTAAAATTCAAATACGCATTTTTTTCGTAAGAGGGTTTTTTTCGTATCTAGTGGGTTAAAATGATTCAAAACATTTTTTAATAAGTGATACCTCCATCGGAAAGTCATAAGAGGTCAGAGATATTTCTTTTCCCCCAATAAGATTAATATTAACGAAAAGAAATATCCTAAATGTTCGAATGAAGAATTTCACTGAAGACCCTGGAAGAAAGGCGAGGCCCAGACTCGCCAAGACCAGATTCCGAAAGCAACTTTTTAGCCCCAGACTCCCCGGGAACTGACCTCCAACCGCTCTAGGCTACAAAAGAACCGAATCTTGAAAAAGCTGCAGGGGGATAGGGGGGAGGAGGAGGGACTACATCCCAACGGGAATAAAGAGGGTAATGAGGCATAATGGGATAAATGGAAATGAGAAAGAGATTTTTGAGGGTTTTTACTTGCCGCCAATCGGCAATCGGATAACGAGAAGGCACGAAAATGGCGAGGGCCGAAAAAATGCCTTAACGAGCCTGGCAAGGAGATTGCAATCTATGTCTCTGTTAGAATATATCCCAAACCACACGATGACCTCATACAGCCGGAAGCACTTGAAGAAAAATCGCATACGTAAAAGTAATTCAAACGGAGATTGAAGTACTTTCAAAATAATAATTGTTATATGCAAGGAAAAGTAGAAACGCATATACATTAGCTTTTCTGACATATATACACAGTGGCACAAATAAGCGGGCTACAAAAATAAGTTCTAAACGGTTTGAGATATCAACATTTTTCATAGTGGCAAAGTTGTAGTTCTCGTCGAGATCTATAAAATAATAATGCCCTTGGAAATGAGAAAATAACACTTCTCAGGGCCCTAATAGGCCTTAGAAGGGAAGGGTTTCCTCTTTACCCATATTTTGCATTATATTTTTAAAATGTACTAACAAAACAAGGAAGAACCGTGCAAACGGAGTTGCGATGCGTCAAATAGTTTCCTGAAAAAATACGTTTTAATTTGCATATTCCTTATCTGAAATCCAAAAAAAAAAAAGGCTCTTGAATTTATTTAAATAGTATTTTTGTTAAGGGAGGGCCAATTCAGCATAGGAGAATGTGTTCAGCCCTAAAAAAAAAAAAAAAAAAAAAAAAAAAAAAAAAAACGATACCTATTACTGTAAACTAAAAAAGAAAACAATTAAAAATAGGAGCTTTAGGCATAAGAGTTGCCAAAATTACAGATCACAAATAATGAATGATTTTTTTTTTTTTTTTTTGCAATAAATACAATTTTTAATGCTGAGCAAATTATCATAAGGCCTATTTGACACCTTAGAAGTGTTATTTTCTCATTTTCAAGGGCACTATTTTATAGATCTCAATGAGAACTACAACTTTGCCCCTTTGAAAAATGTTGATATCTCAAACCGTTTAGTAGTTATTTCTCTTGTGGCCCGCTTTTCTGGGCCACCGTGTATACACACACACACACACACATATATATATTCCTCTCGTAACTAGACCTCTTTCACATATCTTGTCCTCTTCTTTTAATAAAGGCCTTATAGTTCACAAAATTGCTTCAATACTTCATTTAAACCATTTTATTTATTTTGACTAGTTTCTGGCAAACTTGGCAAACCTCTCTTCACAGAAAAACGTTTTTCATTTTCCAAATTATTTGCTAACATTTCTTGGTAGTAAAATTCCTCACATTTTTTCGGCCTATAGGAGTTCATATTTTCTCTCGTGACTTGAGAAACGTTTGTCTGTGTAGAGAGGCCAAGTTTGCCAGAAACTAGTCGACATAAATGAAATGGTTTAAATGAAGTTCTGAAGCAATATTGTGACCTATAAGGCCTTTATTAAAAGAAGAGTATATATATATATATATATATATATTATTTATTCTTATAGATGACCCAAAATATCAAAATTATTTTTATCCTAGGAGGCATGGGGTCATTAAAGCAGTCTTCCTTTATTACACCACTTTATTTATTGGGCCCGACATGTTTCGTGCATCTTTTCTTCGCACATCTTCAGGGGCACTTCTACAACAAAATATAATTTTTTGAACATCCACACAAACCTTTTTTCTACTATATTAAAACTATCAATACGAACTTTGAACTGTTCCACAAAAGGCATTAAAACATTATCATGCTCGTTAAATGTTACTCCTACCCTAAATATTGCAATAATTATAGTTAAATTACATATTTTTTTTTATTTATATATTTTAGAAAGAAATACCCTGAAAAGAAAAATAAAAGAAAATATTTATATTTTAAAAAATTCGAAAATAGCAGTGAATAAAAGAACTGATCTGAAAAATGTTCACCAAATTTTTTATGGAATAATAGATTAATACCCAAAAATGTATAAAAAAAAAAATATTTGACGAGTAGACTTTACTAGGACAACAAAAATGGACAGATAACGACAGGACCATTTTGGCAATCCACGTACAGGGTTAGTATTAAGCCGGACTCCAGAGGGAGTACTTGGTAACGGGAGGACTTCCTTGCAAGGTAGGACTCAACACCTTTTATAAAAAAAAATATGTAATTTAGCTATAATTATTGCAATATTTAGGGTAGGAGTAACATTTAACGAGCATGATAATGTTTTAATGCCTTTTGTGGAACAGTTCAAAGATGGTATTGATAGTTTTAATATAGTAGAAAAAAGGTTTGTGTGGATGTTCAAAAAATTATATTTTGTTGTAGAAGTGCCCCTGAAGAGGTGCGAAGAAAATATGCACGAAACATGTCGGGCCCAATAAATAAAGTGGCGTAATAAAGGAAGACTGCTTTAATGACCCCATGCCTCCTAGGATAAAAATAATATATATATATATATATATATATATATATATATATATATATACTCTCGCAGTAGATAGATAGATAGATAGATAGATAGATATTTATTTGTGTAAGATACATCTTGTACAAATAATTTCAATATTAGACACGTTGTTTCTTTCCATTTGAGTCTGGTAAATACTATAATGTTTCAACAATTTCACATCAAATGACAATATAAATGTTATACAGTTCTAAAGTTAACTTAATATATAATTTACATCATTAAAATATTTGTTATATTCATACGTTATTTATATTAATCATACATTTGTACTAAACATTTCTAATATTATTTTTATAATGTTTTTTTTAACAATAAAATACATATCAATATTACCTTAAATGTATCAGTATTATAAAAATGTTTATTAAATTCCGCTTCAAGATACAAAAAATTACAAAAACTAAAACTGAAAGTAAAACATTGTTGATTGGAAAAATTGTTGATATTGTGAATTTACTCATTGATACTAAGAGAGTGAAACTTGTTACAGATAGTGTCAATGAATTTATAAAGCCGATTCAATTCCTCGAAGGTGGTTGTATTTAACAAATTTTGAATAGCCTGAAGGTGAGAGGTGGATGAATGAAGGTGAGATGTAGAAGTGGATGAATTTAAAATATCTTCTCTGTTTTCTTCAAGTGCTGAACAGTGTTGGAGGAGGTGGTATAGACTATTGTAATTTATTTACTGTTTGCAGAACGGGCAGAGATCATTAGCTTTGAGGGAGAAATGCTGACTTCCTTGGTATAGTTTCTATATACACAGTGTTAAATATCCAACGACGATAACGATAACGATAACAACGAACCATAATTCACTTTCTTCAAAAGTTGGAGAGTTGTTCAAAAATCGTTATCGTAATCGTTGTTCGTTCGATCGTGTCGTTCGTTGTTATCGTTATCGTTACTCTCGCAGTAGTTTTGCACAAAACCGAATTCTTCAAAATTTTGAGCTACATTTTTCCCAGTGAAAGGGCCTCTTTAGAATGCGTTTGGCGATAGAGCATTGAATTCTTTGGTGTTTGTGGAACATTTATTTTCTGGCTTCAATCTGAAACATATTCCACCAGAGAGAGGCTTTTAAATTACTTGAACGTTCTGAATATTTTTCTGAAAAATCGGTGTCTAAATTTCGAAAGTGTCATCTTTGTTCGTCTGGACGATCGTTAGTTCTACGAAGACAAGGGATGGTTGGGATTCGGCTAGGTAAAAAAACGTCAGACCTTCAGGAAGAAATACAGATTTCTTCCTGAAGGTCTGACGTTTTTTTTTCCGCCTAGCCGAATCCCAACCATCCCTAGTCTTCGTATCTCTGCAACGGCTAACTATCTCCATCTCCATTACGATATTTAGTTCTTTTTGTTTTGTTTCTTAACGACATGTGTTCAGACTGCAGCAAAAAGAGCCATACGCTCTATGCGGCTAATTGGAGCAGATCATGAAATGGATAAAGCTATGAAAATGATAGGTTTAAGCATTGCCGACACGTAGCCGGTCTCGAAAGACTTGCCGTGTTCCCTCCGTGGAAGGATATCCTCATACCTTTCCGTTGAACAGGATACGACCGATAAGAACCAATCTATGGACTGCAGTTTTCTGCAAGCCAATGTACTTCAGCAATGATCCAATTCCATCGGACACTAATTGCTCTAGATTTGACCACGCCTTCGTCAGCTTTCTCCGGGCGTGGTCTCCACTCCCACCACACCATTAGTGCCGCCGGTGGAGAAAGTGGACCCTATACGATCTGACAAACTGGAAAATCGATCACCAATCAAACCATTATCCATATTCGTTCGAAGGAATCAATTAAATCTTTAGTATGATCCTTTTTATCGAGCAATGGACATCGGCATTTATACAATCTAATCAAAAACATCAGTCCCGTAATAGGCCACGAATAAGTTTCAAGTAACGACCTAAGCTTATCTTGAAGAACACAACACCCGGTTAACAGTTATAACGTTCCCCGAACGGAAGTGTCTCGACGCCTACTTGTGGTACGTGCTCGAGCAGGCTCGACATGTTCAACGGAAGACGTGATAAAATGTCGGACAATTAAAGAGAAGCAGTCGATCAAACAATTATTACTCCAAGACAATCACAAGAGATGCGTAACCATAATCGGGTTTATCTTGCGCAATATCAACATAGGCTGCCGTAGTGGCAACGTTAGCGGAACCTTGTACGTGACGCGAATGCTTAAAGGGGATAATTTTTATGAATTTATCGATGTCTTGATCTAATCCAATTAGCTAGGGCGATTTTATCGGTGTTTATGCTTTTCTGTAAACAGTAAATGTCATCGGGAGCTGAAAAAAGTCCGACGCGGAAGAACTACGTCATATTAGCGCGTTTCCAAAATTTTACCGCACAGACACACCACCTTCTATAGCCCGTTCAGTTTGATGGAATAGTTCAAATCCCGCATGCGCGAAATTCTGCGGGAATTATTCCCGACGGGTCCGCCATTTGCATTACTATTGCAAGACGCTACGTGAAACTCCATAAAAACTGATTATGTCTCGTTTAGGACTAGGGAAGGCTTTGAGAGGTCAGGCAAGGGAGATAGTGTTTAATGTTTATTAATACTTAGCTAAAACTAAGGATAAAACAATTTAGACTATAAACTTGCCTGCTCAAATAGATGGTTTAGATGGCGG
This sequence comes from Gonocerus acuteangulatus, assembly GCA_946811695.1. Lineage (NCBI taxonomy): Eukaryota > Metazoa > Arthropoda > Insecta > Hemiptera > Coreidae > Gonocerus > Gonocerus acuteangulatus. The sequence goes on from OX328131.1 coordinate 53,480,539, forward strand.
GAAAATTTCGGGGGGGGGGGCTTGGAAAATTTCAGGGGGGGGGGGGGCTGGGACCATTTCCGGGAATTTAACAATCCCGAAATTGTTAAATCCAGGGGCTTGTCCGCGCGTATTCGGGGGGGGGGATACTAACAATCTATAATTTGGAATAGTTTTAACCAACTAAAACGGTATTATATCGAAAATGAAATACTTCTAATGAACTAACATAAGTGATATTATTTAATTTATTTTTAAGGGGTTTATGACACATTTTACCGATCAAAAGTTGGGGGGGGGAGGCGCTGCGGCCCCCTCAGCCCCCCTTATATAGCCAATATAAATACCTATGGTGACGCCTATAGCTGAAAAAAGTCAACCTGTGGCGAGACTCGAACCCCCATAAGAATTTAGCGACTACAACACGCAGGGACCCCCAAAATCTAATCTCTAGTATCATTTTGAAACCTGAATTGAAACCATTATATTTTTTTTAGCTTGTTGCTATTTTGTGTAAAACATAACTGATAAACTAATTTTACTTTTGAAAAATTTAAATATCCACTTCATCAAAGTCTTGAACAGTAACAAGATTTTGGACGCTTAAATAAAAAAAGAAACTAAACAAGAATGATAGTGGCCAACTGTAAGAGGACATCAGCAATAATTTCGATAATAAGTTTTAAGCACATATTTCTCGGACTTAGATCGCCATGTCGAAAAGTGAGAACCTTTTTTCGGCGAACACCACATAAATTTAAATCACCACAATTTGCAAAACCTTTGGAGTCTGAAATGAGAATATTTATCATCGGAAAATACACAAATAAAGTTGTTTTTTTTTAGCACTTGCAAGCTTGTGTTTCTTCCGGGTAGGTTATTTTTCCTGGAGGAGCAAAGACTAGTCCGCGCAAGATGGGAGTGCCTTTAGATGGATTATAACGATGTCTTCACTGGAAGTTCTTGAATTAAGGGAAAAGTTTCTTAAAATAGGGAAATCGTTGGATGTCGGAGGTTTATCTATTCCCATGGCCTTCGGACTGATGATAATGTCGAGGACAATCAGGGAAGAAGACGAAAACATCATAGGAACAACACGAAATGAATATTACAACGAGCAAAGGCGGCAGAAGAAGAAAGGAACCCAAACGTCCAACAGAAACAGAGTAAATCGTCTTGAAGAAGGCAAATAAATTCACTAAACGCGAAGAGACAAACTTCTCGCAGTTCATTTGCCGCCTGAATCCGGATGGGGTCTAACGACGTCATCAGACTTCCTAGACGTCATTAGGAGGGGGTTTTGGACCCCGAGGGAAGTCAAGTACCTCCTACGGGAGAAGTCCTACCGGTGTGGGTTACAAGCCATTAATCTCAGAGGTCGTTCTCTTTGGGGGCTTTGCACCAAGACTCGTCAACAAAAAGGACCAAATCCAACTAGAACATTGATTTAGACTCGCCAACTCCAACGGAAATGGCAAACCTTACACATAATCTATTTGGACGACAAGATCCTTATCGGGGTCTCCCGTGGTCTAGCGACTAGCGCGCTAGATTCATAAGCGGGAGATGGTAGGTTCGATCCCCACCGGCGCCAGAAATTTTCTTATCTAAGGGCTCGCTGAAAAAATTCCTGGCTGCACCCTGGAAAAAAAAAACAAAAAAAAAAGATCCTTACCTTTGGTACTGGTTGTAAATCCACTTCTAGGAAATATATACAGTAATTAAGAAAACTTTGAATTCCTAGTGAGAAAAAATCAAAGTTTGTTGTTTGTGTGGAAGATTTTACTAGTGCAGAAATAGTCGGGGAAGGTCATGATAAAATAAAACTACATTTTTAGCGCGGTTCCTCCCTACTTCCATAGGGAGGAAACCCGCTTATGAGGTGACCTTAAGACACAATCCGGAAACCCCAACTAGAAAACTTCACGTTTCAGATCCCATAGATCACGAAAATAACGGTGGATCAAATTTGTCTGTTCGCTCTCTAGCTGAGTCAAAAATGGTCCAATTTTGATGAAATTTGGTACAAAAATCTTTCGTCTAGTTTAAAAGGTCAAGTTCGTTAATCAGCAGAATCCTTTCTCCGGAACATGGTGTTTTGAGCGAAATTCGCGCGAAAAAAAAATCGTAACGCTTACGTTTTTGAGTTCATATGCTTGCAGGTACTCGTTTTATAGGTTTCTTAACATAGGAAAACGAATGAAAACATTTTTAAGGCGATATCTGTTACCGGTTTTTGAGAAAAGTGGAACACATTTTTTTTTAAATTTTTTTTATGGGTACTTTGAAATTCATCTAAACAACGATCTTTAAATTTTGAAGTTAAGGAAGTATTCGAAAAAAAAAGAAGATTTTATTAGAGGAACTTTTTTGGATTTTCGTATGTTTTCGTAAATATCTCGAAAACGGTTAGAAAATCTTGATAAGTGGAAGGCGACCATTCGAATGCTTACTAAATTTTCAAGGTTCTGAAGCAATTTTTGATGGGGCAATGCCAATCGGAGAAATAACTGCTTAAAACTGTAAAAGTGTTTTGCTGCGTTGAACGGGGTTTTCTCAGTTCCACCGAATATGCATACAAAATGTGAATAAAATCGGTCAAGCTGTTTCAGAAGGGTTGACCGATTTTAATGTGTGTGTTTTTTTTTTAAAAACGTTATTTTATTAACGATTTCAGGAGGCTCATACATTTTTTGTTTAAATTTTAAAGTTCAAATTTTCCTATATATATATATATATATATATATATATATATATATATATATATATATATATATATATAAATCACGTGTCTGTCTGTTTGTTCCTTATAAAAATCCTCACCGTTTGACCGAATTTGACCTAACTTGGAATACTGGTAGGGGTTGATACGGGGAGAGTCATAGGCTAGGATGAAATCGTGTATGACTCAGTTCGGAGATCACGAGTTGAAACAATGACCCCAAATAGTCAAAGATTTGCGTTACTAGATTTTAATATTAATTACTTGGTTTCTAATTTATTTTTGCTTTTATAGATGCAGAAAGTAGGTGTAGCATGGCACGCCGGGAACAGCTAGTTCCTTATCAAAAGTGACCCCGTCAGTAATGCTAAGAAAAAGTATAAATTATGCGTCATAAATCTTCCCCAGCTGCATTCAGTTTTCATCTTGGATTAATGCCTGGTATATATTCCTGCCTACGCTTTCTGGGAGATTGTGTACTCGAAATTACACGCTCCTTGCAATATACCTATGCACTTTCGCATTTTGATTGATTCGGCTTGAGGGTTTATTTAAAGTCCTTCCACAGGAACGAGATTTATCAAAGGCTTTTTCTAGGGGAGGGTTGACTAGCTATGCAAATACGGATGATGGAAATTGCAAGCATAAAGGAGTGAAATATGCTCTTGGGGTTTAGACTCCAATTATACTCACTGAGGTGTGAGTATTATGCCCTGTAAAACTAGAAAGCTATATCCGTCAAAATAATAGGGTTTAAAATTTAAAGCACCATATAGCCATCCAGAAGTGTTGGTCGACAAGTGTGTGTCATTTAAAAGACAATAAAAAAAATCTGACGTTGGTTATTTAGGTTATAGAGGACCATCAAAAAATCCTGAAATCGATGTATATGTGTGTATATATATATATATATATATATATATATACACATACATACTTTTTTTCCTGAGAGTAAAAACGTTTTCTTGGTAAAAGTAAAAACGTAAAAATTCATTAAACCTCATCAAAAATAAGGAAATGGATGTTACTGTGTCCTCATTAATATTAATTTCTTAAAGACTTTTTTTTTGTCTCCTAAATAGCTTTACGATTTGAACATATCCTTTCTTTAAAGTCGACGCCTCATTTTAAACATGTTTTACAATTACTTAAAGAAAAATCCTTTTTACCGATAAATGTAATTAAAAAAAAAAGGTCCCAGTGAAAAAGTGAGAAAAATAAAGACACAAAAACGTTAACGAATATTAAGAAATTATCGAGATCGCTCTTTCGAAATCGGGTTTAGGAGAAAATTTAATAATCTTTGGAATAGTTGCCTTCCTATCACCACGATTTCTAAACCGTTTTCGTGGCATTTAGTAAAATTTACGAATATGTCAAAACTGCTTCTGTCAGTTGATAATTTTTTAGCGCGGTTACTCCCTATCTCCATAGGGAGAACCCGCTTATGAGGTTGACCTCATGACGCAATCCGGAAGTGCCGACTAGAAACTTTCACGTTTCAGACCCTATAGATCACGAAAATATAGTTGGCCCAAATTTGTATGTATATATATATATATATATATATATATATATATATATATATATATATGGTATGTATATATTTATATATATGCTTGTCTGTTTGCGCTCTAGCAAGCTCAAAAATGGTCCGATTTTAACGAAATTTGGCATAAAAGTCTGTCGTCTAATTTGAAAGGTCAAGTTCGTTAACTAGCAGAATCCGCCCACTAGAAGATAGTTTTTGGGGCGAAATTCGCGCCGAAAAAATCGTAACGCTTACGTTTTTGAGTTTATATGCTTGTAGGTACTTGTTTTATAGGTTTCTTAACATAAGAAAACGAATGAAAGCATTTATAAGGCGATATCTGTAACCGTTCCTGAGAAAAGTGGAATCAATGTTTTTGTAAGTCATTATATTTTTGTGAGTACTTAGAATCGCGGAATTCAATTGAAATATTGCCTACAACTTGGAAATTAATCCCAACTAAGATGTTTAAATTTTGGTTATATTTGGAGTTTAATAGACATGAAAAGTTTTCGGATCTTCATACATTTTTCGTAAATATCTCGATAACGGTTGGCAAATCGTGCTAAGTGGAAGGTGACCATTCGAATGCTTACTAAATTCTCTACAAAAATGGTTATGAAGCAGTATTCGATGGGGCAACGTCAATCAGAGATATAAGCACTTAAAACTTAAAAAGTGTTTGTTTTGTTTTTTTGAAAGGGTTTTTCTCTTTATTTATCTCACTTTTTAAGTTGTTGTTTCTTGTTTTAAATTGCATTTATCAGTAAAATTAGTATAGTAGTAAAATAAGCTAAGAAACGGTGATAATAAGTTTGGAGTGGCTGTGGTAATCAAGATGGCAGTGGCTAATCATGATGACGTAGGTTGTTTTGAATTCTCCTGTCTATATAACCTTCCTCATAGCCTCTAACTGAAGTTACCGTTATTTCTTATTTTGTAGAAAGATTTAACCCACGACAGAATGGAATTTTATTCGCCATGAAGCTTATATTTACAGTTGATTATAACAGTAAAACGAATTTGCTAGTAAAACAAGATACTTAAAATGACAACGAATTTTTGGTTGTTTAGAATAGAGCCTTCTCAGCAGTAGTCAAAGAGTAAGTACGTTTTCAATACATAATTGTATTGACTTATACAGATTATGAATTATCCGTTTCTGTGTAAGTTGGCTACTGTCAGTTTCCTGAGATTTGAAATGCTAATTTATTCCATTTCTTCGAGATGTACGTAACCGCGCTAAGATGACGCAGTTCCTGCGAGTCGGACTTTTTTTTCGAATACTTTCTCTAGACCAAACATAAATACAAATGTTATCTCTAATTCTTTATTAACGTCGAACGTCTTGAGTATTATTCATTTCAATTCGCTATTTTGGAGTGAAGAAAACTTCCTGCGTGAAGAAACCAAAAAAACGAGTACCTGCAAACATATGAACTCGAAAACGTGAGCGTTACGATTTTTTTCGCGCGAGTTTCGCTCCAAAAAGCATCTTCCGGTGGACGGATACTGCTGGTTAAAGAACTTGACCTTTTAAATTAGACGAAAGATTTTTGTACCAAATTTCATCAAATTCGGACCATTTTTGAGCTTTCAGGAGAACGAACAGACATATATTATTGATCTATGCGATCTGAAACTGAAATTTTCGTGTCTGCAATTCCGGATTGCGTCATGAGGTCAACCTTTTAAGCGGGTTTCCTCCCTATGGAGGGAGGGAGGAATCGCGCTAAAAATTGCTACTTTTTTTTTTACTATTATTGCTTTTGAGCAGTTATAAATATATTTACCTTGGCAAATATACTTTTATTACAGATCTAAATATATAAATGCTATAAATTGAAATACAAATCATATTGCCGAGCTAAAAAGTTAAATTGACGGAATCCATTTAACTACCGTTCAAGTGTCTAATTTCCAGCTTGCGTCATAGGATTGTTAGACTGCCTGGAATAGACTTAGGAGGGGCGGGTACACCCACGCAGCCTATCGGATCTCGACAATAGAATTAAGGAGAATCGGTCGAAATGGTGACGCAGATGGAATTTTAGCTTTAGCTACAAAGCCACCAAAGTGGTTTAGACGTTTATCTCGACCATTTTCTAAAAATAAGGAAATAACATATGTGCGTTATATTTAATGGTATTTAATCATAATTAAAATTAGTTATTGCAAGGTTTCATTATTATTAAAATTTATTATTATTAAGTTTAATTATTGTAAGAATTACAATCAATTGTGAGAGGCATTCAAATTTTTTTTATGTTTTGCGACACATATTATACGAATCACTAGTATGTGATTTAGGTACCACTGGTCCTCGTGCTTAGGCAGGAGAGCCTGGTCCGCCATTCTTATTCCTATAGCCGGCCCATGCGCAAGCAACTCTCGTTACGTGCGTGTATACCAGTGGTTTTTAATGGTTTATTTTCCGCTTCCCATGGTTTCATAAGTTGTTCTTGACATTTTTATTCCTATAGCCGGCCCATGTTTGTTATATTGGACCTTTCTGGACGCCTACCCACCCGGCGAATGGTGAGATACTTCCATGATTCCCTCAATTCTCTTCCTAAACCCTGTTTCCTTTTTTCTCACCTTTCAATGCCGTATATCTGGAGGTGGATGCCCTGAAGGTAAGGCTAATTATTATTATTTTTACAATATGTTTGGGTTGTACCCATATTTCATCATATTTTATTCTTTGCTTCTATCCGAGCTCACCAGAGCAACTACATTTTTTTTTTCTTCCCTAATAATATCCCACAACATATATATTTTTAAATTTACGAAGGAAATTAAATTTAGATATTTCTAGGTTATAATTTTTAACAATTTTTGGAGGAATATAGGCTTTGAAGTAACAACACGAAGGAAGTTTTTAATAATTTTTTCAAATCGTCATAAATTCTTTCGACTATATACCGTTCAGGCGGAATATGCAATTCACTTTTCCGAGAAATAAAATAAAATAGGTTGAAAGTGCTTTATTTTATATATCGAGTTTAGAAAATGATATCGACATGCTTCTTTCACCAATGCATTTGTTTTATAGAGTAGATTAAAGAAAAAATGCAATCTTTAAACAATATTTTATATTTCGTCAAATAACTTTAAAAATATGCCCACGTTTTCAAGTAATAATAAAGACTTCTATAGAGTATGTAAAACAATTTTTGATTTAAAAACGGATGTCAGATTTGTTTTTAGCACATTGAAAACCCCCTATATTCAAATTTTAGGAATATTCCAAAAGTAAAAAAAAAAATAATTTATTTTTTTTCATCTTCTATTTTTTCATTTTTTTAATTCCATTTTTTCCCAAGTTTAGCGTTGATGTTTAAAGAGCCGACATATTCTTTGTTGTATGTTTGTGTACGTTGTGAAAACTATAAATTAAAAAAAAAAAATGCAAAAAATATTAGCTAGTTTGTTATGAAATTAAATATCTTAATCTTTATATTAATAGTAATGTACAAACATAACCGCTGTTCTTGAAATCACTATCACCATCTAAAAAAAAAGCGGTACTCAAATAGACCTGAAAAAAGTATTGAAGGTTAATAGCCATTGATATACGAGCGATAGCTTAAATATACTATTAAACAAGAAATCCATAAATTTTTTTTTCTTTAGATGATTGCACGAGGACTCAAAACTATGCGATAGTCAGCGAATAGGAAAATGCGCGTGAATATTGGGCAATGATGTGGAACAGAAAAAATGAGGTCATTGGGTAAACCGGAGAGAAAATCGCTGTCAATGCACTTTCGGCTTATCACTAGAGCCGTGATAAGGAGTGTAATCAGTAGTAAAACAATTACGCTTTTGAAGGGAACCGAGGTCGCGATTCTACAAGATAAGCAGGACTGATTGAAGTTTGGTGGAATCAATCACGAATCATGACATGAGGGCCATTTCTGAGGTTGATTGCCTAACTATCTTCTGATAGATTAAGGATTATAGTGATAATCTATGTTTTTAGCGCGGTTCCTCCCTCCCTCCATAGGGAGGAACCCCGCTTATAAGGTTGATCGCATGACGCGATCCGGAAGTGCCGACTAGAAAATTTTGCGATTCAGAACCCCTAGAGACCGAAAATGAAGGTGGTTCAAATTTTTGTATATAGGTATATATATATATATATATATATATATATATATATATATATATATATATATACATATATATATTTATATATATATATATACATATATATATAAAATCAGTCCCGTAACAGGCCACAAGTGCCCAGAGGGGCAGATACTGTAGAGGTATCTGATTCTTGACCATACGGCACACTAGGGAGATAGTGTGGTCAACAGTATGCTCCGGCCGCCTGATTTTCCCCTTGGCTCCTTCGACTGCTAGTGTCATTAGCACCCAAGGTACCCATTATTAATTTAATTAATTAAAGGCAGGGTGAGCCTAGGGACGACCTGGGACCCCAAATCCAACCCTCGAACGGCAGCACTAGAAGAAAAAATCTTTAGTGCGCGCTCGGGTTTTGAACCTGGTCCTCCATTTCATTAGTCGAGTGCTCTACCATTGAGCTAACCCCGCCCCCATATATATATATATATATATATATATATATATATATATATATATATATATATATATTTGTCTGTCCGCGGCATACGTCAGCGAATAATGGTCCAATTTTAATGAAATTTGGTACAAAAATCTTTCGTCTAATTTGAAAGGTCAAGTTCGTTAACCAGCAGAATCCGCCCACCTGAACATGGTTTTTAGAGCGAATGTCGCGCGAAAAAAATCGTTCCGCTTACTTCATATGCTTGCAAGTAGTCATTTTATAGGGTTCTTGGCCTAAGAAAACGAATGAAGCCATTTTTAAGGCGCTAGCTTTAACCGTTTTCGAGAAAATTGGAAAAATATTTGTTGAATACCGTTTTTGGTTTTGGTACTTAGAATCATGGGATTCAGTTGAAACATTTTCTGCATGTTCAACATTCATCAAAACTAATATGTTGAAATTTTGGTTACGTTTGGAGTTAAGGAAGGGTTAGAATAAAATATTTTATAAACAGACATGAAAAGTTTTGGTAACTTTGTATACTTTCCTTAATATCTCGAAAACGGTTGAGAATCTTGGTAAACGGAAGATTACCATTAGAAAGCTTACTAAATGCTCTACAAAAAAGGGTCTGAAGAAAGTTTTTATTAGGCGATGTCAATCGGAGATATAAGTGCTTAAAACTTTAAAATAATTGATTTCGCTTATTCGAACTGTTCGTTTTGACTGTTTTTATTCCTTGTTATTTTTTAATTGCTTATAGTTGGATAATGTATTTTAAAAAAAAACAGGTTTAGTAAAATAATAAAAACAATTTAAGGTTAGAAATATGGATTTCCTAGATATAGCTTTTCAACTGCCCAGCGGTGGCCTTTCTAGGGCTGGCCGACCCATCCAGGTAAGATCATAAATCAAGACCTTTCAAGAAATGTGGAACCAAAATAATAACTGTTTCTATTTTAATCATTCCAAATGACAATATGCATAAGAACGGAACCGCGTTAAGATGATGCAGTTCCTGCGAGTTGGACTTTGACCTAGCCTATGACACTCCCTGTTAGAATATGATTAACAGACTATTCTGTATTTATCAGTAGGATTAGTGATTGGATATATCGTGGTGGCCGTTGGTGGAATAGCCCCTGAGAAGTTGATAAGCCGGTAATTAGAATGTCCATCACACAGGGGCTGCATAATTAAGAACATGCCGCAAAAGGTGCGAGGTATAATCTGAATTCCTGAATAATCTGTTTAACGAAACAGCATAAAAAAATGTTTTATATTTTTATTGAATTAAATAATCCCGTTTATACCTAAATAAATCTAAAAGAATAAATGAATAAGCAAAGAAATGTTATCCCATTACCTCTAACACCTTTGTTTAAAATTGTCAACCACTTTCATAGTTTAACATTAATAAATATAAAAATTGTTGATAACATTTATATTTTATTTGAGCTGACGGTCACCTAAAATATTTTGTGTACAATATCATTTATTTGTAGACAAATATTCAAAATTAGACTAATTACAACAAATTATTAATGTATACAATTTTTTAAAATAAACTTTGTATTTAATATAATAAAATTGAATGGGTCGGGACAAAATAGTGCCAAACAACATTTGTAACAAAACTTAACTGTAGCTGCTATATGTTGGATATTATGTAGGACTATCAGTCTATGATGCAAATGCTACTAAAATATGACTACGAGTACAAGCTCTATATGCTACTTGATCTTGTTGCTCCTAACCATTTCAACTGACAGTCCCACGTAATATCCAACATATAGCAGATACAGTTAATTTTTGTTTAAAATGTTGCTTGGCACTATTTTGCACCGACCGCTTCTGTTGAAATATATGCAATGGTACAGTTTGGATTAAAATTAATCCAAAGCCGCCTTCGGTTTTAAATTATTCTTAAAAAGGACACTATATGGCAAAACACCACTTGATGGTACAACGAAACTGGTTTGAAATCGTAAAAAAACAGTTGCGACGTGTGCGCCTACGCTTTCAAATATATTGCCGAGGTCACAAAACAGTTGCGCGCGCAACTGTATAGAACAGTCGCACCGTTCTATACGGACTGTTTTTTTGTTTTTTTTTTTTTTTTCTGCACAACCCATGCCATTTGGGCATATCTTGTTCGTATGTGATATTTAACATACAAAATAAACAATTTCTTATTAAATACAAATTAAAAACCGACCTTAACATAAACCATTTCTTATTAAATAAACAAAATTATTATACAAATTTAAAACTTAAGTATTAACTGGACATACTCTTATCAGAGAGTGCCCCTTTCCTCTCTCAGTTGGTAAATGTTTTTGGCTAATTTATTTAAAATGAACAAGTAATCAGTTTTTTTGGTTTGGAGTTTTTTGGGGCTGATTTGCTATTCTTTAATAGATGTTTTAAAAAAAAAATATAATACTCTTAAGGTGCCCACAAACTGGCAAAAATGATGCTCAGCATTTTGAAGAAGTCGGTTTTGTGCAAAAATATTGCGAGTCTGAGGAGAAATATTGTGCAAAAAAGGGGCTTTCAAAATTTTGTGGGGCGTTCACAAAGTTTAGAAACTTTTTGCGGACATGCCAATAATTCGTAGCATGCTGTGCTGACAAAATATTGCGCAATAGTGTATGCGTATCATTTAGGGTGTGAGTGTATACAATACATTTTTAAGTATTTTATATCATTTTTCCATCTTTATTGTATATATTAAAATTATATTGATTGGATTAAATATTTCGATTCATTCGATTTTTCTGCATTTTTAATTTCACATATATAGATAGGGAACAATGACCCAAGTGGTTGAACTGCCTTAAAAAAGATAACTGCCGTTATAAAATTATACCAATTCGTGTAATATTTTTGTGCAGTGTGAGGGGTCCACGACAATTCAATATTTTGTGCAAAAATAAGCTCAAAATTTGTTCTCAAAATTTCGAGAACATTTTTTGCCAGTATGAAGGCCCGTTTAGGTAATTTTGAGTGAGTTCAAATTTCGCGGGATCCCTACTCTTGGAAGAGGGTTCAGAGGTTGCCCCCCCCCCCTTTTGTTACTTTTAATGAAGTTATTGTTGTAAAATACAAGGGACGAAGAGGAAGGGGAGAGGTAGAGGGGGCTCTGAGCTGGAATTTCGTCACAATAACCCAACCTGCCAAGCATTGTTTCCAGGTAGGAAGGTTTACCTGCGTGCAACGCACCTGCGCTATCTGTCAATTATTTAGAATTACTTTCAATAGGTTTGTGTGCGCTCCGTGAACTTCAATAGGTTTACCTATAGGTTTGTGTGCTCTCCGTGAACTTTCACCTTTTCGGTCGGTATTGTAACGAGTCAATGGCTTCAAAATATAAAGCAGCTTTTCAAAACACTGATTCAATGCTGTGTTATTTTAATATTCGCAAGTTAAGGATTGTACAAGCAACAAATGGAAAACTTGCAGGAACTGTGTCATCCTAGCGCGAGACACTTGGAAAATAAAAAGTCCGTCACGCAGGAGCTGCATAACTAAGCACTTTCCTCAGAATTTGGGTAGTGTATACTGCTTTCCAGAACAATTTGCTTAAAATATCCTACATAAATAAAATAAAAACATGAATAGTTCTCTTTTAATTTCGTAATGAGTAACTGATAAATTATTAATTTGCTTCCAGAGTTATGTTTACACATGGTACCTACTACACTATGTAATAAATACAAAAAAACTCGTATTATCGTATTTTGATCTAACGCAGGAACCGGATACAGTCCCTCTAGCGCTCCTTGCGGCGCCTTTGTGAACCTATATCTGGCTGGCTTTTCTATTGAAATATATTACAAAGTAAACCCCCCTTTCCGATTGACCGATTCAGCTCATTTTTACAACACATCTTTCTCATGTGTTACCCACGACGTATACCGCGTTTCGTTACAATGCAGCAGAAATTACGACCGGTATGAGTATATTAGGAATTTGGGTCCGGAGTAAACCCCCCCTTTCTAATGAACCGATTTAGTTCATTTTTATATCTCACTTTTCACTCTATATTACCACTACGAATTCCAAGTTTCGTTGAAATATAACAAATATTACGGCTGACATAGTCAAATTAGTGTTTTGGGTCCGGGGTAAACCCCCCCTTCCGGTGGACCGATTTTGGTGGTTAACGAACTCGTTCAATCGTTTGCTAATTGAATGCTATATACCAAGTTTCGTGACGAGAAAACAAAAACTCTGGCCGCTATCGTGTTAACAAACACACACATATATATATATATATATATATATATATATATAAATTTTAATGGGGGTCATTTTCGGTGTCTACTAGGTAGGATCGATAAAGATTTGAAGAAATTTTTCAAAAATTCCGTCATGAGTCCAACCTCAATAGCTACTTTCCTTCGGAGGAAAGTGCTAACAGTAAATGCGTTGCCTTACTTTTTCGAAAATAATAAAAATAAAATCTCAAAGCATAGGAAGATCCTAGACACTAGTATAGGAAACTGACTGTATCCTATACGGAAGTATCTCCGAATGAGATAGCTTCATAAAAAATCTCATGATAACCGTATTTGTAGGAAGTCTAAGAGATTCTTTAAAATTATTAAATATTACTAGACCTTACTATTCAAACTAAACTACTAATAAACAAGCGTATGTTACAAAATAAATGCAATACTAACAATCTAAATAACATTGATAAAACGCGCCATTAAAAATAATCATAAATTTCTTTTTAATCAACTTTCAAATCCGGTAACTTTTAAAAAATGTCTGACTCGCAGGAACTTAGAGAGGTTCATTTCATATCTCTAGTGATATTGGTAGAGGAATACTAGAAGTTATTGGTGGGGTCTGATCTTTCGCGAGAAATTAAAAAAAAAAAAAAAAAAAAAAAATCTAGATGAGAAAATATATTTAAGGCGCCACAACAGTAAACTGACAGTATCATGGCAACTTCCCCCACCTTCTCGACGTTCGCTTTTGGAAACACTACAACAAAGTTTCACATTTTCTTACATTGTTTTAGTAAAATAATCATTTTAATGCTAAATGCAATTCAAATAAGCTAAAAACAATTAAAACGTTAGGTAAACAGATACAAAAGATCATCGTTAAAAAAATCGAAGTTTCAAGTCTTTATTTATCCGATTGAATTACACCATCTGAATTTTTTTTGTAGGGAATTTAGTAAGCTTTTGAATGGTGACCTTCCATGTAACAAGATTCCCGAACCGTTTTCGAGATATTTTAGAAGATATACAAAAATCCCAAAACTTTTCATGCCTGTTAATGAAATATTTCATTTCTAAGTGCTTCAATATTTCTCGACAATGGTTAAAGATATTGCTTTAATAATGGCTTCATTCGTTTTCCCGTGTTAATAAAACTATACAACGTGTACCTGCATGAATATGAACTCGAAAACGAATTTTGCTTTTCAACGATCTTGACCTTTCAAATTAGACAAAACATTGTTGTACCAAATTTTATTAAAATCGGAGCATTTTTTAGCCTGCGAGAGAGCAAACAGACACACAAACACACGCCATATATATATATATATATATATATATATATATATATATATATATATATACATATATATACAAAAAAAAAATCAGTCTCGTAACAGGCCACGAGAGCCCTGAGAGCCAGATACTATAAAATCTGATTCATGACCACGACACACTAGGGAGATAGCGTGGTCAGTACTATTCTCAGGCCGCCTGATTTTCCCCTTGGCTGCTTTGACTTCTAAAGTCATTAGCACCCAAGGTACCCATTATTAGATTAATTAAAGGCTGGGTTCGCCTAGGGACGGTCAGGATATATATATATATATATATATATATATATATATATATATATATATATATATATATATATATATATTGTTCATAGAGAGCGCGAACAGACAAATATATTCACATAGAAATTCTCATTTTTCGTGTTGTCGCTATTCTTCGTAAACACATTCATGTTTTGTCCTCCCAAGCAGCTATTTTCCCTATAGAAAGGGAGGAAACACGACAATAAAGAAATTATGAGTGTATTAGTTTTAAAAATCCCTCGCCTTCTAAGAATCATTTGTTGATCAATTATTCATCATTTATTAATACTCATCATCATAAAACTGTAGGCCGTTAACAGTACTCTTATCAAAAGCTGAGTAAACCCATTCATCCTTACTACGGCGTCTACTAGTCGTCAAGGAAACCACGCCGTGATGGCGGGCCAATGAGAAAGCCGGGCGGGGCTCCCATTATACTATGAATTTCTAATATTTGACACAGCTGTATACAATGAATGAATTAATCAAGATTTCTTCAATGTACTGTAAATATTCTCTGTGTACCCACGCGCCCGGGGTTGGATAACGCTATATTTCTATGGTATAGGACCGTCCTTGGCGTATTGTTTCAGATTCAAAGCTTTAATGAAAGGTTTGGATCCTATCAACGATCTAACACAATTAGAATTTTGAATGGAACTGCGTTACGCCAGACGTTTACGCGTTGTTAATTGCTCGATCGGTAGTAACATCATGAAAGCTGATTCGTGCCTTAAATTTTACTATTATCTAGGTATTATATATTTGTCAAATACCACTCACTCACTGACCTATCATCGCCCAGCCCAACCCACTTGACAGAAAAATGTGAAATTTTGCATGGACACTCCCTTTAAGATGTAAACACTCGGTAAGAAATGATTTTTTTTTTATATTCAAATTGTTAAGCATTTTTAGATGGGTTTGAATTTTTAGTTGGTTTGAGCAGGCAAGCCTAGGCAGCATGCGTCACTAGGACGATAACAGGTCAGCTGTTACCGTACTGTATCTATTTCATAATATTATTTTTAATTCAACTATGATGGCAGACCTTGAATTACTAGAAATAAACTGTGATTTTGTCCCTCATAGAGTTTACGCTATACCTGGTGATGGTCTATCCGAGGTAATAATATCCCGAACCCTTGCACAGCCTCTTCACCCCTCAGCATCCCCAGTTACAACAAATTAATAATTTATACATTTTTTAATTTGAACGTCCATTTATTATTGACAACGAGTTTTAACCTGTACTGGTTAAACTGCTGTTACTGCTAATCTATAGATAACGGGTTATATCTAGATTATCTGTTTCTTGACACCAGTCCGGTGTGCCCCAGTTTCAAGAAACATTATACTTTGATTACTTATCAATGGATGAATAATATATAGTATGACAGGAACCGTGCCATAATAAACTGCAAAAAATTATATAGTAGCGTTAATTTTGATGATACATTATTTAAGGCAATAAAATAACTACTTATCTGCCGTGACGAAGCAAGGGGGTTTAGCTTGATATCTATATCTGTATAGTAGATATTTATAGTTGGAAAATTTTTGTTTACAAAATTTAAGTTCGTTATGTTGTAAATATAGCGAAATAAGTGGAACTTATTTTTTCAACCATTTTATTTAGCTTCATTTTTAAGTACAGTTTCATCCGAATTGTAGATTTGAAGTAAACATCAACAAATAATAAAGAAGACCGTTGATCTTTATTATTATTCTTTTAGGAATGTAAAATGATTTGGTCATAAACTAACAAGCTTTTTTCGAATAAAAAAGAACACAAATAAGTACACAATCACCAACAAAACTAGAAGTTTCATCTTTGCATATAGTAAATAAAAAGTTTTGCTTAGTAAAACCTAAATCCTTAAAAAAAAAAAAAAAAAATAAATAAACTGGTTCAAGTAAGCACTATAACAAAATGCTAAAAGTTTTTCTGAGACCGAGAACAAAAATATTCGGTTTGAGAAAAACTTCAAGATGGTGTTATTCGTTATTCTGGGTTTCCAAATTTTTGTTGACAATTAATTATATTTGTCTTATGATTGATAGGTTTAAGGTTTTTTATAGCGCTTATTTATTCTATTTTAATAATTGAGAAATCATCTCAAGCTATGATTTTTTTTTTTTTTTTTTTTTTTTTTGATAGGCTGCTTCAAATTAGAAATTACCTACGTTCATTGAACCAGTTCAATAAGAAGAACTATCCCAAAAGAAATAGTTAGTAATATTTTAGTACGCCCCCAAGTTATATCTATTATGTTTGTTATTAACATTAGATACTTTCTACGATAAAATAAGTCTGGACACAGTTTTTACAACGGCTTTTCGTTGAGGTCAAAGAAAATCCCACAATACTGCACCAATTTCAAGTGAAATTATTTATAAGTTAGAATTGTCACAGATAAAAAAGTCGACAACAGTTACATTTGTTACAATGTTTTGATAACTGTTGCAAGGTTGATTATTAGCAATGGCGTTGTTACAATGTAATGTTTATGAGGTAAACAAGATTTTAGTTGCAATGTCAAAGTTTAAATAATACTCCCAGTGTGTCAAGGTAATTCGATTCTCCAATAGAACGCGATTTTGCCCATCTCTAGTAGATTCTGGAGAGGTACATAACATTACTTTAGAGAGATAGTATGGTCAGTACTAGGGTGCGGTCTCCTTGAAGGGACGAATTAAAGGCTGTGAAGGTTCTAGAAAGGCCTTGGGCCCTGATTTCAAGCCCGAAAATTAAATTTGAAGACAAGTACGCGCCCAAGTTTCATCCTCAGGTCCTCCAGGACATGTGGCTAGTGTTGTACCCACAATAACTGACCCACAATCTCTCCACTTGTCAGTTGGCGTGACCTCAAAGCCTACGTGCACATTCGCCAATTCAGCCGAATTTCCCTTAAGGAAAACCACCTACCATAACCATGGGACCGTATCCCGACCGTCGTTCTCATGAGCAGAACACGAATCTGCCTTCTACGATCCGGAAATAGAGTCGTATAAATATACTCGATAGGACCCAACTAATGATTTCAGAAACAAAGCCAAGGTTTTAATAGGCCTATTGTTGTTGGTGGTGTATCTTAGATCATTCGGATAATTAAAGAATCTATCTTGGAAGGAAGAAATGTAATTATATGTTTTCGAGAAAAAATATATTTTAAAACTATTTCTGGCTAACTCTCTGGAGTATATATATATATATATATATATATATATATATATATATATATATATATATAAATTTACATACCTAGACGATTTTGACCTAGCATTGGAAATGTATAAGGCCTGTCTGTGTAAAAATACAAACAGCTGGTAGATGGATTTGATCTTGCCTATGCTACTCCCCGTATCAAGACCTACCTATGTTCCAAGTTTGCTCCAAATCGGTCAAACGGTTTGGATTTATATAAGGAACAAACAGACATAACGACAGACACGTGATTTATATTTATATATATATATATATATATATATATATATATATATATATATATATTCAAATTTGAACCACCATTATATTCGTGATCTGTGGATTCTAAAACATGAAATATTCTAGCCGGCACTTCCGGATTGTTTCAAATTATAAGCGGGTTTTCTCCCTATGGAGGGTGTGAAGAAAGGCGCTAGCATAAGAACAGCCTGAACCCCATACATTGACGGATGATCATATTTCATATTCAGACGAATCCATAATGTTGAAAAAAGACAAACCCATATGCAGGCAATGTAACGCTGCTCTGACAATAAAACACATCTATTGTCCGACCGCAAACTAAAGAACCAGATGGGGCGTGGCCGGCGCGCGGTAAAGGTAGCGCGTGCGCAGTACCTTGATCTTTTGTTTGCGGGCGGACTATAATAGAGTGCAAAACATGATAATACCCAACAACTGAAAGAAAGTCTTGTCGCGCGTGTCGAATTGTTAGTTTGTCATATCTCTTGCAATCTGGACGAATTAGTTTTACGGTCTACAATGTTAATAACATTCGATGCTTTTTAGATAGAAATAATTCAATACAGAGTTTTTACAACGGTTTATCGTTGTGGTATACGAAAATCGCACTGTACTGCACAAATTACAAGTGAAATTATTTAGAAGTTAGAATTGTAAAAAAATTGACTACAGTTACATCTGTTACAATGTTTTGACAAGTGTTGCAAGGCTGATTATTAGCAATGCTGTGTTACAATGTAATGTTTATGAGACAACAACAAGATTTTTGTTGCAATGTCACAGATTAAATAATACTGACAGTATGTCAAGGTGATTCAATTTCTCCAATAGAATGCGTCAATCAGAAAAACGAAAGACGTCAGTCAACCCTTGATGCCGTAAATTGCAGGTAGATTTCGCTATGTATGTAACGTTTGATTACGTATTCACTTTCCTACTGTGCAGTTTTGGTTAGAGTCACGAGAAAACTGTTTCATCCATCATAGGCTTTAAAACAAGTCCGGAAGTCGGATTCTGCTCGTAATCGAACTTGGCTTAACTTTAACAAGGCATGAAATTTACAGTGCAAAAAGACATTACTAATAAATTGTAAGAAGGAAAACTCCTCAGTTGCAGTATCCCTCCAGGCAGAGTAATTACAGTCTGGATGAACTACTTTCGAGCTGGACTGTTCAGTGGGTCTACTATAACTGGACTGTGCAGTCCCTGCCTTGAGGTTTATTAACTTATCGTGTATTTGCTAGACCCGTTTAGGCCAAACTGTGCAGTCCCTCCCTTGAGGTTTATTAACTCATCGTGTATTTACTAGACCCTTTCAGGCCAAACTGTGCAGTCCCTCCCTTGAGGTTAATTAACTTATCGTGTATTTGCTAGACCCGTTGAGGCCAAACTGTGCAGTCCCTCCCTTGAGGTTAATTAACTTATCTTGTATTTGCTAGATCCGGACAGGCCAAACCTTGAGGTCAAACTGTGTCTCTGCCTTAAGATTTGAGCTAAACGTGTATGGCCATCTTAAGGTCCCATCCTAAAGCATTACATAGTCTGGACTCAGATTAAGGGACTGCGTTCCATTAAAGGACACCTAGATTGTCTGAGGAACAGTAAAATCTGAAAACTAAAACATTACAGTTCACTCTCGCTACACGCCAGCACGACAAGAGTGAAACCTAAGCCTTTCTTGGTTTTACGGCAGAATCAACAGCGGAATACATAATTACTGAAAAGCAATCAATCTCCCGCCAGGAGATGGCTGTGGGAACTGCACCGGGAAGAGGATTGGAGTCGAAGAGAAACAAACAGAGGATAATGGAAGTCGAAGCACGCGTGTTTGTTTGAAGAGGAGTAGTTTGGCAGAGAAATGGGAAGGTGAAACCAGGCGATTGGCAATCATGGGAAGGCATGCTACGAATGGGAAGCGTGTAGGCATATTTCGGGAACTTGCCGAGTTTATATACGTCTTAGGTCTTATTCATGGATCAAACCAGTAATGTAGCGTTAGAAGGAGAAACCGCATAAAAAGGAGATAAAAATAATTGCAATAAATAAGTGTTCCTAGGTGGTGTCACTAATTGTAAAATGAGAGAATTAAGTGAAGGCCAAGCAGAAATCTTTAAAAACACAGAACGATCATCTTGAAAATTTTTACCAGCAAAGGGGAAAATCAGGCGGCCAGAGCTTAGTACTGAATATGCTCCCCAGAATGCTATAGGTTCGATATTGGTCTCTTTTATAACTATTTTAACTCTTTTTAAAGGCCTTGCACGTCAAATAATTTTAAATTTATTTGTATAAAATATATATATATATATATATATAAATATATATATATATACATATATATATATATATATATATATATATATATATATATATATATGTTACAGTGAAATACACAAAGGTAATTAAAGGCTGGGTTGGCCTAGGGGTGGTCAGGAAGGCCGAATCCAACCCATGAACGAAGACAATAGAAGATTAAAATCTTTAGTACTTTGCTCGGGATTTAACTCGGGTCCTCCAGCATATTAGTCCAGTGTTCTATCACTGAGCTAACATCTCCCACTTGTATATATATATATATATATATATTTACATAGTATATTTTTAATCAACATTCACCAGCCATGGTTTGTCTTGTATAAGTAACAGTCCACTGCGAGCATAGAGCAAACCGATAATCAAATCTTAAGCGTAAATCTTGGTTACGCTTGAAAAAGAAGAATTGTAAAATAAAAATACATAGGCAGTACACTTAGTTTAACTACTCTTAGTGCCCCTAACGAGGCACCACTGGATGTGAAAGTTGTAAGACACTTTTGATCGATTGATTGGTGTTTAAAAGTGTTTTTATTTTATTGATTGGTATTTAAAGTGTTTTTATTTTATTGATTGGTATTTAAGAATGTTTTGATTTTATTGATTGGTATTTAAAAGTGTTTTGATTTTATTGATTGGTGTTTAAACGTGTTTTGATTTTATTGATTGGTATTTAAAAGTGTTTTTATTTTATTGATTGATATTTAAAAGTGTTTTTATTTTATTGATTGGTGTTTAAAAGTGTTTTGATTTTATTGATTGGTATTTAAAAGTGTTTGATTTTATTGATTGGTATTTAAAAGTGTTTTATTTTATTGATTGGTGTTTAAAAGTGTTTTGATTTTATTGATTGGTATTTAAAAGTGTTTTTATTTTTTTTGATTGATATTTAAAAGTGTTTTGATTTTATTGATTGGTATTTAAAAGTGTTTTTATTTTATTGATTGATATTTAAAAGTGTTTTTATTTTATTGATTGGTGTTTAAAAGTTTTTTGATTTTATTGATTGGTATTTAAAAGTGTTTTGATTTTATTGATTGGTATTTAAAAGTGTTTTGATTTTATTGATTGGTATTTAAAAGTGTTTTGATTTTATTGATTGGTATTTAAAAGTGTTTTGATTTTATTGATTGATATTAAAAAGTGTTTTTATTTTATTGATTGGTATTTAAAGGCGTTTTTATTTTTTATTAGTATTTAAAATTGTTTTTATTTTATTTATTGGCATTTAAAAGAGTTTTTATTTTTTTTAGTATTTAAAAGTGTTTTTATTTTATTGACTGGTATTTAAAAATGTTTTTATTTTATTGATTGGTATTTAAAAGTATTTCTAATTTTATACATTTAACTTTTACCTATGGCATGACGATAATTACAAAAATACAAAGATTAATTCTCCAATCTAAAAATTTCAAATCGCACAATGTAATAGCATTCAGGACGATGGTAACCTTTGACGTTCTTCGTCCTTAAACCTTATTCATACATACATGTAATAGCATTCAGGACGATGGTAACCTTTGACGTTCTTCGTCCTTAAACCTTATTCATACATACATGTAATAGCATTCAGGACGATGGTAACCTTTGACGTTCTTCGTCCTTAAACCTTATTCATACATACATGTAATAGCATTCAGGACGATGGTAACCTTTGACGTTCTTCGTCCTTAAACCTTATTCATACATACATGTAATAGCATTCAGGACGATGGTAACCTTTGACGTTCTTCGTCCTTAAACCCTATTCATACATACATGTAATAGCATTCAGGACGATGGTAACCTTTGACGTTCTTCGTCCTTAAACCTTATTCATACATACATGTAATAGCATGAATATAAAACGCATAAACCTTTAAAAACATCCATAAGAGTACGCTTCTTTTTTTCTCTCTTGGACTTAAAGGAATGGAGTAAGCCGGAGTTTTGAGCAGAGACGTGAAAGAAGCAAAGCGCATCGCGTTGCTAATTTCAATTCTGCGACTCCGTGTCTAGAACTGCACTACAATTAGGGACGAGACAGATATAGCATCGCGCAACCAATCGTAAAATGCAATCTCAGGACTGTACGACGAGGGCATGCGCGGACAGACGTGCGCCGTCTCGACTGCGTTTCCTCTGCTAGAAGCGCAGTTGCATGTGTTAAATGATAGTGTCGCAGGTGTTTTCGTGTTGACATTTTATTTTTTTTAGTTAGGCGGAATGCCGAATATAGCAATAATGAAGGTTGGATTACTCTTGGAGGTAAACAAAAACATCTTATACATATTTTAGAAGGAAAAAAAAAATCACCACCTTTTCTTAAAATCATCTACATTCTTGGACCATTATTCAAGAAAATTTAAATAGCCAGCAAGGAAGTCTAATATTTGATGCAAAAAATTCGCTCAGAAAACCAACCAACATTTATTTATTTACTTCAATCTTTAACGTACATTATAATTAACTAATAATTTTGGGACGGGTTATCTATAGGTTACCACCCTGTTCTAGCCAGCATAGGGCTGATGCCTTTTCTTTTTTCTAAAGAATAGCCACCACCCCATAGTTGGAATCGAACCCGCGACCCTCGGCACGGAGTGTTGTGCTCTCGCCTTAACCTTCACGGCCACCGGTCCTCCTAACCCACATTTCGTGGAGAGTAATGTTTATGTGATGCATGAAAAAGTGTAACATATGCTTGAGATCATATGTATGTATATATATATATATATATATATATATATATATATATATATATATATATATATATACCTGAAATAGGTTTCCTCAACTATTGTATGATCTACAATTTCAGTTCGCTTAATTATTATTAAGAACTGAACAAAATTCTCTGGACAAATTGACACATATTTTGTGGATGATTAAGTCGAAATGGTAAAAAAAAAAAAAAAAAAAAATGTTACATACGCATAAACGTCTGGGATGACCTACCTCCAATAGCAATGGAATATTGAAACATTGGACAACGGAGTTCAGTCTTTATGGTTAATAAATAATAAAAGTAATATGTCAAAAAGAAAAATAGAATTCAGCAAGGGAAACCAAATCTTTTTTTTTTTTTTTTTTTTTTTTTTTTTTTTTTTTTTTTTTTTTTTTTTTTTTTTGTTTGGAAGGGTGTATTCAACCGTGGGGGGTCATGGGCACCCAATAAAGGAAGGAGTTCCTTAAATCAATGTAAATATACTCTTTAAAGTTGATTATATGGAAAATGAAGAATTGAAATCAGGAAGGGAAAAATAATTAAAAAAAAAAAAATAAAAAAAATAAATGTTACATACGCATAAACGTCTGGGATGACCTACCTCCAATAGCAATGGAATATTGAAACATTGGACAACGGAGTTCAGTCTTTATGGTTAATAAATAATAAAAGTAATATGTCAAAAAGAAAAATAGAATTCAGCAAGGAAAACCAAATCTTTACTGAATAAACAGTCAGTTCAACGTAATTTAAGATATGGTACTCTGGTATTTAATAAAAACGTTATATTTTATTATTACAATTGAAGGGAATATTTTCTGATCTAAGCTCAGACGTCTAAACTATTAGCTTGAAGGGCCAACTAGCAATCATTTTGTGGATCCATAAATTCAAAAGATACAGCAATTTCGTACAACACTTAAAAGCAGGTTGATGTTAATGCCAGAATCAAAAAGCCTTAATTACAAAATTTAAATAGGACTGCTGGTTTCAAGGTGATATACAATGTTATTTTGGACAAAGAGTTTTTAAATGATGTAAAAGAAAAATAAGAATTTCCATTTTTATAAAATAATACAGACATTGATTTTTCTTCTAGTTGAAAATGGCTTTAAGCCAAACCGTCATGTACAAGAAGTATTAAAAAATAAAACATTTTAGTTGACGTGCTGATCAAAGTGTTTTAAATAAGTTTTTGGCCACAGAAATTTCAGCATAGAAAAAAATCATAAGAGTATTAAATTTTTATCACAAAATCGAACTAAATGTGTACTGATTTATGCTCAGACGTCTAAACCAATACCTGTCAGAGAAAACCGATTCATATTTGGTTATTTATTGATAAGGCTTCGAAACTTTGGCGAATCGCCTGTTCGATTCTAACATATTTACAAATGGTCAGGCAATTTTCATACAAATGGAACTTCTTATTCTAATATGTGGTAACGTAATGAACCAATAGCAAACAGAAAATAATGAGTGAGTCTAGAACAAACATTTAAGAGAAATAAAAAAATAGTAAATAAGAAAATAAAAAAATGTATATATAAATATATAGAACACTAGCTGACCCGGCGAACTTCGTACCGCCTAACAGTCGATTCAGCGAACTTCGTACCGCCTAACAGTCGATTCAGCGAACTTCGTACCGCCTAACAGTCGATTCAGCGAACTTCGTACCGCCTAACAGTCGATTCAGCGAACTTCGTACCGCCTAACAGTCGATTCAATAATTTTTTTAAAATATTTATTCTGCTATTCAGGACTCCGGGTCAGCTATCAAGATGTAGACATCTGGCGGGGATAACTAATTAAATGACGATTGATCAGTTTTCGACCGGAGAGGAAAAATGATTAAATTACTAAAATGGCTATTAAAAAATAAGGGTTGATCGTAGAAGGGTGAAAATTGAGGATTGTATGTATTTTTGTATGTTGTATCATAAAAAAATAGAAATTAAAAATGTTGTCTAAAAAATAAAAAAAAAATTTAGGGGTGGACTACCCCTAACATTTAGGGGGATGAAAAATAGATGTTGGCCGATTCTCATAGATACCGGATAAGCAAAAAAAAATTTCATCAAAATCGGTCAAGCCGTTTCGGAGGAGTATGGCAACGAAAACTGTGACACGAGAATTTTATACATATATTAGATAGTGGCAACAAAATGTTTTGGACGTAACTTTATATATATATATATATATATATATATATATATATATATATATATATATATGTATATATATATATATATATATATATTCATTCATGTATGTATTATTGAATTATATCATGTGTTAATAATGCCTAAAGTCAGACACATTAATTTATAGCTTCTCTGAATTAGACATTAAATATATCAAACCAATATTAAGGCAATGTGTTTGGACGATTATAAGGTCAGTAAACGTTATTTCTGTAGCGTTAATTAATAAAAAAATGTTTAATGTTAATCCAATGATTGAATCGAGCGTGTTCCGAACGAACTTCAAAACTCTTAACCTGAGACAAAGTAACTTTTGTTTTGTGGAGGCACAATGCTATGTTTGAAGACACTTTGGTGTACAACTGCCTGTGCTTCAGGCCACACCGCAATAGTTATCGAATATAAAGACAGTAGAAATTAATACACCTCCAGTTAAAATAATATCAATTCAGTGGTGGCTTCAGTTTAAGTGGTAAGGTAAAGCGTTACGTAGTGCAAGAAACGAGACACATCGGTCTATAAGTGGTTATGAATTAGGGCTACACCCAAAAAAGAATAAGAAAATTAAAACATTGGACAACCTGTTTGGTCAGTTAACGTATTTTCATTTCCGTTAAATGTCAAACTGAGAGTTCAAACTAAGGTGGACAGCTTAGACTACCAAAATACTCAAAAGGCAAATTTTCTGGAGACTTGAGTTCAAATAAATTGGCAATAAATGATTAAAGCAAGATTTTTAGGATTTTAACTAACTCTATGCTATTTGGAGGGGAACTTTGGTACCCTCCACAATTTGGAGGGGAACTTTGGTACCCTCCACAATTTGGAGGGGAACTTTGGTACCCTCCAAATTGCATTTAAATATTTAAACATTCTCGATAATGTGTTAGGGAAGAATAAACTTATAGCTAACGGTAATGTAGTTCTTGAAAATAAAAAAATATAAGGACTGAATAAAACTGTTACCAACTATCTATAACATCTTACGTCTTCAACTTAGGATCTACACAATTTATATATGTATATATATATATATATATACACACACACACACACATATATATATATATATATATATATATATATATATATATATATATATATATATATTACCTACACACAAATTTGAACGGCACCTCATAAGCGGGTTTCCTTCCTATGGAAGGAGGTAGGAACTGCGTTTAAAGGGGTATCATATCAATTTGAATATACTGTTTAATAAGTCGCGAAGAAAATTCTTAGGATATTGATGTATATAAAAATAACATATCTAGGGAAAAATTATTTATTTAAAAAAAAAATAAACGCGGGAAAAGTAATGACTTTCCCTCCATTTCCCTAGTACGACAAAAAGGCAAGAGAGTTCGCCCTAATAACCTATTTCTCGAGCAGACGGGAGTCAGTGTTGCCAGTCATTATACTATCAAATCGAAGGACGAACAGGGCTATTCGCGTGGTGGCAAACCTGGCGCCACCGCAACGCGCCCCCCTCCTTTTCAGCTTTAGAACTGCATTTGCAGATTATGACTCAATGCCAGTCACTCGCCAGTCATTAGGAGAACTTGGACACGAAAGAAATATACAAGACATGAGGGCTAAATTTAACAACTTTTTTTCTAGAAATGGGCTTTCAACCATTTATTTCACTTAACCTGAAAAAAGTATCCACGAAAAGTATTCTAAAATATAATGTTTATTTGTAGTTGCCAGAATTCTCAAGAATCAAATTTGAACCACCGGCTTTCTAGTGGGTTCTGGGGGAGACGTGAAATTTTCTTGTCGGCACATACGAATTACGACATGAAGTCCCTATGGAAGAAGGGAGTACAAATAATATTTTATCAACAGGCACGAGCTGTTTGGGACTTTTCGTATTTATCTTTATTTATCGTTTTAATTTTTTTTTTTTTTTTACTACTTGCTTGAACCCTAAACTCTCACTAATCCAAGGCGTTAGCCACTAGACAACGAGGAGGCCCCAGTGGTTCTTTGTATTCTTTAATGTCCTTATAATTTTAGTTCAAAAAGTTCCATCCACGCGAAGGTGTTTGTTTCGTTCCATTGAAAGGGAAATATATCTTCTATTCTCAAAATTCAGAAATTTCCATTGTAGAGGAAGCATTCAAAAAAAAAAAAAAAAAAAAAAAAAAAATAGCAGATATGATAGGGAATTTCGAAAAACAGTTTCAAATTATGGTAAGTGGAAAGTGGCCATTCGAAAACCTAATAAATACCCTAAAAAAAGATATAGGTGTATATTTCAATAGGTCCATTTCGATCGGAGATAACGTCGCATGAAATTTCGGACGCATTGATTATATACAATATAAGGCGAAATGTTACAACAGAAGAATGCATTATACGAAAACATGCCAAAATGACGCCGTTTCAACGATTCGGACTTTATAAGTAGATAAGAGGAATTCAAGGAGATAAGAAAACGTCGTCACACGTTGGAATGAAGGCGCATGAGAGACACGCATTGCGAGAGAACGTAATGACGGAGGAGCATAGGAGCGTAAGAGGAAGGTAAGCGGTGAAACTGATAAGGTCTTGAATAGGGAACATCAGAAGCCACCCACGCTCTGACGTCCTCGTTTTAGGTTAATGTTGGAACATAGTTTCGGGATACCGCCTGTTCAAGAGCCTTCTCATATCAAGGCTACTCAGAATAAAATGAAACAATCAATTTACTATAGTATACGCTATATAATAATCAGTTCCAATGTTACATGATTTTTATTTGGTTGAAATAATGCAGGTTTGTATATGACCAATTTGTTCCAGATTGAGGACAACTGTAGAGTGGTAAACAGCAAATTTTCTCGCAATGTACCCAATAATTCTAAGACAAGGGATGGTTGGGATTCGGCTAGGAGACAAAAACGTTAGACCTTCAGGAAGAAATCTGCATTGGATTACACACGTCACAATGCAGATTTCTTCCTGAAGGTATGACGTATTTTTCTCCTGGCCGAATCCCAACCATCCCTTGTCTTCGTATCACTGCAACGGCTAACTATCTCCATCTCTACTATGTACCCAATAATTGTTCGAGGAGTAAGAAGCCTTACCTGAAACAAGACAAATTTTTGGAACATTGTAACCAAAAGTAATCAACATTTTGATAAGATGTATTCTGGTATTAATACTACACTAATCTTTTGTGGAGTAAATATTCATGCCATTACATTCATCAGTGGATCAGTTGCTCAACATTTCATATAGTATTAAATTGTTCGGTGCCTAGATAGAGTATGGCGGGATTTGTACCTTCTGAAGAGCATATTCGCAACTGCAGGCTTTTTCAGTATCATGAGGAAATTAAATTGACAACTACGACTCAATAAATAAATGAAGTTTATGGTGACGTGTTGACTGTGAACAAGTTCCGACGTTGGTACCGGAGGTTTACCGAGTGTGATTTTGACTTCACAGACAAGTCTCGAAGCGGTAGAGGTTAAACAGTGTGACCACGATGCCTTGAAGACCCTAGTGGAATTTGATCTCCAATACCAACCCCTTAAACGACTTTGTCCATCAGAAAAGTCTTACAGTGTGTGTGGTGGGACTTCCGTGGCAAATAATGTTAATTCCAAAGTTAAAATGTTGATTACTTTTGGATACCCCTGTTACATTCACTAATGCATACTTCACCCCCAAAACCAACGATGTTAGGCGCGATTTCAGGCGCATTTCGATCACGATAAAAATCCTGTTTTACATAGTACATTTCAGAGGCCCTTACTCATAGAGAATGGAAACAAATAATCTTTGAGAATGAAAAACATTAATAACCATAGTTTATAATCCATTAACTAGACTTTAGATTATCTTTGATTACTTGAGATTCCGATGCATTTTCGCGTAACGCGTAGCACAATATTTTTTGCATCACAGCCAAAAGGTGAGGAAACCGAAAATAGCAAATAGGAAGAACGGAAAGGGGAGCTTTTATTTTATTTTAATTTTTAGTGTTTATGCAATCGACAGTGCGGTCGTTTTGCATTAGCTTTGTTTAGATATTGATTTGTTTATACTTGAGGAGTTTTAATATTTTATTTTAATTAGTTGTTCATTAATTATTGACTTGGTTATAAGAAATATAGAATAGTAGGACATCTTATATTTTTTGATGCCGCTGGATTTCTGAGGAATATGTCCAGTTGAATACGTTGTTGCGGGACGGACTTTGCATAGAGGATTTAATAACTGCTCGTTATTTAGGAATAATTCCATGGATGCAACAAGAAAAGTGTAATAAAACTATGAATAAAGGATGATACAGTTCCCGTGATGTCCTTCATCATGAGAGATACAGCCGCCTTCCGCATTCCACGGACTCCACAAGGAGGAGACCCGAGCTATAAATGACAGAGCGGGGGCGAAATCTGACTCACTCCAGAACTCGGCGCCTCTCCCTCGGGAATAACACTCACTACGTGCTTCGATCGGGATAGTGGACGGGATCCGTCATGGGGAATAAACTACGGGGGGGGGCTAGGACCATTTCCAGGGGTATGGAATACAAAAAATTTAGAACTTGGAATAGTTTTAGGCAACTAAAACGTTATTAAACCTAAAATAATTTTTTTTATGAGCTAAGTGATCTTATTTAATTTATTTTTAAGAGTTTAATGACAAATTTTTAGCATCAAATCAAATTTTAGGGGGGAGGGCTGCAGCTCCCTCGGCCCCCCCTTATACTATTCGCCCATGCTTATTTTTAAATTTATTTATACATTAGCGCGACCGTGACAATGGATGTAAATTATTCTTAACACATCGAGGGAATGTAGGTACAGAGGTTGCACTCATGAAAGATGTTTACACAATATCCGCAAGAGTTTTTGTTTTTTCGCCACAAAACTGGGTACAAAATATTCCAATAGCAACTACTGAACGAGTTCGTTAACAGTTAAATAGGTCCATCCCTCTTTCTTCTCTGGGACCGAAAATAAATATTAATTTTTACTTCAAATGAGTTTTACTTTTCTTTGGGGGCGAGGTTAGCTCAGTGGTAGAGCACTGGACTTATAAGTTGGAGGACCTGAGTTCAAATCCCGAGCAAGCACTAAAGATTTTTTCATCTTGTGTCTTCGTACATGGGTTGAATACGGCCTCCCTGACCGTCCCTAGGCCAACCCAGCCTTTAATGAATTTATCAATGGGTACCTTGGGTGCTCATGACTCTAGCAGTCGAAGCAGGCAAGGGGAAAATCAGGCGGCTAGAGCATAGTACTCACCACACTATCTCCCTAGTGTGCTGTCTGGTCATGAATCAAATACCTCTATAGTATCTGCCCCTCAGGGCACTGCTTTTTTCCCTTAATATTGCGTAATAAAAATACAGACTTCATCATAGTTAATATATTTTATTATTTTTTTAAAACAGTTTTCTAATAATTTTTATATTAAAAACATAAAGATAAAAACTAATTTTGTCTTATTAAAAATAAATGAAATAGGCCCATCTTGATTAATTTGAAACGACAAACATGCCGTCATACCGGGATGTAGCGTTTAAGAAGTGATAACGTTATGTGTCCAGCGTCTCAGCCTAATGCAGAACTTGATGACAATTTCAACCGATATTAATGCATTTTTTTTTTAATGAAAGCTAATAAAATTTCAAACAACAAGATTTTTGTTTTTTGTTTTCCCCGTTTATTAACTTACGAGTAAATAATTCACGAACTTTTACAATTGAATATAAAATAATATTTAATTTTTCATCTAACTTAATATCAGCACTGATATCGTTAGAACTGAACATTCAAATCTTGATTGGACAGGGAAAAAACTAAAATCTATTTTCAAATCATTCAAAAATCATATTCTTTCAATTAATCTCATCGTTGAATTAAGATAAATTTACGTTTTGAAGATGTGTCAGTCTGATTTTTTCTAAGTCTAAATAGGATTTAAATATTTAATTTTTCATCTAACTTAATATCAGCACTGATATCGTTAAAACTGAACATTCAAATCTTGATTGGACAGGGAAAAAACTAAAATCTATTTTCAAATCATTCAAAAATCATATTCTTTCAATTAATCTCATCGTTGAATTAAGATAAATTTACGTTTTGAAGATGTGTCAGTCTGATTTTTTCTAAGTCTAAATAGGATTTAAATATTTAATTTTTCATCTAACTTAATATCAGCACTGATATCGTTAAAACTGAACATTCAAATCTTGATTGGACAGGGAAAAAACTAAAATCTATTTTCAAATCATTCAAAAATCATATTCTTTCAATTAATCTCATTGTTGAATTAAGATAAATTTACGTTTTGAAGATGTGTCAGTCTGATTTTTCCAAGTCTAAATAGGATTTAAATATTTAATTTTTCATCTAACTTAATATCAGCACTGATATCGTTAAAACTAAACATTCAAACCTTGATTGGACAGGGAAAAAACTAAAATCTATTTTCAAATCATTCAAAAATCATATTCTTTCAATTAATCTCATCGTCGAATTAAGATAAATTCACGTTTTGAAGATGTGTCAGTCTGATTTTTTCTAAGTCTAAATAGTATTTAAATATTTAATTTTTCATCTAACTTAATATCAGCACTGATATCGTTAAAACTAAACATTCAAATCTTGATTGGACAGGGAAAAAACTAAAATCTATTTTCAAATCATTCAAAAATCATATTCTTTCAATTAATCTCATCGTCGAATTAAGATAAATTCACGTTTTGAAGATGTGTCAGTCTGATTTTTTCTAAGTCTAAATAGGATTTAAATATTTAATTTCAAGGATATGAGTTCTGATATCAAGTTAGATGAAAAATATAATATTATTTTATGTTCAATTGTAAAATTTCGTGAATTATTTACATGTAATTTCATAAACAGGGGAAACAAAAAATAAAAATCTGGCAAGACGAAGTAGGTAGGTAGCTCTAAATTTTATTTAAAAAAAAAAAAATGCGTTGAAACTGGTGAAAAGATTTGGAGGCTGTAGCCTTTTTTGAAACACGAAATTTCGTTTGATGCCACTGTGCGTCGGTCCGAGAACTATAATTGGAGAACATTTGCAAAAACAAACATACCAGAAAAAGTGTGTTAATGCACTAATAAGTTCGTCGGATAGTAAACATTTTTAATATCTTGTTACAGAATATTATTTTTAACTAAAAAGTCTTCAGAAGTGTACGTTCAACGATGGGTACGTCAGCTGAAAACGCATTAATAATTATAATCACATAGAGCAAGGATTATTTTGAACTATCAACTTCCTAGAGATATAGTCATCAACATAACAATACCATCGTCCAGAATAAGTAAAAAAAACAACAAACAACATAAGTCAACGTGCAGTATTAGTCAAGGGGCAAAGTACACTTTTTCAGAATAATTCAAACAACTAACAACACATAAAAAAATATGCTTTCTGGATATAAGTTGTCAATAATGTCAAACAAGACTAACCTGTTTTATAGATAACAATGCTGATTGATGAAAACAGACATGAATGGAGACTGCGGTAGTGGGTGGGTGGAAGGCCACGTGGATAGAGAGACTTCCTAATAAAACACGGCCAAGATTCTCTAGTCTGGCCGCAATTAGAGAAGGCTATAAAAAGGCCAGACTAAGCGAGGCGCTGTTCTAGAGTCATCGGCCAAATATTCCTCGCCGCAATTAACATCGGCGGCCGGATCATAGTCGCGACGATGGCCTTCGCATTGCTAGCAGCGGGCGAATTCTCTGCAACTTGTTGAGGGGGAAATAGGAAATATAGGACATCGGACCCGAAGTGCTGAAGTAATTGGGCTCATGAAATCGTTCTGGGAAGTCCTAACGTGCTCTGGGTTATAGGAATGGAACTGTGAAGTCATGTTACGCTTTGATTTCTAGAAATGAGCCTGCGAAGTGCTGTTGTAATTGGGTTCAAGATATCGACTGGAGAGGTCATATTGTGTTTTAGGTTCGAGAAATCGGCCTAAGCAGTCCTATTGTGTTTTGGGATGAAGAAAGAAAGCCTGCGAAATTTTACTTTGTTGAAGGTTCAAGAAATCGGTCTGCGAAGTTTCATTTTTCTATGGGTTCAAGATGTCTGCCTAAGTTTTATTTTGCTTTGAGTTCTGGAAATTGGCCTCCGAAGTGCTATTGTGTTTTGGATTCAAGAAATCGACCTGCCAAGCCCTATTGTGCGTTGAGTTCAAAAAATCGGCCTGCGAAGTGCAATGGTGCTCTGTGTTAAAGAAATCGGCCGACAAAGTGCTATTGTGCTTTGAGTTAAAAAAAACCGGCCTGCGAAGTGCTATTGTGTTCGGTATTCAAGAAATCGGCCTGCTAAGTGCTATTGTGCTAAGGGTTCAAGGAATCGAAAGTCCTTATATTCACCGAAATCATATCGTTGAGTCTCTGATTTCAGGTCAATATAACCAACAGTCTTATCTGGGTGAAGTTCTGTCTGTGTACTTAGACCACCCCAGAAAAAAGTTTTGAATCGTACAAAATATTCAAGAGAAAATCTGGGATCCCAATTTCGATCCCGGCACCCCGAAAATAAAATATAAAATCATTAGTGTTCCATCGATCCTCGAACTGAGGTCCTCCAGTAGGAATTCAACGCTGCACCATATGAACCACGTCTGACCTTTGTATGCTATAAAACAAAATCAGCCCGGCCATAGAATCAGATACTGTAGAGGTATCTGATTCTTTACCATACGTCACACTAGGGAGATAGTGTGGTCAATACTATAAGACTCTGGGCGCCAAAGTTCCCCATTTGCAGAGATCTCAACTCCGACCCTCGAACGAAATCACAAGACAAAATTTTTAGTACTCTAACAATGAGTCAAATACTCCCTTGGTAATACAAATTTCTTGTATAAATAAAATTCAAAAGGAATCTCATATTGTACGCAGCTCTTCCATATTTGTAGACCTCCAGTGCATAAAGACTGGCAAATAGAAGAAATAGCCTATCTAGGTCACATTTTGGCAGAATTATAATAATAAATTGCTCCACAAACACCAAA
Source organism: Gonocerus acuteangulatus (assembly GCA_946811695.1). Lineage (NCBI taxonomy): Eukaryota > Metazoa > Arthropoda > Insecta > Hemiptera > Coreidae > Gonocerus > Gonocerus acuteangulatus. The sequence continues at coordinate 53,514,853 of OX328131.1, forward strand.
GGAACTCTTAGCAACAACTGCACAAACAACGCAACCAAGAACGTACATTTTGGGGGCAAACAACATGGCGCCCTTGATAATGTGCAGGTGCGAATACTAAACTAATTCCGGGTTCAGTTGGACAATTTTATTTTATCTGAATGTTTTCCGGCGCAGAAATTCAATATCTAGCAGCCAAATGATTTTCTACCCTAAGTACAATTATTTTGAGACTACTTGATAATGTTTTATTTATTTATTTTCAATTCTTTCAATTTTCAATCATTTTAGTTAATGTAAAAGAAAAAAAAAAAAAAAAAAAAAAAACAGCTTCAGGGTTTAAAATGCATATAGAGTAAGTCATTTTTTGAACATACATAAGCAATGTCGGGCTTGGCCAGAAATGGGGACAAGCCCGGCACTTATAGCCCAGTTGTATGCATTAATATATATAGTAGTATATGCATTAATACAAAATAATAAAATAAAATAAAAAAAACACAGAATTGGATAACGAAATAAGTAAAGATTTTGAGTACCGGCGACGTAGTTTATTAGTAGGGAACGGATGTTCATGTAAAATCAAATTTAAAATATCTACATATATATTTAACTTTTTATAATGAAATATGTAATAAAAAATACCAAAAACTATAAAATATTCAAAAGAAAAGCATAAATGACTAGAGAGAACACTGTTATTATATATTTTAAATTTTTAACGTGAAATGACGCCGGTATGATCTGATAAGGGGAGTATACACTGGTGAGGTCACCGATCAGGCGCTTTTTCATCTGGTGATTTTGCATGGAAAAATAGTCGATACTTGTCCGAGCGTTTCGTCCAATGCGCCTTAGGAGCTAAGAAATAAAATAAAATAGGTTGAAAATGCTTTATTAGCGCGGTTTCTCCCTCCCTTCATAGGGAGGAACCCCTAAGGTTGATCTCATGAAACAATCCGGAAGTGCCGACTAGAAAATTTTGCGTTTCAGAACCCCTAGAGACCGAAAATAACGGTGGTTCAAATTTGTATATATATATATATATATATTTGTCTGTTCGCTCATTTCCGGGTTCCCTAATGGTCCGATTTTGATTTTGATTTGGTAAAAAAATCCGTCGTCCAATTTGAAAGGTCAAGTTTGTTAACCAGCAAAATCCCCCCACTGGAAGATGGCGTTTGGGGCGAAATTCGCTAAAAAAAAATCATAACGCTTACGTTTTTGAGTTCATATGCTTGTAAGTACTCGTTTTATAGGCTTCTTGGCAAAGGAAAACGAATGAAACCATTTTCAAGGCGATAGCTTTAACCGTTTTCGAGAAAATTGGAAAAATAGTTGTTGAATACCGTTTTTGGTTTGGGTACTTAGAATCATGGGATTCAGTTGAAACATTTTCTGCATGTTCAACTTTCATCAAAACTAATATGTTGAAATTTTGGTAACGTTTGGAGTTAAGGAAGGGTTATAATAAAATATTTTATTAACAGACATGAAAAGTTTTGGTAACTTTGTAAATTTTCCTTAATATCTCTAAAACGGTTGAGAATCTTGGGAAGCGAAAGTTAACCATTCGAAAGCTTACTAAATTCTCTACAAAAAATATTCTAAAGGAATTTTTGATTAGGCATTGTCAATCCGAGAAATAAGAGCTTAAAACTTCAAATGTGTTTGTTTTGTTCTTTTGACCGGGGTTTCGTAGTTGTTTAGCTCACATTTTAATGGGGTTTTTTTTTTTAATTGAATTTATTTATAGAATTAGTATTACTGTAGAAGAAATCAAGAAAATTAGAAACATTTTGATATTTGTTTTGATATTTGAAATAACTATTTGTAGCAGTAGGGCTTGCCAACCTGTGGTGGGTGCCATTCCAGGTATAAGGGTACGCTGCCCCTTGATAACGGGCCCTTTGTTTACGGGGGAAAGGTTGAACCAAAATAATAAAGGTTTCTATTTCAATCTTCCCAAATGACACTAGGGATAAGAACTGAACCGCGCTAAGATGACGCAGTTCCTGCGAGTCGGACTTTTTTACACATCGAGTTTAGAAAATGATATCGACGTGATTCTTTCACCAATTCATTTGTTTTATAGAGTAGATTAAGGGAAAAATACAGTTGTTAAACAATAATTTGCAATATATTTTGTAAAAAGCATCTGCTCCTTGACTATTAGCGCCAGGGAAGCATGGCAACCAGCCACCTTTGCTTATTGCAATTAGAAAATACACAGTAATCTAGATTCAATGGGTAAAGCATTCTTTCTCGGTTTCCCCTTTATTTTTCCAATTACAAAATAAAAAGAATATCGAAACATGTAGCAAAAATGTGTATTTGTGACAGAATATGTAAAAATATTGATTTTTGACAAAATACATGTATGTAAAATAAAAACCGGTTTAAATGCTTTCAAATCACTTAAAACGTGCAAAATTTCATCAAAACTTAGGATTAGTAAAAAGAATCACAATCTGTTTCCAAAAGCGTAAAAATTGAATTCTGTTAAATTAAGATTACTTAAAACGCCAATAAGATGCATATGGTCAGCCGTTGGGCTGATGAGAGTTCAAGGAATAGTTGGGATTTGGCTTGGAGAAAACGTTAGAATTTGAGAAAGATCTATATTTCGAAACTTTCGTTGTGCTTTTTGGCAGCTTTCTTCAGCAAATAATGAATTCTGAGAGAACATGTAGAAAATGCCAAATATAGATTTTTCTGGAAAACTGACGTTTTCTCTTAGCCGAATCTCAAACATTTCTGGACTTCTTAAACCATAAAGTTAAGCAAGGTCTGGGGTGGTTACAGCGTGGATGGGTGACCATCTTTAAAAAATGCGTGCAATTGACATTATTCATGGGAACAAGTAGAAATCCTGACGCTAATCGTCTAGAAGTTGTACATTAAAGGCAATAACATAAACATGTTTCATATGATTCAGTAATCACGTATTTTTCCACATTTGTTTCTATAATATTTTACGTCTGAAAGGATTTGTATCATTTTATTCAAACAATTGTTTTATTTATTTTTTTTTTTAGAAGCGGATCCAGGATTGATTCTAGGCAGCAGAATATTTTTGAAGAGGCACCAAAGTGATTTAAACTCCATTATCAAATAAAGAGAACTTTTAAATCTTAACGAATAAAGAGGATGTTTCTGATTTTTGTTGCACTTTTTTCCTAATGTAAAAGACTACGCCAACTCAAAATGTTATACATGTTCTTTTTGGGTAGAATAAGTTTTTCTTTCTTTTTTTTTTTTTCATAATTTCTTGTAATGAAGATTAGAAGAAAAAAAGATTTTTAATTTTGAAATTTATCGGAACTTAAGTTGAAAAATGTTACTTATGTCACATTTAAAACCTCATAAACACACTTCGACGTCAGTTTTGATTAGTTAAGGAAGCATTTATGCCCAGAAAAAAAAATGTTGAAAAAAGGTTACAAGGTAGTATTACCTCTTAATGTTTTATATTAGTGTTTAATTTGTTACACCTTTTGCTCTTTTTGATGACACTTGGTCTATAAAACATGATTTTTTCCACTGCCACCACTACAGGAAGGAGTTAGACAAATTGAAAAATCAGCAGCATTACATTGGGTAACGACAGTAAAATAATCTTAAAGAATCCGTTTCATGCCAAAATATATTTAAAAAAAATAAGTAAAATTTGGAAAAAAAAAATAAAATGAAATAAAATATAAATATATCTATAAAACATTATAATAAATGTAGTATATTAGTGATACAAACTATGAGAAACATTCATACAATGCACAAAAAAAAAGAAAAAATAACACATTAAGAAAGTTAACCAGGAATAGGCGACCAAAAAAAAAGTCCAGCAATTATAACCTTGAGGTTGTTTGCCCCAAAACTCCAAACGAACTAACAACCCTCTTTTTGGTAACATACTTTAATTTATCAGTTTTGTTTACCTATTTGATTATTTGAACCTGAATTCTGTATGTATAAATTTCGCCTATGCGGAGGCTCATAAATAAACAATTAACGACACAAAAAAAAAAGGTCTTATAATTTTTCTTTTTGTTTTTTTTTTTGGGAGGAGGTTTCATAAGTTGTTATATCTCCATATAACCGAGGCCGTCAGTCAAAAAAATAATGATTTAAAATACTCATGTATCATCTCTATCAAAAAATATCCATCTTATCAATTATTTAAAGTTAACAAGGAGAAAAATAAAACAAATACAGAACAATATTTGTAAAACATATCAAGTGGTTAAGTTGCCGGAAACTAGTAAACAGTCTAATATCATAAGGAAAAGATAGAATAACAATGTTAATATTGCTATTTCAACATTGTAACATGTTGATAAGATAACAATTAATTTATATTTTATGTATAAATCACTTACAATCACTTTGCCCTACTGGCATACAATTAATTTAGGTGATTTTAAAAGATCTTCTTGCAGGGGATACCGAAATTAGAATTATCTACTGTTTGTCTTTTTCCATTTGTTAATACATGTATTAATACTGTGTACTCTAAGAGGATCTCAAATTAAAACAAAGATTCGTTATCAGTACGTGATGATTGCATAACGTAATAGGTTGAGTAAATTTCTTAATCCAGTTTTTGTTTAATGAAATATTTCGCAACTTTTTCAAGAGTCAATTCCACATAAAACTTCTTTTAGAGCTGTTCTTTTTAGCACTGCTTTAAAACATGGTGACTAAAATTCTACGGAAACATCAAAAGAATGGATGTCTGGAGAATAACAGACCAAATTTTGGCATGATACGAAAATCAAAGTATGCCAAAAATAGAAAAATTAAATGGATCGCGAAAGTAAAAGAATACTAAAAACATCAGGCCAAAATATTTTGGCCAACTTGCGTCATCTTATTGGTAGCAGTTATTGGTAGGTTTTGATCTTTCGTGAAAAATATCAAATGACACCTAAAAAGAGAAGGAAGATTTTAGGCACCACAACAGGAAACTGATACTATCCTAAGCGGAAATTACTCCCCCCCCGCTCTAGAAAAAAACTATAAAAAATACTTTTCTTAACTTGTTACTAAAATACTCCATTTACTGCAAAATGAAATTAAAAAAAAAACAACCAATTAAAAAATAAGTTAAACAGAGAATACCCAGAGTAACATAAGTTAAACAGAAAACACTTTGGAAGTTTTAAGCACTTATTTTACCGTTTGGCGTCCCCATCGAAAAATGCTTTAAAAACCATTTTCTGTAGAAAATTTTGATAGCTTCCGACTGATCACCTTTCACTTACGACTATTTTCGAACCGATTTCGAGATATTTAACAAAATATACAAAAATTTCGAAACTTTTCATGTCTATTAATAAAATATATATGTTCTAAAAACACAACTGTAAAATTAGTTTATCAATATACAATTTGAAACCAAAATATAACTCTAAAATTCAAAATACAAGAAAATAAATTGTAAAAACACATTATGAAGACAAAAATGTAAAAGCACATTATTAGTGCCAACAAGTCGTATAAGACTCATTTTTTTCTTGTTTTATTATTACAGAAGAGATTGTACTATAATATTAACAATGATGCATTTTCAATGATTTATATTCTTGGAAAATAATTATTAACTATAAATGACTCCATTCATAGAGCTATTTAATACACGTGTCTCCGTAATTTCCAATTCATAATGACAACTCGATATTACGCAAGCTGATTTACGCTCCATTGTTTATGGAATTAGCATAAAACAATAAATGTAATGACTTTGAGATGCTTTAAAAATAGATGAAGCCATTTAACAACAAAAAAAAGAACTAGGCTATAAGCTATAGTAAAACTGTAGAAAAATCCGACTCGCAGAAACTGTGTCATCTTAGCGCGGTTCCATGCACACCCCTGCTTATTTGGAAATATACGAATATAAACATTTAATATTACAAATATGGGTCTTGGGTTCGACTTCCACCAGGGTTGGTGGCATTTCTTTGGAAAAAAGAAAAGGCATCAGCTAGGAAAGGGTGGTGACCTATAGATAGCCCGTCTTGAAATACTGAGTTAATTGTGATGGATATTTAAATAAATAAATAATATTACACAATTAATTGAGCTCCAAATATATTATTTCTTCCTCTATTTGTTTCACCCGATTCTAGTGCCTCCTCAGTAAAATAAAAGTAACATTACAATAATGTCTTTTCATATCATTAGAAAAATTATAAACCTCCTATCGTCCCATATGAGTCGATAATAAAAGTCATTTTTTAAGTAACTAATACAAAAATTGCAGATAATTATATTTGTTTTCACTTTTCTCGAAAACGGCTCCAGATATAGCCTTCTAACAGGTCAGAAAAAAACAGTTTCTAATGATTTTTGATTTGATTGTGTTCATTATCTGAAAAAAGGTTTAGCAAACCCATAAGCGATAAAAAATGTCGCCGGAATAGTAGGCGATTCCATCCTATCCAACGTTTCCATCCTAAACTTTCCACTCATCAAAATCCTGAAGTCCTCTCCCTATCAAGTGCCACCCACCCACTCTCTCCCCCGAGGCGACTCAAAAGACATTGGCCTAGAGATCTGCTGCAGTGACTTTGGTAAAGAGTATTTCTGTTCTAGTTTCCATCAAAATCGGAGCATATATATATATATATATATATATATATATATATATATATATATATGTATGATGTATGGGGGTGAAATTAGCTCAGTGGTAGAGCACTCGACTAATGAACAGGAAGACCAGGTTCAAAACCGGAGCGCGCACTAAAGATTTTTTCTTCTAGTGCCGTCGTTCGAGGGTTGAATTTGGGATCCCAGATCGTCCCTAGGCCAACCCAGTCTTTAATTAATTTATCAATGGGTACCTTGGTGCTAATGACTCTAGCAGTCGAAGCATCAAGGGGAAAATCAGGCGGCCGGAGCATAGTATTGACCACACTATCTCCCTAGTGTGCCGTATGGTCCAGAATCAGATACCTCTACAGTATCTGCCCCTCTGGGCCCTTGTGGCGTTTTACGGGACTGATTTTATATATATATTCTCATGATTAAAAACATTGACTCAATATATATGCATACAAGCGCGAACTATTAAGTGAGGTGGATAATATACATGTTATGTTATGCTGACAATTCCTGAAATATACAAATAACTGATGACATGTAAGTCCAGCAAAAGAGCTTGTTAAAAGTGGTACCTTGTATAGTTTATTACACATGAAACAATAAAGTGTACACGTAGAGTTGAACTATTTTTTTAAGAATAATCTATACTTACCGAATAAATTCTTGTATAATTGGAAATCTTGAAACACACAAATATATATATATATATATATATATATATATATATATATATATATATACATATATATATATATATATATATATATATATATATATATATATATATGCATATGTTTTATTGCTTGATAATTGGCACGTGTCAATCTTGAAATGAACTTGCTAGATAATGTTACAAATGAAGATACGAAGGTTCATTAGTGTTATCAAAGCAACCAAGGTCAAATAATGTTAAAGCAAAGTCTAATGCAACAATAATTAGTATAATTATAAGTATTTAGGTTAACAAAAAAAAAAAAAAAAAAATAGTAACTGTTTTCAGAAATATCTCATTTCCTAGTGTATGAATACATTTTGAATTAAATCTGTTTTACCCCTAATGATCTTAGAACCGGGAAAAGTAATTGCGGAATGTCGTTTTATTCGAATCCCTAAAATGTGTTTACAAATTTTAACACTACGGCAATTAATGCAAAAATCTTTGAGCTTAGGTCTTTTTTGAAGGAATTTCGCAAAAAAAAAAAAAAAAAAAAAAAAAAAAAAAAGGAAAGGAGGAGTTCCTCCTGTTGCTTTATGAAATTGACATTTCGTTCTGGTCAAAGTACTTTTGTGGATCATTTCAGCAATATATATGCACAAAATATAAATAATTTATTTATTTGAGTATTTTTTCTATATATTTTCTTATTCTTTTGTAAGCGCAAGGTACTCCAAAGAAAACGTTTAAATGTTCTTTTACTGCCGCAATTAATTATTCATTATAATTATTTTTTTTTCTTTTTTTACGGCGCATCGAATTAAATCTTGGCCAATAGCGCCGACGTCCAGGGTGCAGCCAGGAATTATCTCAGCGAGCCCTGAGAAAATTTCTGGCGCCGGTGGGGATCGAACCCACCATCTCCCGCTTATGAATCGAGCGCGCTAGCCACTAGACCACAGGAGACCCATTATAAATTATTATTTCTCCTTTGCCTCACGTAGATTTTCGAGTTCGACAATTTGCTTTGTTTTGCTGGAAGTATCCATTATTTTTATGTATGAAAAGTATTTTAATCCTCCTTTCTTTAAGTCTGAGTATGTCCGTGTGTATTCTATGTTACGACTGTTTTTTTTTTTAATTTTTTTTTTGTGAACTATGTAACCTCGTTATTTGTTGTCAGCAGTCGCCGATTGTATCATCAAATCTGCATCATAAGTGCATTCAGAGAGAGGTGAAAAACACAAAAATAATATCTGCCTATTTAAAAATCTACAGGTAAAATCCATAAATCTTAATGAATGCGTTTCAGATTATCCTGTAAACACGTTGCAAAACTGTACTCATAAACTTGACACCGGTTACGAGATGCAGAGTCGTAAAGTACACGCGCATGATAAGGATGGCATGCAGAAAAATATTGACACAGCAATGGTGCCGTGTAAATATAAGATAATATTGCAGAATTTCAATGAAATCCCCCTTGATAAGGTTTAAACCAATGAAAACGTAGTATCTTCCGTAGATTTATAGTATTCCTAGTAGATGGTATCAATGGATTAGTTCATTCAAGAAAAAAATCTGTTCCATTGGAGCAGAATCACGAGCAACGAGATTGGTTTGATCTCATTGACCAGGAATCTGCATAAACTAACAAACAACAGGGTAGGTCAAAAACCATTCAGAATAATGAATAATATTTCGTTCATTATTCAGGCATTCAATGACTAACGAAACTGCTTCATTTGTATTCATTATTGAATAAAGATGATTTATTTTTTGAATGGAAATTGTAATAGAATAAAAACTGAGTTGGGTAAAAATTAACTGCAGAGCCCGGGAGTGAAACGGAAGTCACTCAGATCGATCAGGAAGTGACCCAGTGATGGGTGCAGTGATCCAGAGATGAATATAGTGTCACTAAAGTTACTATGTGACACAGGAGGCAATTCGGAAGTGACCCGAAAGTACTCGGAAACGGAACAGATCCACCCGGAAGTGACCCAGGGACGAATCTAGTGACCCAAAAGTAATTATGGAAAAGCGGAAGTAAGCCGGAAGTGAACGAGTAGTATTCGGGAGTCCGGAGTGGATTGGAAGTGGGTAGACCAAAGGCGGTCAGAAGTGGCATGGCCAGTTATGACCAGAAGTGGTCAATATGGACTAGAATAGGATAGGAAGAGGACCGATAGTGGACTGGAAGTAAACTTTGAGGTGGGACTCATAATGAACGAAGATAAAAAATAATGGCTTATTACTGATGAATGAATAACTTATCAACGAACATATCGTCGATACAGAAGCAAACTAACGAATATGAAAATCACCACTTTTCAGAGTGGAAAAGTATTTATTCATAACTTTTTTTGGGACAGTCAAAAATTCGGCAGATTTGACCTTTTGATAGTGGAATACTTTCCCTTTAATAGAGTGAAGTCAGATTGAAGAATTTGCCGTAAGTAAGTCCAGCAGAAATTATTAAAGATGGACAATGAAAGATGCATTTTTTCATATTCGTTAGTTTGCATTTGTATCGACGATATTATTATTCAATAAAAATTCATTTGAATGATTATTAAATAATGCCCAACTCAGAAACCAATCAAATAAAAATTAGCCCTGTAACGACCGCAAAGGCCAATAGAAGCAGTATCTATAGAGGTATCTGATTCTCTACAATACGGCACACTAGGGAGATAGTATGGTAAGAACTATTCTCTGGCCGCCTGATTTTCTCTATACCAAATAACCATTAATAAATAAAATTATAGGCTAGGTGAGCCTACCAACTGTATAGGATCTCGGGTCCAATCATGAAACGAGGACACTTCCTATTCACTTTGACACTAAGAACCTTGTTTACAAGTAGGTCCAAGTGCTTGAGTGACAGTGTGCGCGCGCCGAGAAAGTGGAAACGGTAAGGCGACGTGTCCAACATTTTATAGTCCTCAACCTGTAACTACAATCTCTCGAGTTTCGCAATACCGTGGGGCTCACCAGACGATCCTCGGAAAAGGGCCCTACTGCGCGCATCTTCCGCCGTAGCCGAGTTCTATGAGTCACCACGTTCTGGACACTCAACTACAATGCTTCCAACCATATAATCACTATGCTGCGGCAGCCGACCCACAACGTGGTCACCAACAACACTCGTAGTACCATTTTTGGTCCCCCAAAATCTCCATCTCCCATAGTGCTAAGCACTCTGGGCGTCCAGCACCAGGAATGTTCACCGGCCCGGAGGTTAAATATCTAAGGAGAAACAGGCGGGGAATTAACTGAACTCCCGAGGAGAGCAGGTCCCGTGCCTGCGGCATAACCGCTTGCCGTGCCGGCGAACTAGGGCCCCGGCAATAGCCAAATCCCAAGTTCACGAGCACACCCAGACGTGGGATAGACCGCGCAGGGTTACCCCGGACGTCGGTCTCGGATTCAGGGGGACTCCCCTCCTACCTAGATAGGATTGGGCCCCAGTCTGCTCCGCTGGCCAGCGCTTGAGAGACAAGTACTAATGACAAGTAGGATGATCTATTGCCGTAATTGTTTTAAGATTCCCCTCCCCCCCACAAAAACAAATTCAGTATCGCCAACCTCTTTATTTTCCTGACGTCGTTGAAATGCAGCCGTTCTGCCCTCTCTGGATCAACTTCCTTCAATCTTGCGTGGAGCTTCCGGTTTGCCAGCCTCGACGGATCAGGATGCAGTCTCTCGACGAGGGTGGAAATCCCTGCTCCTCGTGTCAACAGCTGCAAAACAAAACGTTCACATAATTAGCAACATAACCAAAAATCTTAGATTAAATTCTAAGAAAACTTCTGAGTCATAGGTTGTTTTCCCTGGTGCGTTTCGGAGTGCTTGGAACTCCTAAAATTTTGTTTTAAATGCGGTGGACCCAACACTTATAAAACATAAAGCACCGTTTTCTCCGACGGTGGAGATCCTAACTTAATATCCGCCTACGATTATTTTGTAGGAAATATATTGGGCTTGGCCAAATGGTCATGTTCCACTTACCGCGAATTCTCAACTCCTTGTATTTCTGTTCGTGACTTACGAACTGGCACGTTAGTGTGCCAGGCCCAATTCCGGCCTACGCACACTGTGTGCATATTACAAAAAGAATTACAGCCGATTTTTACCCTCTTATATCATAGAATGAGAAAAAATATAAACATGACTTTTTACACCGGTATTATACTAATAGATGTCAGTAAAATTTGATTTTTCTAAATTGAAATTTTTTTGAGATATAGGCGATGGGAAATTGGAATTTATACAACCCATTCATCAAAATTATTAGGCACTTCCCGAAAAGCTAGAGACTTGAAATTTTGCAGAATGATAAACATCGCGGTGTTATCAAAGGCAATAATCGAAAATTCCTAAAAACTGTTTGAATATGCTCCCAGGGGGTGCCATCAGAAAACCCATCATTACTTCCCAACCCATCATAAAGGGTATCAAATGAATCGTCTCGGTAAGGAGAGCCGAAAAGGAATGGTGAAAATCCGAAAAACATCCGGGTGGAGTATCTATAACCCTAGCCAAAAGAATAATTTGTAACTGGGCGAGGACAGAACACCTTGGCATTTGGCAAAGAATCCAAACGCAAAGACACTCAAAGCGTTTCCTAAGTAAGATATATAGGAAACGAACAAAGACAATTTTGTCCCAACATAGAAAGGCTATGAGGGAGACTGTTTGTCAACAACCTCCCTATGCAGGACCTGTGCGACAGAGGAGGTACATATAATTTGTGATTGGACAGTACTCGCACGAAGGCGCTTCATGCAGTTTGGTTTTGCGAAAATAACGGACCCGGGAAGAGATTCTGAGCTTACACCTCGGAAGATGAGACGTTCGTCAAGGATGCAGGGCTGCTGTAAGAGACCCAGCAGGTTATCAGGGGCACAATAGATCTTTTGGGTCGAGTTAGTTTCCCCTTAGGGGGCCCTGATTCGATCTCTCTCTCTCTCTCTCTCTCTCTCTCTATATATATATATATATATATATATATATATATATATATATATATATATATACGCCTTTTTTTAAAATGGAGAAAGAATTCATACATTTTTTTGAGCCTCCAGCCTACCTCCACTAAGAACCAACCAAGTCTGAGGAATCTCAATGGGATTTGGGCGAAATATAACTATAGGACACCGCTGGAGAGAGAAGCCAGTAAATTTTGTTTGGTTTGTTTTCGGTCCATTTTGCACAACTAATCAGGGAAGAAAATATTTATTTTTACTACACGTGACGTTTGGCAGACAGACGTGACACTTCCTACCTTTGAAGCTTCTTCTTCAGGTAATTCGAGCGAGTTCTCTAGCATTTTTCGAATTTCGTCAGGAATTTCGCTCTTACTATCGACACGTAGAAATTCTGTGATTTCACCCAGTTCACCAGACCTAGAACAAACGGATAATTTTATGATAACGTAACTACAATACTATAAATATCTCCAACTAATAATAAGTATTATCAAGAGCTGAATTTAAAGGCGATGGAATTGAATATCCGGAACAGCGCCCGAGTTAACTATAATAGATCATAGGAAAATCCAAATGGCTTTGTATTGTGAAAAGAAAAACAATTTCTTCATGAGAACAACAAGATATCATGCCAAAACTAATACAAAACTTTAGTCTAGGTAATAATAGTTAGAGGTAAACTAAAGTAAATTTATTTACGTGTAATGGAGTTAAATATCCGTAAAAGTTTCTGCGCCCGAGTTTACTTGTTCATGGAAAAATCTAGAAGGTGTTTATACCCATGACGTCTCGGGAGCGGTCCGTAAAAGGTTCGCACGTATACCACCACACGAATAGGACCGTCGAATGAAGCGCAAAAATTGGAGTCCTACGTTTCATAGTCGGCATTTTAACCAATTAATGACCTTTGGAACTCTAGGAAATAGTAAGAAATACGAGATAATTTGAGTTCATATTCAATGAGTTAAAAATTGACGACAATAATTTCAAGGAAACGTTTATACTAAAAGGAAACTAATTCGTTTCTCAAGGTTGAATGTACAGATCAAGGGTGGTACTCAAGCTGCCAAGGGATGGAATAGTCTTTTCTAGGTTCAGAATAGGTCATATCTTATGTCTGGTTTACAAGAGTTTAATACTAGCTGGCTTAGTGAGAAATGCCACAAGTACTGGACAAGCTCACAAGTAGTGGACAAGTGCCTACAGTACGGTCCGTCGAGTAACTAACTGGTCACTAAACACTTGTTGGGCTGTTTGGCAACGATTTGGCAAGGGCAACTGCATAGTAGAATGGTGGTAAAGGAGCTTACTTATCGCTTATTGAATAGAATCCACTCCTTGTCACTTGTCAGTGGCTATAGAAGGCTATAGATATGATTGGCGATTATGCCCAAAGTGTCCACTAATATAGACGCTGTTATCGCTGCCAGGTGGTCTGTGGTTATTCCTGCTGCCTTCAAAGAAGGTGGCTGTGCTCTTCAGAATGGTACCTCTTGATCAGAACCACAGTCAGAACCAAACCCAAATTCGTCCTGAAACTTGACTACGTAGTATGCCGTGCATTTCGAATGAATATTTGTTATTATTGTTCTTTGTTCCCAAGGATGATACTTTTTTTTAGAACACCCAATATGGCAGGGATCTTCTGATCCACGAGAAAAATATATTTCGGTACTTACGTATTACCTTCAAAGCAGGTAAAAGAACCGGCTCTCAGAGATCTGGATCATCACTGGGTTAGAGATCTCGATTATCAGCGCAGGCCAAAATGGCGACAAGATTTTTGCCAATATTGTGACGGGATTATCAATGATTTGGGTTGACTAGAGTTTCGTTATAACCTTGAGCTAGCGGAAACGCGTAGCACTGATGTTAATGGCATAATTGCTATGCGTTTCCGCTTTGTTTTGGTAAAATATTGCGTTCGTGTAAAAATGAAATAGCATTTTTTCAGTTTTAGGCAAATCCCAAAGAAGCATTTCCGCTGGAGAAACGCAAAGAAAACAAACAACAAACTAGGAAATCGCTTAACAACAAACAAAGAAACACCAATGACATTGCTTTCTAAATAGAAAGGGAACAAAACGGTTACTATAAACGCAATGACCAATAGAATTGCCCGTAGGAATAGGCCAATAGAAATGCTAATGAGTTATACGCTTGTGCTGATGATCCAGATCTCTGAACGAGACCCACATCTCTAACCCGCGTTGAAGCTAATACGTAGGTACCCATATTTCCTAAAACCCAACAATGTTTCTTAAGAACTTACCCAATTTTTTCCATTTCTGTTCCCAGAATGAACTCCAGTTCTTCCAGAAGGAATCGCAGCCTGTGCCGAACTCCTTGGGGTCCGAGGTGCGAGCAATCAGCGATCGCATCTCCATCACTGAAGAGAACCTTCCAAAGCAGCGACTCGATGTAGTAGTGAGTTCCTCCGACCACCACGGGGAGTTTGCCTTCAGATATGAGGCGTTCAACCTTCAAGTAATCATTCTTAAGGAAAATAATCACAAATACAGAATTAAAAATTATGAAGAAAAAAAAATCAAAATAAATGGATCATTAATTTGTTAGAGAAACAAACCATACACCCGATGAAGACAATGAATTGCCAATTGGCCTAGTGCCAAATAAAATACTTGTGAGGAAGACAACAATTTTGTAACTTAATATCCTCATGAAAAATGTTTCTTAGTCGAAACCCAACTAATTCTTTCCTTCTTAATACAAAACCCTGTGGGATTTGTGACTTTATCTTCCATTCAAAAAGGTACAGAGGCATGGGCGTAAATAAGGAGGAGCCTAAGTGGGCTGCAGCCCCGTCCCCCTAAGGTTTTGACTTATTCAGTAAAAATGTGTCATAAAAGTCTCAAAAATAAATTAAATAAGATAAGTTAGTCTAGAAAACATAAATTGTTTTGGTGTTAATAGCGTCTTAGTCCCCCCGCGGCCCTGTTGGGTTGCCTGACTATTCCAACTTCTATGTTGTTAGTATTCCATACACACCAAATCCTTCCTTTCAGTATATGCCCCTGGACGGAGGAAACGCGCTAAATTGAATGCTAAAAGGGGAGTTTTTTTAGAATTTTATATGCAGATGTCCAGCTCTTGTAGCAAAGAGATACCTGCATTTTCGTGCAGAATTCATAGATGACCCTAGAAGGCTACCTGAACTGAACCTTCGGACTCTATTAAGGTTCATCTCGGATACGGCGCTGTTGGTGTAACAGGCTGGCTTGTCGGGTGGCACAATAGGCCTTGTTGGCCTCAGTGCAGCTCCCTCTATCTGGGCACCCGTCTTAATAATAATAATAATAATAATAGAATTTTGATCGAATTCCTCTAAATAAACGGCACACACAAAGCAAAAATCTCACATTAGTACAACCTTTTGTAAGTAACATAAGAACTCCTGCCTTAAAAAAGTAACGCAGTCACCTAAAGCTTATAGTTATAGCTATACTATATATTTTATATTTAGAGACTATTACAGTCTACAATAAATTGTATTATGCCATCTGATACAAGTAGTTTGCCCTCGCCTCAGGTGTCCCCAGTTATCTGCAGAATACCTTCCTTGTTAGGAAGGATTCTAGGATGACCTGGAGTTACCTTACGCCATCCAACCGCACCCTGCGACAAGCAGGGTGGATTGGAGGCGAATGGGACGTGGCCTGTCATATCCTGAGGAGAGAAAATATCCATCGATATCACTCTCAATTATCTAAAACTTATAAAATAAAATAAAAATCACTTTAGAGGTGATTTTCGGGAAAGTGATATTCCGGTAGAGGATTAACCACATATTGTATCTAAAGTCTAGTACAAACATTTTTCCTCTGCCTGTTTCCTTTACTTAGTAATAAAATCTGATAATATTTTCCAAAGCCATTCTTATCTTGATATGGTCTAGATAAAGCTAGAAATTAGCAATGTTTTATCAGGTTTTACATTGAAGGAGAGTAATTGGAGACCCAATAAGGAACATGAATTAGGTATTTCTATCATGCGAGGAGAGTATAATTAGTAAGAGGTATTATAAAAGTATAGCGGTATCACAGTCTGCTGCTTTACCCTTGACTGTCTGCGCAGCTTTTCGTCGTAGGGTCAAAAATCTTTGGGTAGGCATTCGGATTTTCTTGATTTATCTTGTTGGTTTTCAAGGTATCGAAGAAGCTCTTCAGCTTAGTTAGGATGCACCTGCATTAGTCCCTATCCGATCCGATCCGATAGTCACCGACTGTCGGCAGAAAAACAAACATGCATCCCAATGCAGGTTCCTACATTGGTACCGACCCGTCCCTATCCGATCCGATGGCCAGCGATTCACGGCCGTCCAAACTTGTTTGTTTCTAGAACGATTTCAGACGGAAGACGCAAAATGGCGCCAAACAACATATTTTGTTTCAATTATAAATAATTTTAAAATATGAATACTAATGCTTTTCTTATCGTATATTAACAGTTAAAAATCAACTGTTACTATAAGATTTATTTTTTCGGGACTGATATACTTCCGGAAGATTGTTTGGCCTCTCAACTCCTCCTTCATACCTCCAACAAGGTAATCGAAGGTTTCTATGCTTATTAGGTGGTATTTCTTAAATTAATCACTCATTTTCACTTCACTACGAGTTCATTACTGACGGGCTTTGATCGGATCGGGTGGGAACAATGTAGGCACTCACGTCCGCCGTTGTCGTTCGAAAGAAATCAGATTTGATCGGTCCAGGAGAAATACGGGTCCAATGTAGGTGCAACAATCATCATGCTGTCTTTGAGCGTACGAAAAGAATTCTGTGATGCGCTGAAAACAAGCCTGACATCAATAGTTCTTTTAGTTCTTACATACTTCAGAAATAATTATTTTGCTAATATGTTTGAAAAACAAAACAGTTTTCCCTCAATCAAGCAATTTTTTCAGCAATACATAATGACAGTTTTGTTCCTCTTCATTGACATTTGGATATTTTTGGAACAGCGCCAGAAAAAACAGCAGGGACGAGAAAAACTGAGTTCGTTTGAAGTTTCAGATGATTTTCTTTAAGAAGAAGACGAATTAATTGGGCTAGAAACTATTTTCTTCTTAATATCTCAAACTAAATTATTTCTGATTTGTTTTTAGCACAATAAAGAAACCCTATATTCGAATATCCGTACGATTCCGGAAAAAATGTAAATATATAGGTATATGATGCAATTTAATAATATATATATATATATTTTCAAATTTATTTATTTATTTAAAAGAATATAACAATCTGTTCCTGATACCAGCTACACTTTTTGTTAATGATTATTCTATGTTGTGACAAAATTTAGCACACAATTTTGCAATATAGGAAAAACAAAAAGAAATAAAACCTATGCATATATATATATATATATATATATACATACATGTATATATATATATATATATGTATATATATATATATATATATATATATATATATATATATATATATATACAGTGTTGTAAAATACCCAGGTATTTATTCTTAAGGGTAAATACCCAATTTCATAAATACCCGGGTATTTAAGGTATTTAACTAAACCGCGACTTATTAATGGAATATTGTAAAATGTCATAGATCTTGCCATTCTAGAGCTATTGCAACACTGAGAAACTATTAAAACAATAATAAATTATAAAATAGGATCACTGAGAGGTTAATAAATAATAAATTATTACCTGAAAATTTGCCATGGACCTTCGGACTACCAATAAAACAAGTTGTTGGCTTAAATTTGATACCCAATTTCTCAAAACACAAATTAAGTTACCTACTCATTGATCAAAACACATGTACCTTTCAAGCCTCTCCACCATAACGTGGGACTTATTTTATTATTTTCTTTGTCATTGTCTTCAAGACCTTCCCAAACAAAGGATCTTTGCTATAATCCCTCTTAGTCCCTATAGTCAGCTATCTTTTTCCGAAGATCGACTGATTTACATCCCATGCTTCTGCCTAACTCACACACAAAACAAATGGAAGAGTTCAACAAGTCTGCAGCAAGATGTACGTTTCCAACACCAAACTGAATGCGTTTCTCCTATTTAGTTAACACAAGTTTTTCCTCCGTTTTTTTGGAGAGAAGATCCTGGGTATCTTGTTGAAAAGTTTTCAGTCATTCTTAAATCGCTTATGAACTGTGTGGATCAAAGGGGCATTTAACTGAATGGCAGTAATAAATTCAACAATTGGACCAAGGATGTTAACTAGTTTCCCAATTTGGACTCAAAACACTTTGTCATCAAGAAGCTACTATCTTTTCATTTCTATTGAGATTTCCAACTGCAATGTTGTTACTACTGTATGAGCATAATTTCAAATAATATTAACAACAATCACAAACTTAAACTTAACTTAAAATGGTTTTGAACTATTATAATAAACATTAAAAATGTTTTTAGTCTTTTTTTTAATTTAAATAAGTCCTTAATAATTGAATAGGCTTCATTAAAACCTTTTTAAAATTAATTAACCTTCCCCACTGTAAAAGTAATCATGAAAATTCATAGATATACATTAAGTTGTAAATACCCATAAATACCCAGACCGACTTTTAACTTTCTTTAAAATTTTACTGGGTAAGTATTAATGTTCATTAAGTTTTTATGATCAAAAGGGGAAGTTTCAGTCCTTGTTTGCACCAAAAAATATTCAAAGAAGTTGTATCAAGCTCAAAAACTGAAAATACCCACTTTTTGGGTATTTACCATGCCTGTGGGTAAACACCCAATTTATATTTACCTACCCACTGTGTATTTACCCACCCCACATCACTGTATATATATATATATATATATATATATATATATATATATATATATATATATATATATGTAGGCAATAATAATACAGTGTTTCCTCCCTCTTTCCATAGGGTTAAAACCTACTTATGAGGTTGACCGAAAGGAAATCCGCAGGTAGAACCCATAGATCATGAACGGTGGTTCGAATTTGTATATATTTGACTGGTCGTTCAAAAATGGGCTGCCTTTAATAAAATGTAATGCAAAAGGGTGATTCTACAGAAAAGTAGTACTTTTGGTGAAAACTTTTTTTCATTTTTTTTCATTTTCTTTGTTTGATTTTTCCCTCAGAGATAATAACGCATATCTAACTTAATATTATCAAAGCATTGGTCAATTAGTTTTCATGGCCTAAGTGGCCAAAAAGCAGTCATTTTGTTTTTGGGTTGCAGGGTAGTGAGAATAAGAGTAAAAAAAAAAAAAAAAACAATATGTCGTAGCAGTATATGTTTCTAACTGCCATTCTGAAGATACAGCATTATATATTAAACCGGGGAAATGCAAAAGCCGTGACAAAAACACTTCTTGGGAAAATATAATTAAACAATATTTTTCTTACTGACAGGGAAGTGAAAACAATTTAATCCTCACTTCCCTGTTGGGAAAACGTGAAAAACAGCACATTTATTTTTTATTTAATAAATTAACAGAACAAAAGCTAATACTACTAGGCCAAAGGTTTTAGTATAAATTGCCAAACTAAGTCTTGTTTTTGAATATCAATTCCGTCGTGTGCCTCAGTGTTGTACTATAATTGACAGGGGAGTGAGAAACAGGGCAGGGATAATTAGCGCGCTTATAAGGTTGATACAATGAAACAATCCGAAAGTGCCGACTAGAAAATTTCGCGTTTCAGAACCCCTAGAGACCGAAAATAACGGTGGTTCAAATTTGTATATATGTATATATGATGATATATACATATAAAATGATATCGACATGCTTCTTTCACCAATGCATTTGTTTTATAGAGTAGATTAAAGAAAAAATGCAATCTTTAAACAATATTTTATATTTCGTCAAATAACTTTAAAAATATGCCCACGTTTTCAAGTAATAATAAAGACTTCTATAGAGTATGTAAAACAATTTTTGATTTAAAAACGGATGTCAGATTTGTTTTTAGCACATTGAAAACCCCCTATATTCAAATTTTAGGAATATTCCAAAAGTAAAAAAAAAAATAATTTATTTTTTTTCATCTTCTATTTTTTCATTTTTTTAATTCCATTTTTTCCCAAGTTTAGCGTTGATGTTTAAAGAGGCGACATATTCTTTGTTGTATGTTTGTGTACGTTGTGAAAACTATAAATTAAAAAAAAAAAATGCAAAAAATATTAGCTAGTTTGTTATGAAATTAAATATCTTAATCTTTATATTAATAGTAATGTACAAACATAACATAAAAAAAAAGCGGTACTCAAATAGACCTGAAAAAAGTATTGAAGGTTAATAGCCATTGATATACGAGCGATAGCTTAAATATACTATTAAACAAGAAATCCATAAATTTTTTTTTCTTTAGATGATTGCACGAGGACTCAAAACTATGCGATAGTCAGCGAATAGGAAAATGCGCGTGAATATTGGGCAATGATGTGGAACAGAAAAAATGAGGTCATTGGGTAAACCGGAGAGAAAATCGCTGTCAATGCACTTTCGGCTTATCACTAGAGCCGTGATAAGGAGTGTAATCAGTAGTAAAACAATTACGCTTTTGAAGGGAACCGAGGTCGCGATTCTACAAGATAAGCAGGACTGATTGAAGTTTGGTGGAATCGATCACGAATCATGACATGAGGGCCATTTCTGAGGTTGATTGCCTAACTATCTTCTGATAGATTAAGGATTATAGTGATAATCTATGTTTTTAGCGCGGTTCCTCCCTCCCTCCATAGGGAGGAACCCCGCTTATAAGGTTGATCGCATGACGCGATCCGGAAGTGCCGACTAGAAAATTTTGCGATTCAGAACCCCTAGAGACCGAAAATGAAGGTGGTTCAAATTTTTGTATATAGGTATATATATATATATATATATATATATATATATATATATATATATATATATATATTTATATATATATATACATATATATATAAAATCAGTCCCGTAACAGGCCACAAGTGCCCAGAGGGGCAGATACTGTAGAGGTATCTGATTCTTGACCATACGGCACACTAGGGAGATAGTGTGGTCAACAGTATGCTCCGGCCGCCTGATTTTCCCCTTGGCTCCTTCGACTGCTAGTGTCATTAGCACCCAAGGTACCCATTATTAATTTAATTAATTAAAGGCAGGGTGAGCCTAGGGACGACCTGGGACCCCAAATCCAACCCTCGAACGGCAGCACTAGAAGAAAAAATCTTTAGTGCGCGCTCGGGTTTTGAACCTGGTCCTCCATTTCATTAGTCGAGTGCTCTACCATTGAGCTAACCCCGCCCCCATATATATATATATATATATATATATATTTGTCTGTCCGCGGCATACGTCAGCGAATAATGGTCCAATTTTAATGAAATTTGGTACAAAAATCTTTCGTCTAATTTGAAAGGTCAAGTTCGTTAACCAGCAGAATCCGCCCACCTGAACATGGTTTTTAGAGCGAATGTCGCGCGAAAAAAATCGTTCCGCTTACTTCATATGCTTGCAAGTAGTCATTTTATAGGGTTCTTGGCCTAAGAAAACGAATGAAGCCATTTTTAAGGCGCTAGCTTTAACCGTTTTCGAGAAAATTGGAAAAATATTTGTTGAATACCGTTTTTGGTTTTGGTACTTAGAATCATGGGATTCAGTTGAAACATTTTCTGCATGTTCAACATTCATCAAAACTAATATGTTGAAATTTTGGTTACGTTTGGAGTTAAGGAAGGGTTAGAATAAAATATTTTATAAACAGACATGAAAAGTTTTGGTAACTTTGTATACTTTCCTTAATATCTCGAAAACGGTTGAGAATCTTGGTAAACGGAAGATTACCATTAGAAAGCTTATTAAATGCTCTAAAAAAAGGTTCTAATGAAATTTTTGAATAGGCTATGTCAATCGGAGAAATAAGAGCTTAAAACTTTAAAGTAATTGATTTCGCTTATTCGAACTGTTCTTTTTGTCTGTTTTTTATTCCTTGTTATTTTTTAATTGCTTATTGTTGGATAATGTATTTGAAAATAAAACAGGTTAAGAAAAATAAGAAAAACAATTTAATGTTAGAGATATGGATTTCCAAGATATATAGCTTTTCAACTGCCTAGCGTCCTTCCTAGGGAGGGTTCTTTGTCTTTGATTTTGGTACATAGAATTATGGGATACAGTTGAAACATTTTCTGCATGTTCGAGTTTCATCAACACTAATATGTTGAAATTTTTGTTACGTTTAGAGTAAAGGAAGGGTTAGAATAAAATATTTTATTAACAGACATAAAAAGTTTTGGTAACTTTGTATAATTTCGTTAGTATCTCGAAAACCGTTGACAATCTTGTGAAGCGGAAGATTACCATTCGGAAGCTTACTAAATGCTCTACAAAAAAGGTTCTGAAGAAAGTTTTAATTAGGCGATGTCAATCGGAGAAAACAGTGCTTAAAGCTTTAAATTAATTGATTTCGTTTATTCCAATGGTTCTTTTTGTCTGTTTTATTTCTTGTTATTTTTTAATTGCTTATAGTTGGATAATGTATTTGACAATAAAACTGGTTAAGTAAAATAACAAAAACAATTTATTGTTAGAAATATAGATTTCCAAGATTCCAAGACCTTGTCACTAGCGGGTCCGTTTCCGACCCTTCCACCTTGTCACTAGTGTAGCCGACCCTTCCAGGTAAGATTGTAAATCATGACCTTTCAAGACTTTACTACTCACAGGAATGGCGTTAGTGACCTTAAGGGTTGACATGCCATTATAATAATTAATTAAAAAAAAAAAGACTGGTGGAACCAAAATAATAACTGCTTCTATTTTAATCTTTCAAAATTAGACTAGGGATATGAACGGAACCGCGCTAAGATGATGCAGTCCTGCGAGACGGACTTTTTTTTTTGAGGTTTGGATCACCAGTAGCACACCCTGTTTACAATGAAAAGCTTTTAATGACACCTAAATATAGTGTTTTGGGGTACTTATCAAACAATGTTATCAAATCACAAGAATAAAATTCAACTGATTTTTTATGAAGGGCAGGGGAGTGATAAAAATGTTTACAACTCGTCATTTTACTTGAAAAAAAATTCAAAGCAGATCATCTCTTTACAGAAATGAAAATCAAGCTGAAATCATTTGTTTTTGTGTACATTGAGATTCTAAATTAGCTGACTGAAAAATAAAAAAGCCACGTTTACGCTTCACAAATGTTGTGTTTTCATTGTGACAGGGGAGTGATAAAATTTTGTGTGACAGACATTAGTGAAGCTTTTCTCATCCTTTAGGATAATGTTTTTTAGTTTTTTTCTCTTTCAGCTACATTCGTGAGGGCATAATGAAAAAAAATACTCTTACAAAGAACTTCCTGCAAGTTTCTGTAGGCTTAAAAAAATCAACGAAAGTTACAAACCCGAGTAGTGTGACAGGGCAGGGGGGTGAGAATTAGGGCTTTGTAAAGCTCCAGTTCCAGATCAAAGGTTGTTACAGATCATCCAGTGCTAGGTATGATTCAAAATAGTTTTGTATCATCTTACTAAAAAGGAAAAATATTAATATATTCAATACGGACTCAATAATTGACAAAAACCAAACAGTGCTACTTTCCTGTAGAATTGCCCAAAAACGGTTTGTGTTGTTTGAAAGATCAAGGTCGTTGACCGGCAGAATCCGTTCACCAGAACTTGGGGTTTTGGGATAGATTTGTACGCAAAAGAATTCGTAGCGCTTACGTTATGCGTTACTAGGCTTCCGCCTAATGAATCCTTGAATTCCAAGCCGGAAAATAATAAAACTAATTTTCATATAAAAAATATAGTTTTATATGCAAAGACCGAATCTTGAAAAGTTCTACCTTTAATCTTGATTATAGTAGTAGGCGCCACTTGATGCGCGATGTGCACCTCCGTTAGGCCATGACCCCAACCATAACCATCTGAGTAAACTGTGAAAATTCGGTTTCAAAATTATGCAAATTAGTTCGACATTCTGTTTGCATCTGAATTGCATATTAATTGCAGAAGGTCATACATTGGTAAGACATGAAGGAGAGCAATAAATCAGAATAAAGTCGGTCTTACACTCCAGAAATTCAATGCGGGCACATGATTTATGTAAAACCACAGGCTGAAACTGTAAGACGTGAAAGGTCCATCGAATAAGCTATAAGTAATCACAAATACCTAACATATAATTGATACAATTGTGTAGGAGTAACAAATCCTACAATTGTGTAGGAGTAACAAATCCTACAAACAATCCTACAATTGTGTAGGAGTAACAAATCCTACACACAATCCTACAATTGTGTAGGAGTAACAAATCCTACACACAATCCTACAATTGTGTAGGAGTAACAAATCCTACACACAATCCTACAATTGTGTAGGAGTAACAAATCCTACACATAATCCTACAATTGTGTAGGAGTAACAAATCCTACACACAATCCTACAATTGTGTAGGAGTAACAAATCCTACAATTGTGTAGGAGTAACAAATCCTACACACAATCCTACAATTGTGTAGGATCTCTCTTATCGCGGTTCTTCTCTCCCTCCTTAGGGAGGAACCCCACTTTTGAGGTTGACCTCATGACACAATCCGGAATTGCTGGCGGGTTCTATAACGTAAAATGTTCTATTTCACGTTTTATAAGCCATAGATCCCGAAAATAACGGTTGTTCAAACGTATATATATATATATATATATATATATATATATATATATATACATATATTTTTCTGTTCACTCTACATTTGGCACAAATGGGCCACTTTTAATCAATTTTTGTACAAAAATCTTTCGCCTAATTTGAAAGGTCGAGCAAAATCATTCTACCGGAACATAGTTTTTAGAGCAAATTTCGCGCGAAAATAATCGTAACGTTAACGCTTTCTAGTTTATATGCTATAGGTTCCTAGACGAAGAAAAACGAATGGAACAATTTTAAGGCGATATCTAAACGTAGCCATTTTTGAGAAAAGCGGAAAAAAATGCTCTAGTAACTCATTTTTCATTTGGGTGCTTAGAATCTTGAGATTTACTTGAAATTTTTTCAACATGTTTTAAATTCACCTAAACTAAGATGTTTAAATTTTGAGTTAAGGAAGTATTCGAAAAAAAAAAAAAAATGTTATTAATAGAAATGAGAACTTTTGGGATCTTGGTAGATTTTCGTAAATATTACGAAAACGGTTGAGTAATCGTGATAACTGGAAGGTTTTGTCTTTGTTTAACTTACTTTATCAATTGTTTGTTTTTAATTGCATTTATCAGCATAATTAGTATTTTCGTAAAAGAAGGCAAGAAAATGTGAAACTTATTCGTAATAGTGTTTTCCTGGAGCAATTATTGAGAAGGCAAAATCATTTCCACTTAGGATACTGCCAGTTTCCTGTTGTGGCGCTTTAAACTTCCTTCTCTTTGAGATTATATTTTATATTTTTAACGAAACATCAAACCCTACCATTCCTGTACTAATGGTACTAGGGATATGAACGGAACTAAGATGACGCAATTCCTGCGAGTCAGACTTTTTTTTTTTGTAGGGGTAGATTTTTTTTTGGACTTCCAGTTTTTCTGCATCAGTGTGTACCTTAAATTCGTACCTTAACCCATTCGAGACGAAGATTTTTTTTGAACACGGTCACTGGAGCCAAATTTATTTTCTTCTTTATGTTGTTCATTTTTAATAATAAAACATGTTTACTATGGAAATCACCCAATTCGTAAGTGAATTCACAGAAATATGATCATTATACACCAGGTGTGTAACTCGCTCCTCGGAATTAAAGAATTTAATTTTTCGTCTTGGCAGCGGTTTGGGCACGTGTGCAATGTAAGGTAAAATGAAGATACAGATAATTTTTAATTTTTTGACACACAGTAAAACCAATGCTAAATTTTCTTTTCCTGTACTTTACAGATTTCATTAGTCCAAGAATAATCATATTTCTACGACTAGTTTACTCAGAATAACTGATAATTGCACATTACTGTTATTGCACACACGGTGTACAGGCTGTCGCTGTCTTATAGCCTAGGAAATCAATTGTACACACGGTGTACATGCTGTCGCTGTCTTATAGCCTAGGAAATCTAGTGCACACACGGTGTACAATCGGTGTCGATGGGCAAAGCACTTCCTAAACATGTGAAACGCCGAAATGTGTAGCCAAGACGTTATGCACAGGAACACGGAGAAACCCCATATCCACAGGAACACGGAGAGACCCCATATCCACAGGAACACGGAGAGACCCCAAATCCATAGGAACACGGAGAGACCCCATATCCACAGGAACACGGAGAGACCCCATATCCACAGGAACACGGAGAGACCCCATATCCACAGGAACACGGAGAGACCCCATATCCACAGGAACACGGAGAGACCCCATATCCACAGGAACACGGAGAGACCCCATATCCACAGGAACACGGAGAGTCCCCATATCCACAGGAACACGGAGAGACCCCATATCCACAGGAACACGGAGAGACCCCATATCCACAGGAACACGGAGAGACCCCATATCCACAGGAACACGGAGAGACCCCATATCCATAGGAACACGGAGAGACCCCATATCCACAGGAACACGGATAGACCCCATATCCAAGGGAAATATTCCTTTATTAACAATCTTTGGATAGTTTTTACAGTTATACAAGTATTCTTCCCTACGTGAAATATTCCTTTATTAAATATCTTTGGATAGTTTTTACAGTTATACAAGTATTCTTCCCTACGTGAGATATTCCTTTAGTAAATATCTTTGGATAGTTTTTACAGTTATACAAGTATTCTTCCCTACGTGAGACATTCCTTTATTAAATATCTTTGGATAGTTTTTACAGTTATACAAGTATTCTTCCCTACGTGAGATATTCCTTTAGTAAATATCTTTGGATAGTTTTTACAGTTATACAAGTATTCTTCCCTACGTGAGATATTCCTTTATTAAATATCTTTGGATAGTTTTTACAGTTATACAAGTATTCTTCCTTACGTGAGATATTCCTTTATTAAATATCTTTGGATAGTTTTTACAGTTATACAAGTATTCTTCCCTACGTGAGATATTCCTTTATTAAATATCTTTGGATAGTTTTTACAGTTATACAAGTATTCTTCCCTACGTGAGATATTCCTTTATTAAATATCTTTGGATAGTTTTTACAGTTATACAAGTATTCTTCCCTACGTGAGATATCTCGGATGAACCAAACTGAACAACAAAAGCTTCGTTCCGTTAAGTTCACAACATTGAAGATCGGATATTGCAGAATAATCACGAGCTTGAAGGAATGTCCGAGCTCGCGGAAGATAAAGCTTGCAAAGACGAAGAAGAACCTTTGGTTACCTCCGTGGATATTAACATGGCTGCACCTTTCTCGTGGATCTGATAGATGTCTTCCTTTCACGGATAATTGTTCTTGCAGTTATTTCAAGAGCAGGAAGAGCTAGCTGCATTTATAACGGCATTAGGACTGCAGGCAAAGAGATAGGAACCCCTCAACATCTAGGTTGTACATCCTTGGAAAAAACGCTGAACCTCAAATTGACATCAAAGAGGTTACATTATGGCAACACCAGAAAACACAAATCGGTAGCAGTGGCTTTAGATTGAATCTTCAGAGATCGGAAGCATTACGCCAGGCAGAGATGGGCATAATTTTATTTATGAATAAAAATACGAATTTTTTCGTACTTCATATATTTGTATTCACGTATATTAAATATATAAATACAAATTAAATCCTATTCGCAAATTTTCCTGTAAGTACAAATAAATTCAGAGGAAAAAATGTAAATATTCACCAAAAATCAAGTGATTTAAAAACAATTCATATTAAAATATATAAATACAAATTTACATTATAAATTGTGAATACAAAAAAAATTTGCAAATAAATTTATTGGTATTAACGATAAGATAATATTACGAAAGTTATTGAAGGTAATTTTTAATAAATAATAAATAAAAAAAGAAAAAGAAAAAAAACAAAAACACTTCCAATAACTTTCTTAATATCATCTTATCGTTAATGCGATTGAATTCATAATTTATTTGAGAATTTATTTGTGAATAAATTTGTATTCATATATTTTAATGTGGAGTTTTTTGTTAATACTTGTTTTTTTTTTTTAATATTCACATTTTTTTGTGAATATTTACAATTTATTTGTATTCGCAGGACCCCAGGCATGAAATAATACGACAGTTTAGGGATAACAGTGTTTATTTATAGGATCTGTATTTATAAAGGGTTTTTTTTTTTTTTTTTTTTTTTTTTTTTTTTTTTTATTTGGTTTATTTATGTTACTGCATTTATATAGAGCGCTATTCATTTTTAGGTACTTTATTTATATAGGACTATTGTTATTTATGAGCGAATTGTCTAATAGCTACTACCACACTGAAGGCAGTTTTTAATTAAGTTTTGCTTAGAAGAAAAAAATGACCAGTAAAATGCCTGGAGGCCAGGTTTTTTCAACAACCATTCGAGATGTGCAAAAATGGTGATTTGGCGATATTATTCCTTG
Source organism: Gonocerus acuteangulatus (assembly GCA_946811695.1). Lineage (NCBI taxonomy): Eukaryota > Metazoa > Arthropoda > Insecta > Hemiptera > Coreidae > Gonocerus > Gonocerus acuteangulatus. The sequence goes on from OX328131.1 coordinate 53,543,608, forward strand.
CCGGCAAATTGTTACCTTCGCCATGAATCAACCTCACCACAAGAAAACTATGCTTCCATGAACTAATGACTCGAGGAGTTCTGATGAACTGCATTAATGATAGAGTAAATAACAGCTGTTACTGTAGAGTGGCGCCTGAAGGAGGAAACGGAAAATAGAAACCAGTATTGGGAAAGATGAAGCAAATACTTATTAATATCTCGGGAAGCCCCGAGGCTTAAGTCAAGGACAAGGTTCATTGTCAAGATGCGGAGTCAATTAGCAGAGTCAAACTGCTGGGAAATTAGAGTCGGCATGCAAGGAGAATTAGCATTTCTTGGAGGAGAGTCAAGATCCACTTTCTGATCTCTAGCAACTTCATGGGTCAACCTGGTGTAAGAAGCCATTGATGCAAGATCCGAAAAGTCAGGATGGCTAGAGAAGGGTGATGTATTGTTGGACTGGTTGTAGTATTTGGAGTACGACTTAGTAAGTCTACTAGTTGGATAGTCGACTCCACTCAAGCTCCGACTTGCTATCCAACTAGCGATCCAACTTTAGTCCTAGTCTGCACTCTGGGAGGACACTGTACATCGCTCACGAGCCAAAAACTGTATCGAGTGCAGACCGAAGTTGCCCGAAGGCACTGACTGAGCTAAGTTGGACGACTTTGATCCGACTCCCGCTATCACGCTCCAACTCCGTCGCCAGTCGGATGTCGGACCTTCGAGTAGTCCCTCTAAATGTTCCAACTAGACTTCCAACAATCCGACAAGCCCATTCAAGATCCGACTTGTGGTCCAACTTCGGCGTCGGACTACAAGTCGTACTACAAATCGGAACGTGAATGGCCTGCTTAAGTGGATGCATGCAGTACCGTTTGATTGGTTCTAATATTTGCAGTATTATTGGTTGCACGATGTCCGAAAGGATATTCAAAGTCCTGCTTGCAAGCTTTGCACGTAAGGATGTTTTGTACGGAGACATTGGGATAAGATTAGATAAGGTATGGATGGTTAAGCATACTTAAATCCCCAGCCTTTGGGATAATGGTCGGAATTTTACTTTTGACATTATCATTAAAATGCTCCCATCATGAATTGAAACCCATTACACTAGTAAATTTATATATATTAAATTTAAATCTGAATAAAACAAAATAAAATTCGGAAATTTAAAAATACTCAGGATTTATACAAATGTAATAGTCTAATACCCGTGCTTCGTCACGGCTGATAAGTAGTTATTTTATTGCGTTAAATAATGTATCATGCCAGTATAATGTTTCTTGACAATGGGGCGTTCCGGATCAGTGTCAAGAAATAGATAACCTATAGATAACCCGTTATCTATAGGTTACCAGTAACAAGAGGTTAACCAGGACATGTTAAAATTCGTCGACAATATTAAAGGTACGCTAAAATTTAAAAATGTATGATTCCAAGATATCATTTGAAAACACCCATTATATATGCGAGCATTACCAAGAAGTGTTCTGACTGGGGATGCTGATGGGTGAGGAGGCTATGCAAGGGTTCGGAATATTATTACCTCGGATGGACCATCACCAGGTAAAGCGTAAACTCTATGAGGGACAGAATCAATATTTAGTTATAGTAATTCAAGGTCTGCTCTCATAGTCGAAATTAACCGCAAATTAAAAGTAATTCTGTTAAATAGATACAGAACGGTAACAGCTGACCTGTTATCGTCCTAGCAACCCATGCTGCCTAGGCTTGCCTGCTCTAACCAACTAAAAATTCAAACCACTCTAAAAATACTTAAAAATGTGAATATCACGAAAACCTTTCTTAGCGTGTGTTTACGTCCTAAAGGGAGCGTGGCCATGCATAATATCAAATTTTTCTGTTCGTGGTTTGGGCTGGGTGATGATTGATCAGTGAATTAGTGAGTGAGTGATTGGTATTTGACAAATATATAGTAGATCACCACCAAATACCCTAAAGTAAGGAGTCATCAGGAAAAGAGTCTAAAAGTTAACGATAAGTCAAGGCATTCTGTGTGAAGTTTGATTCAAGGCATTCTGTGACGGGGGTTATGTAAAAATATCGAATAGGTCTTGGCGTTTGTGTGTATAATAGGAATGATGTCAGAAACTGGGAATAATTATTTGCTGCGTTAAATCCAGCCTTTAGTGAGGTGATCTCTTACCATGTTCTGTTAATAAATGCCATGGAAGTTTTATAAAGAGTGAAAACCAGTAGTTAGCACAGTGCAAATAAAATTTGCTAAAGCCAGATCAGTTGTGTACCTCATCATATCCACCTTAACTCAACATTAAGCCCAATGTTGTTCTATATTTGAAGATTTACCACACCTGAAAATTGGACATCACTCAATTCTCTGGACTCCAAAAGACCAGAGTATACGCTATCTCGGAGTATATCAAGACACAAGACTAACTTGGCGACATCACATCCACAAAAAAACTACAAGAAGCTCACACACGACTGTTACAAATTTATCCATTAACAAATATAACAACTCCCCTAAAACACACCTGTGGTACACTACTATACATATCGACAATACTACCCACACTAAAGTAAGCATGCCCGGTCTGGTTTGATGACAGTAACACACACTTCAAACGTCTACAAACGTTTCAACACAGGGTACTCCCAATAGAGCCCAATGCTCCGTGGTTCGTAAGGAACAGTTTGATGGTATTTTTGATTTGATGGCCTTCAAGCAAAAGGGATAATAGAAGAGACGAAGTGATATTATGCCGCTTAAGAATTGGCCATTCCCGACTGACACACTCTTATCTCATGACAAGACAGGACAGACCGACATGTACACAGTGTAACACACCGCTGACTATAAAGCACATACTTACTGAATGTTTACAGCGACAAAACTATGACTTACCTTACAATATGACTGAATTACTCGGCGATGGAAGCAAATATATAGATAACATACTGAACTACCTCAACAAGACCAACCTCCTAAACAAATTATAATTATAATTAAACATGAACAAATTATAACAGGACATACACACATACTATACTATACAGCCGTACTATACTAAAATCTTACATTTGACAATATAAAACTAACAGGAGTGTGAAACCTCCTTCAACCAACTTAATTGATTATGTGTATAAACTTCATGCATTATTATAATATTGACTTTTCATATATTCAAGTATATTGTAATATTGTATTCTCTTATAAATAGATGTGTATATAAATTTAAATTTGTATATTTGGCCAAAAATGTGTAAAATAAGATTGTATTTAATTAGATGTATTTAATTAGTTGTAAATTAGATGTAATTTTCGTACGTATATTCTATATGTAATTTTTGTTCTGAGCGAGTCGCCTTAGTTACGGTCGCTCATAAATAAATAAATCGTAAGGAACAGCCAGATCCACAGAGTATTGGAGGTTGACCCATTTTTCAGTCACTTAGAAAAACTAGTGCGAAAATACCATCAAACTATTCCAGACTCCAGCAGTGCCGTCTTTTAGCAGCTTGGACAAATAAAATCATCTCGAATAAAAAATAATCTTTACCAGAATATTTTAAATCTTTAAATTTAAACTGAAAAAAAAATCGCGTATGTGCACAATACGCTTGTATTGGCCCAAATAAAAATTATTTCGTATTGTTTGTTCTATATTTTCGGTAAAATGTCGCAATGAGACTTAGATCCACCACCAAACCCTGAAATACTCTACAGTAAATCCGACGATTTGAACCACAATTCGAGTTAAGTGACATAATGAAAGTGTAGTAATTCCCGCCAATTAGTTACGTCAATTATCTCGTTCCCGCCTTTCGACACGTCACGAATGGGTGTTTCTACATTCTAACCAAAGAGAGCGAAGGCACTTGGGACTGTGCTGTTTCTACTGGTTCCATTCTACGCTGACTGACTGATATATATATATATATATATATATATATATATATATATATATATATATATATAGAGAGAGAGAGAGAGAGAGAGAGAGAGAGAGAGAGAGAGAGAGAGATTCCTTTGGAGAGCTCCACATCAAGGGTGTTCTGCTCAAAATAATAATAAAGAGAAGGAAAGAAAAAAAAAAAAAAAAGTGAGAATCTGATATTAGGAGATAAAGTAGGGCTTTATTTATAATGATAATCGATCTAATAATATGGTGTCCAACCCTTAAAAAAAAATATGAAAAAATAAATAAATAAACGAATGAATAAATGATAATAAATAAAAAATAAAATGAATAACCCATAATAATCTGAGTAATTAAAAGATCATTTAGCTAATACTACATTTATAGGGGTCACCCTTTTGTCTAGTATCTAACGCCTTGGATTCTCATGATGAGATGGTGGGTTCGAGTACTACCGGCAGCAAGGATTTTTCTCATATCAAGGACCGGTGGGAAATTTCCCTGCTTCACTATGGATGTTATAGAAAGGTCATTTAACAGTAGATAGCCCGGCGCTAATAGGCTAGATGAGGGTGCGCAGTAAATGCAAACCAAAAAAAAAAAAAAAAAAAAATAGCAGTTCAAAATCGGCTGAATGAGGTAATTCGCAGATTCTCAATAATTTTACCTTCTAGAAAAAACTCAATGGGAATTCAGAATACAGATATTTACTGTAAATAATCTCATCAGCAGGACGAGTTGAAAATTATATCTTTACAATGAGAAATCATTTTAATAATATGAAAGTCATTTGGGCACGTGACTTTGAATTCATTTTCCCGCCAAATCAATGTTGGGCCACAAGCCCGATGACGTCACCCGTGAGGCTGGCCAGCCGTATGGCATTTTCTTGCCAAAACTCTGAGGAAGCCAGGAGAACGTCTGGCGAAACGTCGGTTATCATCAGATGCTCTGTCATATCCAGAAGACCTTTTTTACCTTAGACAGCATGGAGCGTGGAATGCTATGAGAATTACAATTTCCAGAGGATTCTTACTTGAGTCACTAATAATTAATTCCCGTCACAAATATAATTCTGCGTTGGGTTGTTTTCCTCAAGATATTTTCTTACAGGATTTAATGAAATTATAAATATTCCGGATTTTCCATTTAAATATAAGCCCTTCATAATTGAAATTCTGCCCTGGATTACAAGTTCTGTTTGCATTTCTTTTTTCAACAGTCATTCTATTTTCAAGTCAAGGGTAAGTTATAAACATCCCATTCTTTTCTTAGTCCAGGATACAAATTTCAAAAAATTGCATCTTCATGGACCGGATTTTTTTTTTTTTTTTTTTTACATTGTCGTTTAACACACATTGAACAATAGAGACGAGTTAAGTTGATCAACGTCAAATGAAGCAGCCGACCAGGTGTGTGAATACCGCACATACATTCATACAGAATGTGTAAATAAGTGTATTTAAGGTGAAAAAAATTCGCCAACCCCCCAAAAAAAACTTGTTAAACTTTCAACAAATATGTGCCATCATTAGTTGCTGATAACAGAAACAGAAAACAGTAAGAAATCATGAAACAGTAAGAATGAAATATTAAAGAAAGTTCGTCTCGCAGGACTGCATCATCTTAGCGCGGTTCCGTTCATATCCCTAGTCTAATTTCGAAAGATTAAAATAGAAGCAGTTATTATTTTGGTTCCACCAGTCTTTTTTTTTAAATTTATTATTATAATGGCGTGTCAACCCTTAAGATCACTAACGCCATTCCTGTGAGTAGTAGAGTCTTGAAAGGTCATGATTTACAATCTTACCTGGAAGGATCTGCTACACTAGAAAGGGACCCACTAGTGACAAGGTCTTGGAATCTTGGAAATCTATATTTCTAACAATAAATTGTTTTTGTTATTTTACTTAACCAGTTTTATTGTCAAATACATTATCCAACTATAAGCAATTAAAAAATAACAAGAAATAAAACAGACAAAAAGAACAGTTCGAATAAGCGAAATCAATTACTTTAAAGTTTTAAGCTCTTATTTCTCCGATACAGTATATATGTATGTGTGTGTGTAGATATATATATATATATATATATATATATATATATATATACATAGAGGTAGCTAAAAGTGAAACAGAAAGGAATATACCATCTATTGTTACCTTTAAATTAATGAGAAAAGATAAATAAATAAAAAAGTTGTGTACAGTTATATGTTATTCTAATAAAAAAAAAAAAAAAGGAACAGAATGTGCTTACATATTTCATGAGATTAATTAGTTAAAAACTAGTCTTAATTAAAAAATAAAAAACAAAAGGTTCATAGGACGATTAAAACAGTAAGTTGTTCGTCCTTTAATTCATTCCATTCCATTATTTCTCCGATTGACATCGCCTAATCAAAACTTTGATTTGAACCTTTTTTTAGAGCATTTAATAAGCTTTCTAATGGTATTCTTCCGTTTACCAAGATTCTCAACCTTTTTCGGGATATTAAGGAAAGTATACAAAGTTACCAAAACTTTTTATGTCTGTTAATAAAATATTTTATTCTAACCCTTCCTAAACTCCAAACGTAACAAAAATTTCAACATATTAGTTTTCATGAAAGTAGAACATGCAGAAAATGTTTCAACTGAATCCCATGATTCTAAGTACCCAAACCAAAAACGGTATTCAAAAACTATTTTTCCAATTTTCTCGAAAACGGTTAAAGCTATCGCCTTGAAAATGGTTTCATTCGTTTTCTTATGTTAAGAAACCTATAAAACAAGTACCTGCAAGCATATAAACTCAAAAACGTAAGCGTTACGATTTTTTTTGCGCGAATTTCGCCCCAAACGCCATCCTACAGTGGGCGGATTCTGCTGGTTAACGAACTTGACCTTTTAAATTGGACGACGGATTTTTGTACCAAATGTCATCACAATCGGACCATTAGGGAAGCCAGAAATGAGCGAACAGACAAATATATATATATATATATATATATATATATATATATATATATATATATATAAATTTGAACCACCGTTATTTTGGTCTCTAGGGGTTCTGAAACGCGAAATTTTCTAGTTGGCACTTTCGGATTGTTTCATTGTATCAACCTTATAAGCGGGGTTCCTCCCTATGGGGGAGGGAGGAACCGCGCTAAAAGAAGAAGACGTCTCTGCTTGCGCAGATGATGTCATGAAAGCGCTACACACATATGACCACTTAGATTGTCTTATTTACAACCTGTTGATTCAATGTTTTCATACATCTCCAAAATCAACGCTACAAGTTATTCTAAAAGCTTTGGGGACTTCACTACAGAAACATAAAGTTTCTGTGCTACATTTCAGGGACCACCCATAGTGTGCTAAGATTACCAAATGATCGTGTTTTAGATTCCAACAATCCTTTCTATTTGCATGGAATTTGCATTCTAGTAGTTGGACTAGCATGAAAAATATTTCAATTCGACCCTAAAAGAATATTTTTGGATGTTTTTATGTAATTTGAGGAAATTTCCAGAGAAATACAACCGACACCTAGTGGGAATCAAACCCACCACCTTAGGTAACTCCTTATTTTAGCACGGGTTAGCGACAGTGGCGGCTGAGGGGGGGGCGGCTTAGCCCCCCAGAATGAAAATTCACAATATTTTTTAATTAAGTTAGAAAATTAAATTGTTTAGACAAATTAATAGTAATAATTTCTAATTGGACGCCTTTAAACGGAAAGGAACCAAGTGCCATCTGTTAATTCTTTAGAGAATTGGGTTTAAAGTTTTTTGTGAGTCTAAAATTCCTTTATTACTTGAAATTTTGCATTCATTTTCTCTCATTAGAAAAAACTGTTGTTATGGTAATGGGGTTTTATTTTTATAGTTACTGATAAAAATGGTGCTTGATTCCTATCTGTTTATTAGAGCCTACTGGATACACGATTTCACATGTTTTTGTTATTTCTTCTTGCTTTAATGACAACATTATATTTTAACTAGTTATTTATTACTATGTAAATTCTCTAATTCTCTACAAGATAGCACCAAAAACTCAATTTCGTTAAAAATTACGCTTGGTTCCTTTCCGTTTAAAGGCGTCCAATTAATGTATGTTATTAGTTTATCAAATACTTCCTTCATGATTTCCAGGTGCTTCTACACTCCAAGGCACGGCGGTAAGCCCATTCTAAATTAATGTATGTTATTAGTTTATCAAATACTTCCTTCATGATTTCCAGGTGCTTCTACACTCCAAGGCACGGCGGTAAGCCCATTCTAAATTAATGTATGTAATTAGTTTATCAAATACTTCCTTCATGATTTCCAGGTGCTTCTACACTCCAAGGCACGGCGGTAAGCCCATTCTAAATTAATGTATGTTATTAGTTTATCAAATACTTCCTTCATGATTTCCAGGTGCTTCTACACTCCAAGGCACGGCGGTAAGCCCATTCTAAATTAATGTATGTAATTAGTTTATCAAATACTTCCTTCATGATTTCCAGGTGCTTCTACACTCCAAGGCACGGCGGTAAGCCCATTCTAAATTAATGTATGTTATTAGTTTATCAAATACTTCCTTCATGATTTCCAGGTGCTTCTACACTCCAAGGCACGGCGGTAAGCCCATTCTAAATTAATGTATGTAATTAGTTTATCAAATACTTCCTTCATGATTTCCAGGTGCTTCTACACTCCAAGGCACGGCGGTAAGCCCATTCTAAATTAGCCGCCAAGAAATGTTTGTCAAGCGCCGCCTCTGGTTAGTGAGGACAGGATTGCTGGACTAAGTTATTTTTTCGATAGCTACATTCCTTCGAAAGTCCTAAATTGACTAGTATGTACAAGCGTTTTTATTTTAAAATTTGATCCTCTTCCTATTTTTTTTGAAAATCATTGATAATATGGAGTCATTCTTTTGAGAATCCCTATAATTAATATGTACACATCATGGGCGTATATAAGGGGGGCCCTTCCCCGAAAATTTGGTTTGATAGTAAAAATTTGTCATAAACCCCTTCAAAATGAATTAAAGAAGATCACTTAGCTCAAAAAAAGTATATTATTTTATGTGTTGCCTAAAACTATTCCAAGTTCTAAATTGTTAGTATTACATACCCCGGAAATGGTCCCAGCCCCCCCCCCGAAATTTTCCTTACCCCCTGAAATAATTTTCTATATACGCCCATGGTACACATCACCTACTTAAAACGATTATACATACTCCATACATTTCCCTTGAACGATATCTATGCGCTGAGGTTGTTGAACTGTCGGGTCGATTTTTCGTGAGGTTTATTACAACAAAAGAAAAACAAACCCGTGATTCCCAAACCGCCGAATGTTGTGAGAACTTCTTCCCATAGAGGATTTTGCCGAACTTACACCAAAAGATTATATGCCTTTTTTTTTCCCCTGTTTCGAGCCTGTAATTGAAAGGTGCATCCTATTTTCCCATGGAATCTGCAGTTGGCCGGGGTGAATCAGCTCTGAGTCACGCTCTCGGCCGATCATTTGCAAATTTCACTTCAAATCGCTTCGGGGAAAAGTGACAAGTGGATTCTACAGAGCCTTAGTCAAGCGGACGGATTGAAAAGAGCCGTATTTAGCAAACATCCATCAATAACGCCGAGACGACCACGCCCAGAAAGCTTGCTTATTAAAGGTCATTGGAAGGAATTGCACACGTCAAGTTTCGGACTGACGTGTGAATAACAAATCGGATTAACTTCAGTCATATATATATATATATATATATATATATATATATATATATATATATATATATATATATGTTGTAGATCCTAAGTTGAAAACTAAGATGTTCTAGGTAGTTGGTAACAGCTTATTAAGTCTTCAATAGTTTTGTATTTCAATTACATTTTTGTCGTGGAAACGTTTCGGCTATAAGCCATTTTCAATCCAATTGTCTGTAAAATACAATTACAATTACAATTGGTTAGGATATTAAGTTTATTAATTGTTTATATTTTAAATTAATATCCTAACCAGTATAATTAATTGTATTTCACAGACAATTGGATTGAAAATGGCTTACAGCCGAAACGTTTCCACAACCAAAAATGTAATTAAAATACAAAACTATTGAAGACTTAATAAGCTGTTACCAACTTCAGTCATATATTTCTTAATTTTTAATTGAGCCTCTTCTATAGACGTTTTTTTCCAACATTAGTAAACGGGGGTTTACTAGAATGATCAGAAGACTAACAAACAAACGTTATCAGGAGATGGCAAACTCAATTTGGATTAATGTGAGTGCAATCCTTCGCAAGCAGATCCAAAATATCAAGCTTAAAATTCCAATTCACTCTAAAATTCCAATTAGATTATGAAATCGAGAGATAATCTCAGTTTTATACCGTTGGAAAGCTGATTACATTTTACAACTTTTGTGAGATTCGGCAGTCCGCAGGATTTTTTTTTGGAAGGGTAGTGATTTTCGAAAAGTTGTCACTTTCCAGAAGGTTTTATTAATTTCTACTTTTTTAATTGATATTGCGGTTTGAATGACATAATTGTGAACATTGAATGTGCATTAGCCTTAAAGAAAATTTAATGCTGATTTCAAAAATGTAATGAACCGATTAAAAAAAAAAAAAATGTGTACAAGCAGAGAAAATTGGATTTGTACATTGTAAAACGGTATTTTCTAAAGAATCTTTAGAACGGTTCATGTCTGAAACGGAATGAGAGAAAAATGTATTGTTGGTGGTGTTGAACGACATTTTTTCTCTAGTTTCTTCCCCCTGGAATATTGTCATTAACTTGCGATACTCCCTGTATTTCTATGTAATTATTGCTAAAAATATTAATAATAATAATTTGAAATGAATTAAAGGAGGGCCAAAAAAACTTAACAACTAATAAGGGATCAATCGTAGCTCGCTCAAAAAATTATTTTCAGATCAGCATCGTGTTCACTCCCCTTCGTATGGAAAATCGTATTTTTTGCCTATTTAAAAACTTTTCTTCACGTAAACACTTTTGGCTATCATTTTTGATTAGTTAAGGAAGAATTATAGCCCATAAAAAAATTGTAATAACAAGTAAC
>OX328131.1:53554757-53614757 GCA_946811695.1 Gonocerus acuteangulatus
TCATGGTCACTTACATCCTGACACCTGTACCTAGACGCCAAGTCAGCACATCCTCAGCAGCTCCTCCCAGATCTAGTATATAAGATCCCCTCCTTTCCCATCCAGGATCATTATCCTTCCGTCTTTATGCCAGTATTGTTGTAGCCTCATTATATCAGTTGATTCATGTTTTTAAAGTTCTTGATGTAAATGTAAATTTTGAAAATAAAGTTTTTTTAAAGTCTACCGTGCGTTGCAAGATCTATCTGGCGCCCGAACAACAGGGACCGGTGCTGCGGAAAATTTTTTTTTACGTTCTTCAAAGCCTCCACCAAGGACACAGGAAGACATCTGTATCTTCAAGATCCAGTCAGGAGAAGCCGGAACACCACCATTTTTTCGCAGGAGTATCTCAATACTCAGCCTACCGTTCCAGAACCACCAAAACTGATTATCTTCGCAGCGCACGGGGGACGGAAGACCTAAGGACAACATCAGCATCAGGGAACTTCAAAAACGTAAGAGTTACCTGGCTTGACAAATTTAAAATATATTTTTTTTTAATTTTTACTTATACACAATTTTTAGTTATATATCTGGCAAAGGTATTGTTTTATTGTATTATTTTCATTTCATTATATGTCCACTCTTAGAGACCGACTTGACCAACATAGACAAATTGACATGCCTGCAACAATGATTACTTACGCCCTCACCAAAGAGGACTATGACCACATACCCACTTACAATGGTAACCCCGAGGACTTACTCTATTTTACGGAATCTGTTAATGCAGTCTATACCAACACATGTCAAAAGAACAACACCTTAGCTGAACATAACCATGCACGTCTATTAGAAAAAGTTAAAGCACGACTCACTGGCAATGCAAGACACTGCCTACTCACAAACACTTTTCTAAATATAACTGACTTACTTACATACCTAAAAACCAGCTTTCGCGACTCGAGAACTGTCGAACAGCTGTCTACAGAACTATTTAACATCCGACCCTACTACAACGAACACCCCATACAATACGTTGACAGAGTCGCAAGTAAACGAGCACTCATATACTCTCGACTGCAGATGGAAGAGAAGGTTAATGTGCCCGCTTACCTTGCATATAAAGACGCGGAAATCATTCATCATGTCACTACAAACTTACACCCTAACATCTGTGACTTCTTGAAGCACATTAAACTAAACACACTTGACGATGTTCGGAACACTTTACACAATGAAGCCTCGCACATAGTCGAACGACTCTATCGCTCACACAGGACAACCTTTCGCCAAAGCACTCCACACAAATCACAGCGATACCCCCCACGACGGGAAGACTTTTATAGAGAACGCCCTACTCATACATATGACACACGACGGGAAGACTTTTATAGAGAACGCCCCACTCATACATATGACACACGACATCCCGCACACCCCCCAGAACAGAGGTCATTTCAATGGAAACCACCCCAATGGGACAGACCTCATTACTCGAATACACATACAGCCCCACATACTAGAGACTGGGACGCCGAAAAACAGGAACATTTTTTTAAAAAAGCTCCCTCACCACCACGTCATGAGTCACAGAATACCGTGTCCATGCGTACCGTTAGATCCAACACGCAACCTCTAAACCACATAAGTACAGATGACCGAATTTCACGGTTGGAAAGCAATTTAACTTCAATCATGGACAAACTGGATCATTTTTTAGACTTAGGGCGGCCCAACGCCAAACCACCCCCGAACATACACTAGCCCTAACTGAGAGTCTACCCTCCTTCACAGACTACAAAGACAGAACTTGGCTTATTGACACAGGCTCCACCCAAAATTATATACATCCAAGTGCTTTACCTGATGGCACTCAAATACAATCAGAAGATTTTATTGTCAAAACACCAGTAGGCAGCGAAAAGGGCAGCCAAAGTGCTATTATTAACCTTGCGCCATTTCTGGGTCTCGACGATAATCTTTGTGTGAAATTTCTAATATTTCCTTTTAGTTCTAAGTTTGATTTTTTATTGGGTTATAATACACTCACTGATACTAAAAGCGTTTTAGATTTACATAACGGCATTATTAAGCTATTTGACGGTCATGTAATAATTAACAATAATAAAATATGTAACATTCATGACATTAACCATTTGGATAAAAACGAAGTAACAGAAGCCCTACGGACAAATCACCTAGCCGAAAAAACAAAACAAAGGTTAATTACCTTAATTTCCAAATACCCTACAATTTTCAAAAAGGATACCGAACCGTTACCACCGACTACCTTGATGAAACATAAAATTCTTACTAAAACAGAAAAAACCAATTTATGCGCGAAATTATAGATTCCCGGCGCATTTTAAAGATGATGTGGACAAAGAGATAGAAAAACTTTTAAAAACCGGCATTATAAGGGAAAGTAATTCACCGTACAATGCTCCTCTTTGGGTTGTCCCGAAGAAATTGGATGCCAGTGGGAAGAGAAAAATTCGGCTTGTTATCGATTATCGGAAACTAAATGCTGAAACAATTCCGGATAAATATCCCCTTCCATATATTGACGATGTTTTAAACAAACTTCATGGCTCTAAATTTTTTTCAACTATTGATCTTGCTAGCGGATTTCACCAAATACCTCTAGACGAAGACTCGATACCAAAAACTGCCTTCAGCACAGACAAACTACACCTGGAATTTGTTCGTATGCCCTTCGGCATCTGTAATGGCCCCCCGACTTTCCAGAAAGTAGCTAATGCAGCTATAGCAAATTTGCCAAATTGTGCGGTTTACATTGACGACATTATAATATTTTCAAAAACAGAAGACGAACATTTTACACATATAGAAAACGTGTTGCAACGACTCTCTCAATACAATTTAACGATACAGCTCGACAAAACTGAATTTTTTCAAACTACTTTGGCATTTTTAGGACATATAGTCTCTCAGGACGGACTCAAACCTAATCCCGATAAAATCCAAGCAATTGTAGACTTTCCCGTTCCGAAAACCGAAAAAGAGATAAGACAATTCTTGGGACTTTCGGGTTATTATAGGAAATTTATCAAAGGTTACGCGGATATTTCTAAACCGCTCACTCAGGCTTTAAAAGCTTCCGAACCTGTTCATCCTCATTTACTTCAAACCAGTGTTCAAACAATAAAAGACCTTATAACCAACGCGCCAATCTTAGGGTATCCCGACTTTAATTTACCATTTATATTGACTACTGATGCCAGCAACTTCGCTCTTGGCTCCGTTTTATCCCAAATATCGGGAGGGAGGGAACATCCCATTGCGTTTGCTTCACGCACGTTGTCCCCAACCGAACAAAAATATTCCACAATTGAAAAAGAGCTGTTAGCGGTTGTTTGGGCCTGCTCTCATTTTAAACCCTATTTATTTGGAAAACATTTTACTCTTCAAACGGACCATAAGCCCCTTACGTGGATTTTTACAATGAAAAATGCAAATAATCGTCTTATGAAATGGATCTTTCAATTGTCCGAATTTGAATTTGATATTAAACATATCGAGGGTAAAAGTAACGTAGTAGCTGACGCATTATCACGGAAGCATGGACACACATGCATGGCAATCGACACCGACATAGAGGACATACTTAACGAACCCTCCACGTCACAGGTCAACATTGACCCGGATTACGAGGCATTACTTGACCAATTAGAGGACGTTCGTGAAAATCGACAAAACGACAGTGACTTAGAGACTATACATTCCCAGGAATCTTCAAACCAACAGGTCTGGATAATTGATGACCCCCATAAACCCATAAATGTAGAAAAACACCAAATTCTAATCGAACGTGGTGGAAAGAAAGTCGAATTGATGAAGCCTTTTAATAAAACTCGATACTGTATTGAGACAGCCTATCCTTTTAAATCGGACTTAGACGAAATTTTATTGGAAATTTTAAAACCTAATACCACTTACGGAATATATTGTGAACCCAGGGTGGAAACAGTTAGAGCTGAATTTGATGGAATATTTAATAAAATCTCGGCTTTAGTTCAAGAAAAGTACCCCTCCGTGAAAATTAAGCGATATAAGACAAAATGCATTGACATACTTTCTGACGAAGAACAACACGACCTTATCTCTGACTATCACATTAGTAAATCCCACCATAGAGGAGGAATGGAAACGTATAACAGACTTAAACGTAGCTATTATTTCCCTCGTATGAAAGATAAAATTATGGACTATGTAAATAAATGTGCCACCTGTCGTAAGACCAAGTATGAAAGAAAACCAATTAAAACCAAATATTGCGTTACTTACACACCTGACTCACCTTTCGAGGAACTTATGATGGACACACTTCACTACCAATCGAAATATATCATAACAATACACGACACCTTTTCTAAAAGATTATTTACCCGACTCGTACCTCAATGTAATGCTGTAAATGTACTACACACTCTAGAACACTATCTAGAACAGTTCCCTAAGCCCAAGCTTATCCGAATGGATAATGGCAAAGAATATGATAACAATCTAATTATCAATTTCCTAGAATCTTTGAATATAGAAAGCCATTTTACAACACCAATGCACCCTAATTCGCTTGCCTTGGCTAATCGTACACACTCAACCCTAATCGAGATTCTTAGAGCAATTAAAGAAGACGACAGTACACTAAGTCTGGACAGACTAGTCAGACTGGCAACTATAACTTTTAACAATACTCTAAACAACAATCTAAAACTTTCTCCACATGAGATAACTTTTGGTACTACAGACACTCTCGAAGCTAACACCCAAATTACTGAAAGACTTGTAGAACAATACCATAATCGATTAAAACTGATACACAAACATTTACGTGACCAAATTACAAACGAAAAAGAACAACGGACTGCCAAACTCAACAAAAATAGGGAAGACCCTCCCGAAGAACACGAAACTCCCCTCTATACAAAAGCAAACACGCGGACGAAGAATCAGAATCCCTATAAAGTCTCAGTGCTGTGTAAAGATAAAAACAGGACATATCGGGTTCACACAGACAACATTCAGCGTAAAAGGAAAGAATATCATCCAACACCTAGTGATCCCATATCTGTTTCAGATGTCAACCCAGACATTCCTGACCCTCATTCTCATGACTCAGACAGCTCACGGACTCAAGGTGACTGATCTCAGCAAAACACCAGGGATAACCCATATCCAGTTACCTCCTGCTCATACTATCACTAAATACTACTCCATTACATTCTACATTGACTATCACAGCTACTATACTGAACTTCTCAGGCTTGAAGACAATTTGTACAGATTTTCAGGATTAGAAATGTATAAGACTACATATAACCTTTTACAACTAATTAAATCACAATTTTCCCTTCTTGATACACCTTCATTATTTAACAGTAGACATAAACGTGGTGTAATTAATGGATTAGGTAAAGCAATTAATTGGCTCACAGGCAATATGGATGCCGACGATAAAGACCATTATGATAACGTTATAAGGACACTCGAAAGAAATAATTTTCAGCTTGAACATAATATTGAATTTCAAGCTAAGTCCGACAAAGCTCTCATCAGGACTTTCCAAAAAGACATATCGATACTAAACTCAAATATAAACAAGCTTGAAGCAATGAACTCTATACTCACACATGAAGAACATCAATTACTCTTACTCGAATTACACAGTACACTTCTATATTTGTATAATAAAATCATATCTCTAGAAGCAACAATTGAAGAATGTAGTAACGGCAAACTTCACTCTACTTTACTCACATACATGAACTTTTCCTCACATAGTAATGTTAAATTAATATCTTCAGAACCTGAAATATTATGGCTGACTTCTAAAGTACACTGTGGGTTACACAAAGGCCTTCTACACGTGTTTCTACAGGTACCACTGTACTCTTCTCCATTTAACTATTATGCATTGATCTCTTACCCCGTACGGACTACACAAGTCTTCACAACACTCACTCCTTACATGACTGTTTTAGTTTCTCCTAACTCAACATATCATTCTGGTAATTGTACACTAATCTCACGTAATTATTATTGTACTAATGTGAAACGTATTATTGATCCTTGTATCACTAGTTTATTTTTAGGAACAACAGTAAATTGTACTACAACTACTATATCATCTAAACCATTCATTGTATATAATGATGTAGCCAATGTTTATGTATCATTTAATATTAGCAGGATTCATGTAAATAATAAGGTTGTATTTTTGCCTGAATCATCAATAATTTCTTTGAACTCTACTGAATCCATACCAGAGTGTTCGACTCCAAGTACTGTAGCTTTAGATATTAACATTATCCCACTGTATTATAAACCTCTAGTTATTAAGGATTTTAATATATCATTTGCAACCTTAGATTTAGTAAATATATCTCAAATAGAGTTAGAACAATTGTCCTTAACCTCCTCTCTAGATATGTATAATATTATGATTTTTTCTATTTTAGGGTATTTAGTATTATTTAATGTATATTCTGTATTTTATAAATGTCAAGCCATGTACACTCAAAAAGGTACGCCTCGAAGACCATTTACCATTTCCAGAGCACCTACTCCTACTTCTAAGGGTCTAGAGTTATCAGAGCAGTACCACGTCTTCACTCGACCACTTCATCCTCAGGGGACTTCGGATCTTCGGAAGGGAGGACTTACATCCTGACACCTGTACCTAGACGCCAAGTCAGCACATCCTCAGCAGCTCCTCCCAGATCTAGTATATAAGATCCCCTCCTTTCCCATCCAGGATCATTATCCTTCCGTCTTTATGCCAGTATTGTTGTAGCCTCATTATATCAGTTGATTCATGTTTTTAAAGTTCTTGATGTAAATGTAAATTTTGAAAATAAAGTTTTTTTAAAGTCTACCGTGCGTTGCAAGATCTATCTGTCGATGGTGGGAAAATCGACCATGGGCAAATATAAGGGGGGGGGGCTGAGGGTGCTGCAGCTCCCCCCCAATTTTGTTTTGTTGAGAACATTTTATGTAAAAAAAAAAAAACCTATAACAACGAAAAATGTCTTCTACATCTCCCCTGGTCTACTAGGTGTCCAGAGAACCTTAAAACTCACCATTTTACACTAATATATTTAAAATTTTCCGTACTCCCCAAATGCCACGGTGCTCCCAGCCCCTCCCAAAATGTTTTTTTCTGTAAACGCTAATGAAATCGACTCATTTTCTGGAAGAACCTCAGTTCGAAATCAGGCGCGCGCTGAATGATTTATCCTAGCAGTGATCTTTATATATATATATATATATATATATATATATATATATATATATATATATATATATATATATTATTACAAATTATGGTATTCAAGGAATTTCTGGATGCCGGAAATTAAAGTTCACTGTGGTAAATAAGATGCCAAAAATGTCCAGTGTAGGTTTTATTGGCAGAGACACATTTTCAAGCCTATGCAATGGTCCTTGCTCTTGGAATCATGGCATCGATTAAGTTTCACAATGTTTCAAAAATTCGCTTCGGGAGTAACCTCAATAGCACATTCCATCGGAATTTGATAATGTCTGCTCGCTATGTACAGTAGTGCATACTGGATATTGAGTGGGTAGTACATTTTCCCCAGGGTCACCTTATCTGGTATCTTTGGTGTAGCTTCATCCAGTAGACATACATTGCTGAGGAAGGCTGCCAAAGAGCAAGCCGAAACCAAATTATAGATTTTTCTGAAAATGTGACTATTTTTTTTGTAGCCGAATCCCAAATATTCCTTGACTGAGCGGCTAACTATTTATGGATGGATTAAGTAAACATGGCGTTAATAATCAGCCGGAAATTAAGAAGAGTAGGCGGTCATGAAGATAGAACGCCCAGGAAGATGGTGTAGCGTCATCCAGGGATGTCCTAGAATGCGTTGAAGACAGCAGGATATGAACTCAAGTCTTTCACGGATCGGACAATGGCGAATGGACATACATGGACAGCTATGGACGAACTGAGTGGGTTGTACAGTTTTAGCCATGGACAGGCTAATAATGCAAGAATAAACAAACAATGTAAATTTAGGCTAAAAAAACCATCTTGAATAGAAATCGACCGACCCAGATATTCAGTATTTATGAGAGAGACTTGCATGAAAATAGGACGGAGGGGTTGCAAGGAGCACAATGCACCTGGCACATAAGGCCATGAAATAAGTAAAACAAATAAATTTGGAGGAAAAGTAAATTTTAATTACATTAATTATTATTATTATAGACCAAAATTAATTAATTTTTATTGTTGCTATTGTTAATAAATTAATTAATTTTTATTGTTGTTATTGTTATTGGACATTATTGTTGCTTAAGTTATTTTATTTATTTATTTTTTTTCGGAAGGCTTTGCTCTTATACAACAAAGAAAGCATTACAAGGACTAAAATACTATTCAAAAAATGAATATAACTTCACAAGTATCTACAATTCACAAAAAATCAACGGAACCTCTAATTCTTCTATCTTCTATAATCTCTAATTCCTTTTAGCTGGAAAAAGGACGAGAGAACTGAAGACTCACTAGGGGCTTGTGAGAAGATAACCTCTGTTACCACTCCCTTGTTTTGCTTAAAGCAGATCGCGGGGCCACATCCTGGTGAACCATCCTGCTGGGGAATAGGGATGGTTGGGAGTGGACAGGGACTGGACAGCAGGGGATTAGGCGTGTGAAACTTAATAAACAGATATAACTTAGGGTTTTTGGTCCGCCGAGCCGGATAATAAAAATTAATTAATTTTGGTCAATAAACTTTTATATTTTCCTAGCAGTGCTTTCGTTAACCTTTGAATGGATTAATATTTCGATGGCTATTTTTAACATATTTTCCGCCAAATTTGGAAGCTCTGATTAATGACTTTTGAAATTAGGTTGAATATACCGATTTTATTAGTATTAGGGATGGTTCAAAATTACACATACTGTAAATTTGTTTTTTATTTTACTCATTTTTACTGCTTTTATTTTACAGATTTTTGTATAAAGGAACAACAAAAACAGGGTAAAACATGAAAGTGGACCTTAAGAAACCACACGACTCACTATAAAGAGCATCTTGGCATGGAAGCACGGATGGATATTCTCGTCTGAAGTGGGTCGATTAAAGCAGTGCTACCGGCTGACCCATAATGAGTTCCGTATAGAACTCCTGCTCCAAAATCTATTACAGCACCGGCGTGACATCTTGGCTGCACTGCAACAATTCCGGCGAGAAGATGGAGGCAGCTTTATTTTTACATGGAGTTCTCGATTAATCAAGGACTTTTAATTAGGTCCAACATTATTTACTTTACATTAATAAAGTTACTAAAAAATGATATTGGAATTCTTCTGGGACATCAAAAGAATGAATTCTTCCAGACAAATAAAGCAAATTGTAGAACATACAATCTTCCGCGAATGCCTTCCTTCACCAGACTGCATGGTGATTTCGATGATGGTGCAAAATATTCTTGTCGAATTAGATGCCTAATCCACTTGCCTTTTCTCAACTTCACGAAAGGTTTTGACATTATTTTGGGCATCCACATGTATTATTATATGGTAATGAATACCATATAATATTTCATATATATATGGTAATTCGTCTAAGCAAATACATAGACAGAGGTCATCAAATAATTATCATGACTTGATAATCAATGTATATTCACTATATTCAATAGCTATATGCCAGGTTTACATAAAAATAGTTTTCAATGTTACTTCCCAACCCATAACTTAAGTAATAGGTTGTTGGAGATTCCTGGATGGTGGAAATTGATGTTCCAAGGATGAAATAAAGGCCGAAAAAAAGGTCGGGAATTTTCTTTATCTTTATTTCATCCTTGGTAAGTAATAGGTAGTATAAATTGCCAACAGCCATAGCCACGTTGAGTGCACCGGAACCCGTTGATCACCGAAGTTAAGCAACGCACAGCTGGGCCAAACGACATTTCGTGTTTCAAAAGAGACTACAGCCTCCAAATATTAACCTATTTCAATGCATTTTGTTTTAAATTAAATCTAATAAAATTTAGAACCACTTTGTCTAGCCAGATTTTTGTTTTTTGTTTCCACTATTTATTACATTACGCGAATATAATTCACGAACTTTTACAATTGAACATAAAATAATATTTTATTTTTCATCTAACTTAATATCAGCACTGATATCGTTGAAATGAAACATTCGAATCCTGATCAGACTTGGAAAAAAAACAAAATCTATTTTCAAATCATTCAATTAATCTCATCGTTGAATTAGGATTAATTTATTTCGAAGATGTCAGTCTGATTTCTTCACAGTCTAATCAGGATTTGAATGTTTAATTTCAACGATATTAGTATCGATATTAAGTTACATGAAAAACAACAATCTGCCTAGACGATATTGTTCTAAATTGTATTAGCTTTCATTTAAAAAAATAATGCATTGAAATCGGTTAAGATTTGGAGGCTGCAGCCTTTTTTTAAACACGATCTCTCGTTTGGTCCCACTGTGAAACGTCGGGCGTGGCCAGTACCGGAATGGGTGACCGACCAACTGCTGTTAGCATTATAAAAGGGTGGCAACTTGTAAATAGCCCGGCGTTCAAAGCCCCCCAAAAAAATATTATTAATTAAGTTTCAAAGGATACGATAGGGAGAGCTTTATCCCTGAAGTCGACAACTGTGTAAGTCGACAGAGGGTCGACAAAGTCCAAGCAGTGATGTGGAACACCCTGTGCTTCTTCTTCTGTAACCTTGTTCGTCACGATGTCTAATCCTCGGTATAACTGGAACAGAGTAAATACACAAAGAATTAGTAAAACAAATGCAAAAAAAAAAAAAAATCAAAAGCACAAAAAATACTATATATAAATCTGTTCAGTAATAATTAAAATAGAGAGTTTTTATGGTATTATAATTGAAGGGTTCGGGGCAAAATAGTGCCAAGCAACATTTATAACAAAACTTTACTGTAGCTGCTATATGTTGGATATTATGTGGGACTATCACTTGAAATGGTTAGGTGCAACAAGATTAAGTAGCATACAGAGCTTGTAGTCATATTTTAGTAGCATTTGCATCATAGACTGATAATCCCTCATGATATCCAACATAAAGCAGCTAAAGTTAAGTTTTGTTAAAAATGTTGCTTGGCACTATTTTGCCCCGACCCTTTCAATTAGTCGTTCCAAGTGGAACGGCAATTCTCCACTAAACCTCTTCTGTAAATGAGAGGTGGTGGGTTCGAGTCCCACCGGAGGCCGGAATTTTCTCATCCCACGGCTCCTTGAGAACATTCCTTGCTGCACCATGGATGTCGGCGCTAATGCTAGAAGTCGGTGCGCCGTAAAAAAAAAAAAAAAGAAATCGGAATTAATCGTCAATAACGTAATACTTTAGCACTCTGGTAATGTCAAGCTCGTTGCTTAGAAACTTCGTCACGCAGGAGATGCGTAACTAAACACACTCCTGAGTAGGGTAGTTTGTATATGCCGCATTCGTGAATAATTTGCTTAAAAAAGCTATTAAAATACACGAATTACAAATTAACAGTTTGGCTCTATTACGACTGAATTACTAATTAAAAAAAGTCAATAACCTGTGGAAAAATTGCTGTTGTTTTTTTGTTTTTTGTGTTTAACGGCGTATCAACATTAGGGCTATTAACGCCGGGCTGTCTACAGGTTGCCACCCTTTTCTATAATGCCAACAGCACGTGGTCGGTCAACCATTCAGGTACTGGCCACGCCCGACGTTGCTTAACTTCGGTGATCTACGGGAACCGGTGCATTCAACGTGGCTATGGCCGTGGCAAAAAAAAAAAAAAATGTTTTTATTTACAATTGGAAGTTAAAATTGAAATAATTCCCAATTTTCCCTTCGAGCTTGAGAGTTCCCCGAATTATTTTCTCTAAGGTGCGTTTTAAAAATAACACATTCTTAGACGTTCAAGGGCCGAGTTAGGCCTCTCTCTTAGACTCTTATCACCTTGATCAAATTGTAAACATCAACAAGCCTACTTGGATACGGGCCAAAGTCAACAACCGACCATGTCTGAGAAGACCCTATGAGTCTCCGAGACACCTGTGCAAACCACGGGGTTCAACGGTGCAAACAGTTCGTACATCGCGATCCATTAGTCTTTGCAAGATTTAGACTACTTTTGGTTCATCGTTTCAGCACTTTCAGGAGAAATGGAGTTACTGAGGTTGCACATATGAATGAAATTGTACAAATATTCATCGATCCCACCTACTACCAACAAAAAATCATCCCTCCTAAAATTTTTATATTAGTCGGAGAGCTGGTAACGCACTCATGAAGTGTTTTATGCAGCTTGAAATTTTGCTATATTGCACCTCTTGGGTAGATAAGAAGGTAAATATGTGTTGGCCAGACTTACTGTGGAACACCATGAGCTGCACATAGGGGAAAGGCGCAAAAAAACATCGCCCAAAAATAGTGTTTTATTCAGAAGCCAACTATCATTAATGTAAATAAAAAATCTTGTGTAGTCAGAGCCACAATTACCAGTGTATAGGATGATAAAAAGTATGGATTCATCTGATGGATTAAAAACCACTAGTGAATGGTGAATGTCAACAAAGTGTTGTTTTATCATAATACTAGCAGTACTTACGGCTAGAACAACGCTTCAATAGATTATTAAATGTATTTGAGAGCTTTTTGCGCTACCTGCTTACTTCCCTGAATATTTAGCAGATTTTAACTTCATGCATTACAAGATATATGATTAGAAAAAAGGTTATGAAAAGGATGTACTAAATAAAAATTAGATTTTGTTTCTATCGAAAACACAGCCTTTCTACAGCAAAGAAATTTAAAAGCTAAGAAAAGTATATCATTTATTTAAATGTTAAATTGTGTTATATCTAATGCGCATATATATATATATATATATATATATATATATATATATATATACATTAAAGCAGTCTTCCTTTATTACACCACTTTATTTATTGGGCCCGACATGTTTCGTGCATCTTTTCTTCGCACCTCTTCAGGGGCACTTCTACATCCACACAAACCTTTTTTCTACTATATTAAAATTATCAATACGATCTTTGAACTGTTCCACAAAAGGCATTAAAACATTATCATGCTCATTAAATGTTACTCCTACCCTAAATATTGCAAAAAAAAACCAAAAAAAAAAAAAAAAAAAAAAAAAAACACAGTTTCAATTTCAAAGAATTCAAAATATTAAATAAAGAAAGAAATACCCTGAAAAGAAAAATAAAAGAAAATATTTATATTTTTTAAAAAATTCGAAAATAGCAGTGAATAAAAGAACTGATCTGAAAAATGTTCCCAAATTTTCTATGGAATAATAGATTAATACCCAAAAATGTATAAAAAAAAAAATATTTGACGAGTAGACTTTACTAGGACAACAACAAAGGACAGATAACGACAGGACCATTTTGGCAATCCACGTACAGGGTTAGTATTAAGCCGGACTCCAGAGAGAGTACTTGGTAACGGGAGGACTTCCTTGCAAGGTAGGACTCAACATCTTTTATAAAAAAATATGTAATTTAGCTATAATTATTGCAATATTTAGGGTAGGAGTAACATTTAATGAGCATGATAATGTTTTAATGCCTTTTGTGGAACAGTTCAAAGATCGTATTGATAGTTTTAATATAGTAGAAAAAAGGTTTGTGTGGATGTTCAAAAAATTATATTTTGTTGTAGAAGTGCCCCTGAAGAGGTGCGAAGAAAAGATGCACGAAACATGTCGGGCCCAATAAATAAAGTGGTGTAATAAAGGAAGACTGCTTTAATGACCCCATGCCTCCTAGGATAAAAATAATATATATATATATATATTCATTCGAAAATAAGATCTTTCGCCACAAAAATAGTTACATATGACATTCTTAAAGGAATCGCTCGGAGAAGTTTGTTAACCAGCGAAATGGGTACATCAACTATAGGGGTACACTCCGAACAAATCATTGATTTAGGAATTTGGCGATATGAATGTCCTCAGTTAGGCCGCCTCGGAAGACACAGCCTTTCATGGGTACATGCTAGGCGTAACATTGAACTGACCACAGTATCTCCCTAGTATTGACGAAAAGTCAATAATCAGATACCTCTACAGTATCTACCGCTCTGGTCCCTTATGAATTATGGGTTTGATTAATAAAAACTGAAGCCTTACAAACAAAAAACCGGTGCAACCACTTCCACAAAAAATATTGATATCTAAGATTAAAACAGTCAAACCTCCTTCGTCCTGAAGCCATATATCCAGGGATCTTCACCTAGCATGCGGAAGGTCCTGTGTTCTATTCCTGAGCTGGGTAAAGTGCCAGGAAATTTTATATTTGTGTATGAACCTGGTGTCGGGTGTCAAACACCGGTTCGTATCCTCCTGGACAAGATAGGGAAGAAGTCTGATCGCCCTATAGTCCTGACCATGCTAGCTCTCTGTCTTTATGGACTGCCAAATTCTCATAAATATGTCGTTTTGTAAACATATATAATAATATATATATATATACATTTTTGTTTCATACTTATATGTATATGAAGCAGACATAAAGATATTTTTATATTTATTTATGTCCGCAAGTTAATGAGAATACTCCAGGGGGTTAAACTAGACAAAGAATGTACCTCAACACCACCAACCACACATTACTATCCCACTCCGTTCCAGATATCGTCGATACAAAAGCAAACTAACGAATATGAAAATCACCACTTTTCAGAGTGGAAAAGTATTTATTCATAACTTTTTTTTGGACAGTCAAATATTCGGCAGATTTGACCTTTTGATAGTGGAATACTTTCACTTTAATAGAGTGAAGTCAGATTGAAGAATTTGCCGTAAATAAGTCCAGCAGAAATTATTAAAGATGGACAATGAAAGATGCATTTTTTCATATTCGTTAGTTTGCATTTGTATCGACGATATATGCCCTTCTAAAGGTTCTTTACAAAAAAACGTGTTTTTTGTAGTACAATTCCAAATTTCTGTGCTTGTACTCATTTATTTTTTTTTTAATATATTTTTGAAATCAGCATTAAATTTGCTTTAAAGGTAATACACATTCAATGTTTACAATTATATCATTCAAATCGAGAAATAATCTCAGTTCTGAGTACACATTTTGAAAGCTGATAAAAGTTTACAACATTTGTAAGATTCGGCAGTCTGCAGGATTTTTTTTGGAAGAATAGTGATTTATGAAAAGTTAATGCAGATTTCAATAATGTAATGAAATGTTGAAAAAAATGTGTACAAGCAGAGAAAATTGGAGTTGTACTAAAAAAAATGAAGTTTTTTTTGTAAAAAAAACTTTAGAACGGTATATGTCTGGAACGGAGTGAGATAGAAGTGTGTGGTTAGTGGTGTTGAGGTACATTTCTTTTCTTGTTACACCCCCTGAAGGATTACCATTAATTTGCGATAAACCCTGAATATATATATATATATATATATATATATATATATATATATATATATATATATATATTTTTTCACTTCTTGTTTCTTTTTCTGGCAGGGGGTCGATAAAGTAGTACACACTTTTTTCACTTTAACTACTTAATTTTGTATGTTTCGCCCGAAATGTTTCGTGCCTTTTCGCACCTCTTCAGGGGCTTTCCTTATCAGGAAGCCCTCTCGTCGTGTTGTCTAGCTTGAGTCAGGCGTAATACTTATATTATATTATAGCTAGACAACACGACGAGAGGACTTCCTGATAAGGGAAGCCCCTGAAGAGGTGCGAAAAGGCACGAAACATGTCGGGCGAAACATACAAAATAAAGTAGTTAAAGTGAAAAAAGTTTGTACTACTTTATCGACCCCCTGCCAGAAAAAGAAACAAGAATAAGTGAAAAAATATATATCGGGTCATCATTCACCAGAATTAATATATACATGGAGATTAGAAGGCAGCTCAGCAGCTACATTTCTTCGAAATTAGCTAAGGGTATTGAAAAGTGAAATATATTTTAAAAAATGTATCACTTCAAACTGTCTTGGAATAAAGTAAATGTTTTGTAAAACAGCAATCTAAAGTCGTGACGTTACTTTATAACGATTATAAGGCTTTTCCCCTATCTTATCATAATGAGTAGATAAACACCATGACGACAGTATCAAAGAGCTCTCAAAATTCGGAATATGTTGTATTTTTTTTTTTTTTATGTTTTTACGGCGCATCTACATCTAGGTCATTAGCGCCGACATCCAGGGTGCAGCGAGGAATTTTACCAGCGAGCCGTGGGATGATAAAATTCCTGCCGGAGGTTGGGAATCGAACCCACCATCTCCCGCTTATGAATCCAAGGCGTTAGCCATTAGACCACGGGAGACCCCAATATGTTGTATTGAAAAAATAATCAAAGTAAGCCAAATAAATTGGAGAGTCGACGATAATATCCGCCACTTATGACGATTTCATGGGTTTTACGATTTAATTCAACAAACATTTGAGCAATGACTATTGATAATCCACTGTTAAAGTTTTTAGTGGTAGTTTTTTAGAAGGTGAGGGTGGGGATGAATCAATGGATTATTGAAACACTAGCAGGAGTTGCTCGACAGAATTGTTTAAAACATTAACTTAGATTTACAAGGTTTCGAACCTGTTTAGGTTCATCTTCAGGCATCATAAATTGAGTCATTTTAAGGTCTATTATAATTTTGATAATTTAATTATAAGGTCCATAATTTTGAAGTTTGATTGTAAAACGTTACATCACTGAAGGAACCTTTGAATGGGTTTTCGGAATATAGTGGTGACAATTAAATATGACGGTGACATTAAAGACTGTTTTAATGATATACTCCTAAACTTCAAAATTATGAAACTTAACAAGAAATTATCGAAATTTTAATAGACCTTAAGATGACTTAATTTAAGATGCCTGAAGATGAAACTAAAAAGTCCGTCACGCAGGAGCTGCATAACTAAGCACTTTCCTCAGAATTTGGCTAGTGTAGACTGCTTTCCAGAACAATTTGCTTAAAATATCCTACATAAATAGAATAAAAACATGAATAGTTCTCTTTTAAATTTGTAATGAGTAACTGATCAATTATTAATTTGCTTCCAGAGTTATGTTTACACATGGTACCTATTACACTACGTAATAAATATAAAAAACCTCATATTATCGTATTTTGATCTAACGCTCAAACCGCTTGAACTCTAGTGGTAGAAAGCGCTCCTTGCGGCGGCTTTGTGAACCTACGTCTGGCGGGCTTTTCTATTGAAATATATTACAAAGTAAACCCCCGCTTTCCGATTGACCGATTCAGCTCATTTTTACAACACTTCTTTCTCATGAGTTACCCACGACGTATACCGCGTTTCGTTACAATACAGCAGAAATTAGGACCGGTATGAGTATATTAGGAATTTGGGTCCGGAATAAACCCCCCCCCTTCTAATGAACCGATTTAGTTTATTTTTACAACACATATTTACCTGTAGATTAACACTACGAATACCGAGTTTCGTCGAAATATACCAAAAATCACGGCTGGTAGTGGCGAATTGGTATTGTGGGTCCGGAATAACCCCCCCCCCCTAATGAACCGATTTAGTTTAGTTTTACAACACATATTTACCTGTGGATTACCACTACGAATACCGAGTTTCGTCGAAATATACCAAAAATCACGGCTGGTAGTGGCGAATTGGTATTGTGGGTCCGGAGTAAACCCCCCCTTCTAATGAACCGATTTAGTTCATTTTTATATCTCACTTTTCTCTCTATATTACCACCACGAATACGAAGTTTCGGTGAAATATAACAAATATTACGGCTGACATAGTCAAATTAGCGTTTTGGGTTCGGGGTAAACACCCCCTTCCAGTAGACCGACTTTGGTGGTTAACGAACTCGTTCAATCGTTTGCTAATTGAATGCTATATACCAAGTTTCATGACGAAAAAACAAAAACTCTGGTCGCTATCGTGTTAACAGACATATATATATATATATATATATATATATATATATAAATTTTAACGGGGGTCATTTTCGGTGTCTTCTAGGTAGGATCGATAAAGATTTGAAGAAATTTTTCAAAAATTCCCTCATGAGTCCAACCTCAATAGCTACTTTCCTTCGGAGGAAAATGCTAAAAGGTTCCAAACGACAAAATTATGACATAATGTTTTAAACAACTTCAGGGATCGTAATAACTAGATACCCCTTACAAATTTATAAATATATTTTTTAAAACGACAACTGCCGCAGAGTTAGTTCCGACGCCACGAAACTCTGCTAACAGCATTCCTATAACAAACGACTTGATGATTTCGGTATTCAGCAATAACGGTGCATCAAGTGTTGTACTTACTCCGGCCCATTCATTAATACGCCCTTAAAATATCGTAAGGTGTCTTATATTCCGGCAGAATTTTGCTACACAAACCTGAATTAATGAGAAAAAAAATGTCATACTATAAAATAAGAAAAAAGCAGTCAATATTGTCGATTCAAATGTTGTATAGATTGAAAGTAAAAAAAAAAAAAAATTTCATTTTCAATCTATACTGATTGCTGTTGGACTGGTAAACATTGTGGCAAACTATCGAAAATTATAGAAAAATAATTATAAATTGGTAAAAATCAAACTAACGAATGTGCATTAAGTCTAATTAAAATATATAAAATTTATATAAAGTCATCTATAGGTACTAAACCACTTTTCACATTCGATACTTTGCATTTGTATCGACGATATGAACTTCTCATAACCTTCAAGCTGTTTGCACTAAAACCCAAATCAACCAACCAAACACGGGCAGTGGATTTTTAGTCCAGATATATGTTTACCGACGTCCGTAATGTTTGTTATCAGCATGCATCAGCCACATTTAATAAGATTGGGCATTTTCGTTTTCGTTCAAATAAAATGTGAACATATAATTTGAAGCTAAATTACAAGGATCAGTAAAATTGGGCCAGATGATTGTTAACCATCGCGACTAGAAAATACATGAGCGTCGTCGACAAAAAATTGAGCCAACTGGTCTTCTTTGGGACTGTCGGAGACAAACAGAAGAGGGCTCAATAAGGCTACTTGTGGAGCTCCAGCTTCAAAAGCCATCTTGCGGCAGAGGGCGGTGCAGACTTTTTTTCTGCCTTGCAGTAAGCATCAATTATGATTTAAGAACATTTTGCAAACATAATTTAAAGCAATCTAAATATTTAGGTGCATTCGGAATGTACTGTAACTTCTCTCAATGCAAGGACCATTAAATAGGTGGTTCAGGGAACAACTAGACCAAGTCCATGTTATACAGATTTTCAGAAAATGATTATTATGTGTTTTAATTGCAAAGACTTTGTATAAATCCTATTGACCGGTATACGGCTGCACCTACAGTGGACCTATATTTTTCCCAATCCGATCCGATCTGATTTCGTTTGACCGTCAGCGGCTGACGTGAGTGCCTAGATTGGTCCCGACCCGATTTAGTCACAGCTCGTCAGCAATAACCTCAGCATAGAAACCTTCCATTAGGTTGAATGTTGGAGGTAAGAGAAGCATTAGTATTCATATTTTAAAATAATTTATAAGAAAGGTAACTAGAAGGTTATAAGCATTGGAAGGTTATAAACATTGGAAGGTTATAGACATTGGATGGTTATAATCATTTTTCCACGTAATTTATTAAACAAGGGAAACAAAAAACAAAAATTTGAATTGACAAAGTTGTTCTAAATTTTATTAGCTTTCATTTAAAAAAAAAAAAAATGCATTGAAATCGGTTAACATGTAAAGGCTGTAGACCTTTTTGAAACACAATATGTCGTTTAGTGCCATTTTGCTTCGTCGGTCCGAAATCGGTCTAGAAACAAACAAGTTCGACTGGCCAAGAATCGGTGGCCATGGGATCGGGTCGGGTCGGGTCCAATGTAGGTGCAAGTCTTAAGAATATCTGAAAAGAGCCATATCTGTAATACTCATCAATGCCATTACAACATAAAATGTCAAAAATAGACTTGGTCATGTTGTTCTTTGAACCCTCCATATAATAAATAGTTAAAAAAAAAAGCCAAATTATCAAAACATAGAACAATAGAAAAACTCATTAACATATTTTGCGGCTTGTAGCGACCAAGAGCAACCCCAACAACGACACTAGGAACAAAGAATCCCCAGGTGTACACAGGGTCATCCGAGCAGAATAATTTAACAAGCAACTTATTAAACCATTAAAGGACGTATATACGCAGGAACTGCGTCATCTTAGCGCGGTTCTGTTCTTGTCCCTGGACTTATTAGGAAAGTTTGAAACGGATAATATTCCGTTTTGATAATTCATTAAACAGCTTACACACTAAAACGGCATTGGCCCTCTAAGCGGAGATTGTTTACTACGCCTCCATGCGCATTCCTTAAGCAGGCTACAGACGGTCAGGCAGGCCTGTCAGTTAGACCTGAACGCCCGGAATATATACACGTTCAGGCGACCGGCTTTCAGGCGGACTGTTCAGGCTTAACTAACAGGCCTGCCTAACGGTCTGTAGCCTGCTTAACGAAATCGCTTTTAGAAACGTGATTACACATTTACGTAACCTAATTTTGCTAAAAAGCTCATTAAACTCTAAAAAGCAAACAAATAAATGAAATAAAAACTATAATCTGAGGGAATCTTATAAGTACAAAGAATTGTTCAAAGGAACGAAATCAGAACTTTGAACTTATAATCACCAATTTCTCGTTTTTGTTGGAAACGTAGTTGCTTTCGAATTGTTCAGTTCCACTTACCACGATTTACTAACCGTTTTCCATATATTTAAAAAAAATATATATAAAAATATCAAATCTGGCCATGTGTGTTTATATAACGTCGATACAAATGCCAAGTATCGAATATGAAAAGTGGTTAATTACCTATAGATGACTTAATATATATTTTATCCTATGATATATTTTAATTAGACTTAATGCATATTGGTTAGTTTGATTTTCTGTAATTGATAATTATTTTTCTATTAAGTTTCGAGAGTTTGCCAGAACGTATATCAGTCCAACAGTTATCAGAAATATTGAAAATGAAAAATGCGTGATTTCACATTCGATACTTTCCATTTTTTTGGACAATATATTTTTTTTCCTAATACTTAGCCGACAACCAACCTAACGAAGTTTTTATTTCATAGGTTAGATCAGGTATGGGCAACGTTAGAAATATTGTGGGCCAAAATTTAGTGAGCAAATACGTCCGCGGGCCGCTTAGATGGTTCAAAATAAAATAATATCGGATTTTAAAGTAGTGTTCATAATTTTTAGGAATATATATCATACATGAAATAATACGATAATGTTATTGTAATACAATTTATTAAAATAACAAAATGAAAGGAAAAAAATAGATATACCGTTATAATTAAATCGTTAAATTTGTAATTATTACAAACTACGAAAGTTAAATAGCGACATGAAATCAATCACTCGCTAGCTTGATCCCGGAGGAGCAGGCGAGAAACGCAATCTCACTCGATCTTACTCATTTGGAGTGAGTGTGAGTAAGTAGTGTAATATTATTATTTTTTTAATTGGAGTTTCAACAATGTCTTGCCGGCCGAAATAAAACTTACAGAGGGCCGGATCCGGCCCGCGGGCCGGTTGTTGCCCACAAATAGTACAGGTGAATGTTTCGACATTTTTTCAACTCATCATGAAGTATTCCAGTTTTCTCTATCGGTACCTCCGTACTACTTCATCAAGCCGACGACTTAAACGGGTGTCCACCCTACAAAGAGAAGGAGTAAACCTGCTGCAAATCTTAAATAATACTGTAAAAGATAAAAAACATCAGGGATTATTTGGGATTCAGAACATCAATACGATTTTTATAAAAAAAAATCTATATTAAGGACGTTACGGATACTCTTTGGTAGCCTTCGTCAGCTAAAATGAAAAAAAAAAAAAAAAAAAAAAAGAAAAAAAAACAACAAAAAAACAGTATATTTTCACGATGGTTACTTAAGTGTTAAATTTGGTCTTTCTCTGCCTCCCGGCACCTTCATTGGTATGTAGTACCTTAATTTCTGTTAAAAATTAATTAATGTTATTATTAGTGTATATTCACTTGTATCTACCTCATTTAAAATATGTTTTATGTTTCTATTGATTTTCTAGAACTAATTTCTAGATATACAACCAGTGATGTGGGGTGGGTAAATACCCAGTGGGTAGGTAAATATAAATTGGGTATTTACCCGTGTATTTACCCACAGGGAAGGTAAATACCCAAAAAGTGGGTATTTTCAGTTTTTGGGCGTGATACAACTTCTTTGAATATTTATTCGTGCAAAGAAGAGCTAAAACTAACTCATTTGATTGTAAAAACTAAATAAACATTTATATTAACTAAGTAATAATTTAAAGAAAGTTAAAAGTCGGTCCGGGTATTTATGGGTATTTACAAATTTATGCTTATCTATGAATTGTGATGATTACTTTTACATTGGAGAAGGTTAATTAATTTAAAAAATGTTTTAATGAAGCCTATTCAATTATTAAGGAATTATTTAAATTTAAGAAATTATACCTGTTAGAAAAAAAAAACACTTATCAGGTGTCAAAAACAGGCTTTATAGTTTATTATAATAGTTCAAAACCATTTTAAGTGGTTTGTGATCCTTGTTAATATTATTTGAAATTATGCTCATTCAGTAATATCAAAATTATAGGAAACTGAAATCTCACCAGAAATGAAAATATAGCTTCTTGATCAGAGAGTGTTTCATTAAAAAAAAAAAAAAAAAAGAAAAAAAAAAAAAAGAAAAAAAAAGGAAAAAAAAAAGACACCTTAGCCTTAGGCTACAACAAACTTTGATAAAGATAATGATCAATGAGTAGGTAACTTTATTTGTGCTTTAAGGAATTGAGATAATCCTAGTCCAAAGTTTTAGCTGAGGCTACATTTTTGTGAATGAAGTAGAGTAGTATCAAATTTAGGCAAACAACTTGTTTTATTGGTAGTAAGTGTAATTTATTATTGTTTTAATAGTTTCTCAGTGTTGCAACACCTCTAAACTGGCGAGATCCATCACATTTTACAATATTCGATTACTTTAGATCGGTTTAGTTAAATACCATGAATACCCGGGTATTTATGAAATTGGGTATTTACCCTGGGTATATACCCTGGGTATTTACCCTGAAGAATAAATTCCCGGGCATTTCACATCACTGTATACAACTAATGTTCACCTTATCTGTTTAGTAATAACATATTTGTTCTAATATTTTAACAACAAATTGTTCTTTTAAAAGTTGATTTCTACTTATATACCTAGCATTTTTCTTACTGGTAAACCTTTTTCCTAAACCTAAATGTCCTTAATATAGATTTTTTAGAAAAATAGTATTCATGTTTTCTTAGCCGAATCCCAACTGATGCCTGATTGCTTATCACCTCGACGGCTAACTATCTAATCTTCATGATTACAGATATTGTGCAGTTACAAGAACACCGTACGGTAAAAGCTAACATGTTTAACAGGATTAGGGTATTTTTTTTTCTAAATGCATATAAGGTCGTTGTAAATGCAAATTATTTTCGACTATACTATAGGGTCCTAGCTAAAACCGGTATTTTCTCTAAAAGAAGGGTTGTCCAGTTCGGCGGTAGCAGCTGCCTAGTTCTATTGTTCTAGCATCACCTGTCTCCTGGATTGGGATGATTTTCAACAATCATTGCCTGGATATGACTTATCAACTGAATTTAAATTCAAATCATAATGTATACATTTTTTCTTTTTTTGCTTTAAGTACTTTCAGAAGGTATATATATCTGTACCCCGGAGGTACAGAACACCATGTACATTTTTTCTTTTTTTGCTTTAAGTACTTTCAGAAGGTATATATATCTGTACCCCGGAGGTACAGAACACCATGTACATTTTTTCTTTTTTTGCTTTAAGTACTTTCAGAAGGTATATATCTGTACCCCGGAGGTAAAGAACACCATGTACATTTTTTCTTTTTTTGCTTTAAGTACTTTCAGAAGGTATATATCTGTACCCCGGAGGTACAGAACACCATGTACATTTTTTCTTTTTTTGCTTTAAGTACTTTCAGAAGGTATATATATCTGTACCCCGGAGGTACAGAACACCATGTACATTTTTTCTTTTTTTGCTTTAAGTACTTTCAGAAGGTATATATCTGTACCCCGGAGGTAAAGAACACCATGTACACTTTTTCTTTTTTTGCTTTAAGTACTTTCAGAAGGTATATATCTGTACCCCGGAGGTAAAGAGCACCATGTACATTTTTTCTTTTTTTGCTTTAAGTACTTTCAGAAGGTATATATATCTGTACCCCGGCGGTACAGAACACCATGTACATTTTTTCTTTTTTTGCTTTAAGTACTTTCAGAAGGTATATATATCTGTACCCCGGCGGTACAGAACACCATGTACATTTTTTCCTTTTTTGCTTTAAGTACTTTCAGAAGGTATATATCTGTACCCCGGAGGTAAAGAACACCATGTACATTTTTTCTTTTTTTGCTTTAAGTACTTTCAGAAGGTATATATCTGTACCCCGGAGGTAAAGAGCACCATGTACATTTTTTCTTTTTTTGCTTTAAGTACTTTCAGAAGGTATATATATCTGTACCCCGGCGGTACAGAACACCATGTACATTTTTTCTTTTTTTGCTTTAAGTACTTTCAGAAGGTATATATATCTGTACCCCGGCGGTACAGAACACCATGTACATTTTTTCTTTTTTTGCTTTAAGTACTTTCAGAAGGTATATATATCTGTACCCCGGCGGTACAGAACACCATGTACATTTTTTCTTTTTTTGCTTTAAGTACTTTCAGAAGGTATATATATCTGTACCCCGGCGGTACAGAACACCATGTACATTTTTTCTTTTTTTGCTTTAAGTACTTTCAGAAGGTATATATCTGTACCCCGGCGGTACAGAACACCATGTACATTTTTTCTTTTTTTGCTTTAAGTACTTTCAGAAGGTATATATATCTGTACCCCGGAGGTAAAGAACACCATGTACATTTTTTCTTTTTTTGCCTTAAGTACTTTCAGAAGGTATATATATCTGTACCCCGGAGGTAAAGAGCACCATGTACATTTTTTCTTTTTTTGCTTTAAGTACTTTCAGAAGGTATATATATCTGTACCCCGGCGGTACAGAACACCATGTACATTTTTTCTTTTTTTGCTTTAAGTACTTTCAGAAGGTATATATCTGTACCCCGGAGGTAAAGAACACCATGTACATTTTTTCTTTTTTTGCTTTAAGTACTTTCAGAAGGTATATATCTGTACCCCGGAGGTAAAGAGCACCATGTACATTTTTTCTTTTTTTGCTTTAAGTACTTTCAGAAGGTATATATATCTGTACCCCGGCGGTACAGAACACCATGTACATTTTTTCTTTTTTTGCTTTAAGTACTTTCAGAAGGTATATATCTGTACCCCGGAGGTAAAGAACACCATGTACATTTTTTCTTTTTTTGCTTTAAGTACTTTCAGAAGGTATATATATATATGTGGCATGGCGTCCTTTTCCTCCGGGGCACAGATATAGACTATGCAGGTTGTGCTAATGAAAGGAAATTTGCAAAATACCTATTGGCATGGGCGTATACAAGGGGGACTGAAAGAGCGCCCCTCCCCGAAATTCTGATTTAATCGGTAAAATTGTGTTAAACGATAAAAATAAATTAAATAAGATCACTTAGTTCAGAAAAAATAATTATTTTTTGGGTCTTATAGCGTTTTAGTTGCCTAAAATTATTCCAAGTTCTAGATTGTTAGTATTCCATAACCCTCAAATCCCCCGTACTTCCTTCCGAAATTATTTCCCATATAAGCCCCTGCCTATTGGATACGGAAAATAATCACCGTAAAAATGAGTATGTATATATGTATGATTACAAATATATAAGATGTCTATTGTTCCTCTTAAGGAGAGCGATCTTGCCATCGTCACAAAATGCCGACTACATTTCACGTTTTAGAACCCACATATCATGAAAATAACCCTGATCGAAATTTCGATGCGTATTTGTATATGTACATGTACATGAATGTGTATATGTGTATATATATATATATATGTGTGTATATATATATATATATATATATATATATATATATATATATACCTGATCGGTCTCAAACTGGGTTCCAAGTTCATTAGCTAGCAGACTCCGGAACATGATTTGTTGGGCGATATATGAAAAAAAAAAACAACTTACATTTTTGCTTTACTAAGCTTCCAGTTGCACATTTATAAGTAATTAGACGTTGGGAATTAATTAGCATTTTCTTGGGATTTTAGGATATATTCATATATATCTCGAAACCGGCCTGAAAATCGTAGTAAATGTAAAGTATCTATTTGGCTTATTAAAGTTCCTACAAATACGGTTCTTTTGCGATTTTTGCTATTGCGTTCTTTTTCGGAGAAATCGGTACTTAAATGAAGCCATTCCCGCTTACGATGCTGTCAGTTTCTGAAGATTTTGCTTCGCTTTTAAATTGCATTTTAGCACTTTCCTCCGAAGGAAAGTAGCTATTGAGGTTGCACTCATGACGGAATTTTTGAAAAATGTCTTCGAATCTTTATCGATCCTGCCTAGTAGACACCGAAAATGACCCCAGTTAAAATATATATATATATATATATATATATATATATATATATATATATATATATATATATAAATATATATATATATATATGTATATATATATATATACATATATATATATATACATATATATATTTTGTTTTAAGTTTCTTCGCTGGGGTTGATATGATTGATTTGTGAGACGGCTTCTCTCTCCAGCGGTGTTCTTCCTCTCCTTTGCGCAATATTTCGTCGGGTTCATCTCCGACTTCTTCGGGCTGCTATCTGTCGTCCTCGGTGGTTGTCAAGGGAATGATTTTTTAGCCTACGAAGTAGGGCTATAAAGGAGGGAAATTCCGGGAAAAAATCATTCCCTTGACAACCACCGAGGACGACAGATAGCAGCCCGAAGAAGTCGGAGATGAACCCGACGAAATATTGCGCAAAGGAGAGGAAGAACACCGCTGGAGAGAGAAGCCGTCTCACAAATCAATCACATATATATATATATATATATATATATATATATATATATATATATATATACATATATATATATACATATATATATATATATATATATATATATATAAATATATATATATATATATGTATATATATATATATATATATGTATATATATATATATATATATATATATATATATATATATATATATATAGTTATATATGTGTCCGTTAACACGATACCGGCCAGAGTTTTGGTTTCTTTCCCACGAAACTTGGTATGTAGTATTCCCCGATCAAACGATTGAACGAGTTCCATCTGGAGATGGGGTTTACTCCAGAGCCAAAGTAGTTATTTGCCATTACCAGCCATAATTTGTGTTGTATTTCAACGAAACTCGTTATTCGTTCTCGTAAACTAAAGAGAAAAATGTGTTGTAAAAATAAACTAAATCGGTTTATTAGGAAGGGGGGTTTACTCCAGACCCAAATTACTAATTTGCTCATACCGGTCGTAATTTCTGCTGTATTGTAACGAAACACGGTATACGTCCTGGGTATCTAATAAGGAAGAAGTGTTGTAAAAAAGAACTAAATCGGTCTATCGGAAGGGGGGGGGGACTTACTTTAGACTATATTTGAATTGAATTGAAACAGGTGTTATTTATGTTTTTATTTTAGTTATCTATATAGGTCATTTTAAGCAAATTATTCAGGAATGCACTCGACACTACCCAATTCTGAGGAAAGTGCTTAGTTATGCAGCTCCTGACGGACTTTTAATTTTTACATGTGTTCAGATATTTCACGAAAGATCAAAAGAAACTAATAACTCCTTTCATTTCTTTACAAATAACACTAGGGACAAGAACGGAAAGGCGCTAATATGACGCGGTTCCAAAGAGTCCGACTTTTTCCAGGGTTACAACTGTCAAGGGAAGATAATTGCAGTTAACAAAGGGTTACTTATATAATGTTAATTTTCAGTTCTTAAAATGCCTAGGTCATTATAAAATGTATTCTGGTTGAATCCCTCACCCTTGAATGACGAAGGGAGTTAAGCCTACAGCTGATAAGATAAAGCGATGTAACGCTGCTTCAAGTAGTTTGGAAAACATTCAGATAGCGTTGTTTCCTTACAGGGAATCGGTAAAAATAATCATTCATTGAATAATTATACAATTAACGGGGTAAGTGGAGGCACAGCCATACTAGCGCGGTTCCTCCCTCCCTCCATAGCGAGGAAACCCTATTATAACACAATCCAGAAATTACGACTAGAAAATGTCTGGTTTCAAAACCCATAGAGCAGGAAAATAAGTGTGGTTAAAATGAGTTTGTATATACAGGGTGTTCCTAAAAAATGAGTTTGTATATACACGGTGTTCCTAAAAAATGAGTTTGTATATACAGGGTGTTCCTAAAAAATGAGTTTGTATATACAGGGTGTTCCTAAAAAATGAGTTTGTATATACAGGGTGTTCCTAAAAAATGAGTTTGTATATACAGGGTGTTCCTAAAAAATGAGTTTGTATATACACGGTGTTCCTAAAAAATGAGTTTGTATATACAGGATGTTCCTAAAAAATGAGTTTGTGTATACAGGGTGTTCCTAAAATGAGTTTGTATATACAGGGTGTTCCTAAAAAATGAGTTTGTATATACAGGGTGTTCCTAAAATGAGTTTGTATATACAGGGGTTCCTAAAATGAGTTTGTATATACAGGATGTTCCTAAAATGAGTTTGTATATACAGGGTGTTCCTAAAATGAGTTTGTATATACAGGGTGTTCCTAAAATGAGTTTGTATATACAGGGTGTTCCTAAAATGAGTTTGTATATACAGGGTGTTCCTAAAAAATGAGTTTGTATATACAGGGTGTTCCTAAAATAAGTTTGTATATACAGGGTGTTCCTAAAAAATGAGTTTGTATATACAGGGTGTTCCTAAAATGAGTTTGTATATACAGGGTGTTCCTAAAAAATGAGTTTGTATATACAGGGTGTTCCTAAAATGAGTTTGTATATACAGGGTGTTCCTAAAATGAGTTTGTATATACAGGGTGTTCCTAAAAAATCGGCAAAAATTCGAGAATCCATGCAGGACGATTTATTTATTTATTATTCATTCATTCATTTATTCATTGTATTTACCAGCCCGCAAAGTAGCGACTTGCTCGTTATTTTGTTACATTTTATTATAGGCACATTGTCTTATACACATTCTAATATCTAATGAAAATATTCTTAAGAATACTATAATATTAACTTACAATACCACATGATATTAATTACAATTTGG
This sequence comes from Gonocerus acuteangulatus, assembly GCA_946811695.1. Taxonomy (NCBI): domain Eukaryota; kingdom Metazoa; phylum Arthropoda; class Insecta; order Hemiptera; family Coreidae; genus Gonocerus; species Gonocerus acuteangulatus. The sequence goes on from OX328131.1 coordinate 53,584,150, forward strand.
ATATATACCACATAATATGCTACTAATACTATTAACTTATAATATTAATAATTAAAATATTAACACTAAAATATTAATAACTAATAATACTACTACAATTATTCTAGCTTAAACATGCTTATATTTCACATTGAGGTTTAATATATGTTCTTTATTTATTATTAATTTTTTGCAACGCTTCTATGGCGATTTGCATTTTCTTCAAAGGTGTTCGGTAGAGGGCGATGTAAAATTGGTGATTAGCTCATTTTTGTAGTTATACGAATATTTATTAATCTTCATCGAATTTCAATCTTAAATTTAATTAAAAACTTGGCTTGGTAACTATTGTAATCTAAGATTGTATTGTACAAGTTTATGTTCTTTAAATGTTCCAGTATTGAGTCGATATCCATGCAGGATGAAAAAAAAAAGAAAAAAAAAAGAAAAAAAAAAGAAAAAAAAAGCCTTTTGGCATATATTTCGTATTTGCTTCGTTTCCAAGAAAAACAAAAAAAACTAAAACATAACTGTGAAAATGCATTCCTTCGTAATGCCTACATAAAAATCATTATGTTTTATCTTTATCAAATATATTTGTTTGTTTACTCAGAAACGATTGATTTAGCTGAAAATTCTTGTTGCGTTTGGAGTTAAGTATGTACAAGAAGAAAAACATTTATTTACAGACATGAAAGGTTTTGGGATCATCTTATATTTTCTGAAGTATCTTGAAAATGGTTGGGATATCGTGGCCAGGGGAAGGCGACCAATTGAAATCCTACTAAATTCTCTACAAAAATGATTCTGAAGAAATTATCGATGAGACGATGTCAATCCGAGAAATAAGTCCCTTAAAATGTTGGTTTCGTTCTTTTGAACTTTGTTTTGTTCCTGTTGGCCTTATTTTTTAATTGATTTTTTTTTTTGTAATTGCATAAAACATTAAAATGAGTAAAACAAAGAAGAAAACGAGAAACTTGTTGGTAATAGTGATTTCCAAGAGCTAACGTTTATCAGTCAGGTGGAGTAATTTCCGCCTAGAATACTGTCAGTCCTGTTGTGGCACCTTCAAACTCTCTGAGATTTTTCAGGGAGTGTCAAAACCTGCCAATAACTGGTCGTGTTCCTTAACTAATAAAATTAGTTCACGAGGGCCCTGTGGGGCATATGCGTATCAGATTCATGCCCATACGGCACACTAGGGAGATAGTGTGGTTCCGGCCGCCTAATTTTCCCATTTGCAGGTACCCATTAATAAATTAATTAAAGACTAGGTTGGACTAGGGGCGTTTAGAGAGGCCAAATCCGAAAACGGAGATCCCTGAAATTATTTTACTAATGGCACAGGATATATGAACGGAAAAGCGCTAAGATGACGCAGGTCCTACGAATTGCACGATTTCTTGCAGATACGCCCTGGACTATATGCAACAACACGCATTGCACCCTCGCCTAACGTGCAATACAGAAACATGGATGCGGTTCTTGCTGCAGATCTATGAGTCACTTGTTAATCCCAGCTGGCAAACAGGAGGTAAATCTTCCCGGCAGATAAGAGGGATCTGGCGCCATTATCAGCTGTTTCAGACTTCCTTTCGCGGTAATCTGCCGCCATAACCGCAAACCCTTGTAGTCTATTCTATTTTCGTTAGCATCTCCTTTCTCGGATCTTGTGACTAGTCTTGCGGCCATCTGTTGCTCCTTGCAACTCCAGCTTTCTGCTCTTGTTTAACGATTACAGACCGGATCGGCTAATGAATAATGATCTTCCATGTCTTTTGATAAATGTCTCGCTTAATTAATTATTTTCAACTAATAAATAATGTGGTATTTATGTTCTTAATTGAACTGATTACTCAACTTTTCATTTTATTCTCCCAGAATTCGTGATTTAAATATGAAGCCCTCCCACCAATTTAATTTTAAAATTATATTGATCTAAACTAAATAAGCTAAACAGTTTATTGTTTTGGGCAGGGGTAAAATTATTAATAGGTTCCTAACGCTTAATCTTTTATTTTTCGGCTTTCCTTTTTTTTAACGGCGTATCTACACTTGGGCTATTAACGCCGGGCTATCTACAGGTTCCCACCTATTTTTAATGGCAACAGCACGTGGATGGTCACCCATTCAGGTACTTGCCACACCCGACGGACGACATTTCGTGTTTCAAAAAAGGGAACAGCCCCCAATTATTTTATCCGATTTCAAAGAACATTCTCCCATCTTGTCGACGGGAAAACCCTTGTTTCTATTTCAAGCATTCCAAAGTTTGGAATCCAAACAGCACTAGTAATGAAAAATGCACTAGGTGACGTCAGACGTTTTGATTTTTTTTCCATTAAAAAGGTGTTAACTTTTGCATGAGAAAATAACTATAATAATTCTATACCAAAGGTTCCATATGACTTCAAAGTTCAGCCTAATATTGAAATACGCTAAAATAACGCTACTCCTGCGATTCAGACTTCTTCTATGACTGATCGAACTGACACTGAACACGTTCAAAGTTCTTTATTCTACAAGATGATCACAGTCCAAGATATCCCTGAAATTCCACCAAGACGCCCTAAGTTTCCCTTCTTTAGTGCTGCCAACTATAGACCCGTAGCCCTAAATTACTCCTTTGCTGAGAGAAAACCCTCATTAAGGTGACTTTAAGGTCCCTCCTGCCCTATAATCAGCCCTTGGGGCATTAATCACCCGATATCGGCCCGATTTTGTATCAGATTCCTCCAATTTACTCAAAATAGTAATTACATAATTATAACGCTTTTGGTCATTTTGATTCAATTAGTCTTCTTGAAATGAACACTATCTAAGGTTGCACTGATGAAAAAATTCTAAAATGGGTCATACCTAATCTAATGACTGCTTTAACAATACAGAACAAAAGTTAAAATATGTAATAACACATTTGTTGATACTGTTATCTATATTGATATTTTCATATAAATTGTACATTTAATTTTGTCAAAACATTAATTTTTTGAAGCAGAAACATAAACCTAATACATAAAGCAACAAAACAGTTACACACCAAAAAGAACTCACGTACAATTATTATCTTATATATAAATTATATTTTATAAAATAAAATCCAAAATTAATTTTTCGGGCAATGATAGCCACTTAGTTCTTTGCCCTAAAAAACAAAGAAACAAACAAAAGTTAACATAATACACTCCTAGCAAGCAAGGAAATTAAACTAATCAATTGAACGAATAAAATAATTTCATGTATTTAATACGTTGCCGCGGCTGGGTGATGCAACTTTTAATACATATTGAAGATATAAACAAAGTAAAAAAGAATAATATAAAATTTGTTTCAACTGAACAAGAGGTAGAGGTAGAGGTAGAGGAAAGAGGTAGAGGTAGAGGTAGAGGGAAGAGGTAGAGGTAGAGGTAGAGGTAGAGGTAGAGGGAAGAGGTAGAGGTAGAGGTAGAGGTAGAGGTAGAGGTAGAGGTAGAGGGAAGAGGTAGAGGTAGAGGTAGAGGTAGAGGGAAGAGGTAGAGGTAGAGGAAGAGGTAGAGGTAGAGGTAGAGGTAGAGGTAGAGGGAAGAGGTAGAGGTAGAGGTAGAGGTAGAGGTAGAGGTAGAGGTAGAGGTAGAGGTAGAGGGAAGAGGTAGAGGTAGATGTAGAGGTAGAGGTAGAGGTAGAGGGAAGAGGTAGAGGTAGAGGGAAGAGGTAGAGGTAGAGGTAGAGGTAGAGGTAGAGGTAGAGGGAAGAGGTAGAGGTAGAGGTAGAGGTAGAGGTAGAGGGAAGAGGTAGAGGTAGAGATAGAGGGAAGAGGTAGAGGTAGAGGTAGAGGGAAGAGGTAGAGGTAGAGGGAAGAGGTAGAGGTAGAGGTAGAGGTAGAGGTAGAGGTAGAGGGAAGAGGTAGAGGTAGAGGTAGAGGTAGAGGTAGAGGTAGAGGTAGAGGGAAGAGGTAGAGGTAGAGGTAGAGGTAGAGGTAGAGGGAAGAGGTAGAGGTAGAGGAAGAGGTAGAGGTAGAGGTAGAGGTAGAGGTAGAGGGAAGAGGTAGAGGTAGAGGTAGAGGTAGAGGTAGAGGTAGAGGTAGAGGTAGAGGTAGAGGTAGAGGGAAGAGGTAGAGGTAGATGTAGAGGTAGAGGTAGAGGTAGAGGGAAGAGGTAGAGGTAGAGGGAAGAGGTAGAGGTAGAGGTAGAGGTAGAGGTAGAGGTAGAGGTAGAGGGAAGAGGTAGAGGTAGAGGTAGAGGTAGAGGTAGAGGGAAGAGGTAGAGGTAGAGGTAGAGGTAGAGATAGAGGGAAGAGGTAGAGGTAGAGGTAGAGGGAAGAGGTAGAGGTAGAGGGAAGAGGTAGAGGTAGAGGTAGAGGTAGAGGTAGAGGTAGAGGTAGAGGTAAAGGGAAGAGGTAGAGGTAGATGTAGAGGTAGAGGTAGAGGTAGAGGGAAGAGGTAGAGGTAGAGGGAAGAGGTAGAGGTAGAGGTAGAGGTAGAGGTAGAGGTAGAGGTAGAGGGAAGAGGTAGAGGTAGAGGTAGAGGTAGAGGTAGAGGTAGAGGTAGAGGGAAGAGGTAGAGGTAGAGGTAGAGGTAGAGGTAGAGGGAAGAGGTAGAGGTAGAGGTAGAGGTAGAGATAGAGGGAAGAGGTAGAGGTAGAGGTAGAGGTAGAGGTAGAGGTAGAGGGAAGAGGTAGAGGTAGAGGTAGAGGTAGAGGGAAGAGGTAGAGGTAGAGGTAGAGGGAAGAGGTAGAGGTAGAGGTACAGGAAGAGGTAGAGGTAGAGGTAGAGGGAAGAGGTAGAGGTAGAGGGAAGAGGTAGAGGTAGAGGTAGAGGTAGAGGGAAGAGGTAGAGGTAGAGGTAGAGGTAGAGGTAGAGGTAGAGGTAGAGGTAGAGGTTGAGGTAGAGGTAGAGGGAAGAGGTAGAGGTAGAGGTAGAGGTAGAGGTAGAGGTAGAGGTAGAGGGAAGAGGTAGAGATAGAGGTAGAAGTAGAGGTAGAGGTAGAGGTAGAGGTAGAGGTAGAGGTAGAGGTAGAGGTAGAGGGAAGAGGTAGAGGGAAGAGGTAGAGGTAGAGGTAGAGGGAAGAGGTAGAGGTAGAGGGAAGAGGTAGAGGTAGAGGTAGAGGTAGAGGTAGAGGTAGAGGAAAGAGGTAGAGGTAGAGGTAGAGGGAAGAGGTAGAGGTAGAGGTAGAGGTAGAGGGAAGAGATAGAGGTAGAGGTAGAGGTAGAGGGAAGACGTCGAGGCAGAGGGAAGAGGTCGAGGTAGAGGTACCTCTATGTAACACAAACACATTGTTTATAATGGGGGCTCGCATAGTGAAGAGGTAGAGGTGAACCGCACGGGCCTCCTGGAGGTCTTTCCCTCCCGCTTTTAAAGACAAAATTGTTTGTCTTTTCGAGCGGTCTACAGCGAGGTCTATGACGTTGCTTCTCCGTGATTGGTTCTTTCAAGTCTTCTACTATCCCATTCCACACTCTGCTGCACGTGTGGTCGTTTGTACTTTCTCACTCAAGAAAATTTGAAATTAGTATTTTAGGATTGTGAATAACTATAACGGTAGTGAAATGAAAGAAGATTTAATTATCGCGGTGCATTAATTATCCACCATTTACGCGCTGTCGACATGTTATCACTATCTTCACTACTGTCACTTAATATTGTAAAAAAATAAACTATCCTAACAACCTCTCTTCTTGCAACACAGTTGAAGACTCACTCTCAACTCATGTGAAACTGGAAAAGCAGCGCGGTATCCCTCTTCACTATGCGACCCTCCCTCTATAAAAACCTCTACCTCTACCTCTACCTCTTCCCTCTACCTCTACCCCTACCTCTACCTCTTCCCTCTACCTCTACCTCTTCCCTCTACCTCTACCTCTACCTCTACCTCTTCCCTCTACCTCTACCTCTACCTCTACCTCTTCCCTCTACCTCTACCTCTTCCCTCTACCTCTACCTCTACCTCTTCCCTCTACCTCTTCCCTCTACCTCTACCTCTACCTCTACCTCTTCCCTCTACCTCTTCCCTCTACCTCTACCTCTACCTCTTCCCTCTACCTCTACCTCTACCTCTACGTCTACCTCTACCTCTACCTCTTCCCTCTACCTCTACCTCTTCCCTCTACCTCTACCTCTACCTCTACCTCTACCTCTACCTCTACCTCTTCCCTCTACCTCTACCTCTACCTCTTCCCTCTACCTCTTCCCTCTACTTCTACCTCTACCTCTTCCCTCTACCTCTACCTCTACCTCTTCCCTCTATCTCTACCTCTACCTCTACCTGCGCCTACCCTAAGATGTCAGATATAATAGTCAGTTACAATAGTTTGTGTCTGTCCATCGGTGTAAGTACTTGGTGGTGTGTCGACCGTCAGTTAGTAGTCAGTAAGTAGTAAATGTAAGTACAATTTTAATTATTTATTTTAATGGTATTCATAACATCTTCTCTGTATATCAACAACCGTTTCCTTCCTTATGTATTCATTTAGATGCGTTGTTTATTGTCTGTTTTGTTATCTATTTAGTCATAGAGGTCATGTTATAATTTGTCTAGTACGTTGGTCTTCTTCAGGTAGTTAAATATTAGTCCTATATAATGAATGTTGGCTCCTATCACCTAGTAGTTCTGTCATATTGTATGGTAAGTCATAGTTTTGTCTATGTATACATTCTGTCAGTAGGTGTTTTATGGTCAGTGTTGAGTTACAATGTTCACATCGTCACGAGGTTGTTTTCTGGTACAAACCTAAACCAACAAAGAAAGCATTTTTAATAATTTTTCAATGCAGAGATTTTTGAACTTTCCTGAACGTCTGCTCTTATTTGGGACATGGAAATTATTTTCTTGCGCTATCAACTACAATCCGTTTCGTAAACGAAGCAATAATAATCAATACAGCTGACTATCAGTCTAAAATAGCTATCGAGGAATATCGCTGACGAAGTAAATCAATAGGCCAATAGGACATTTGGTAGAAAAACAACTAGGAACCAATTAACAAGGTGCAAAACAAGCACTAGACTAGCAATGTTTTAGAATTTCTCGGGAATTGCAGCTAATCAGGTTGCATTCGTTGCAGTGTTTTTCTGAGTTCATAAATCAAAGTTCTTCGTCAATCTTAGGTACTAGAAACCGAACGTGATCCCCGTCAATATATATATATATATATATATATATATATATATATATATATATATATAAGTTAAGCGTAAGGGTGATGGGAGTATGTTTTTAAAAAGGACAGTAGAACTAGGGAGAGACAAGCACTGCTCGGTGTTTCGATAAGAACTGCTTTATTTAATCCCGCTGGGCTTATTTATAGGCCCAGCGTGTTTATTTACAAAGACTGGGCCTTCCTCCCCCTAACAGCCCCCCCCGAGTTTCTAAGTAATTCGCAGAAACTACAACTTTTTTAAGAAGGAAGGTCCCAGAACATACAAAACAAGACAAGAGAGAAAATAACTGAGTTCTAACACATACAAAAATAATAATAAGAATACTAAAGCAAAACAAAAAGAATAAAAGTAAAATAAATAAACTGCTATCCTTGGTAAATGTACAAAACTTCTACTTGGAACAATAAAAGGTAAAGTAAGTAAGAAAAAAAAAAAAAATTCTTAGAATCTCCATGACACTTAATTACTGTCAGAGAAAAAAAAAAAAATAAAAATTATATATATATATGTACATAGGACTTGCGTCTACAACTCCTTGGCTTGTTGGCGTGGGATCTTGATTTGTTCGAGATGAGCATTCCGTTGTCTAAAGGGTGGTTCCACTGCTCGAAGTGTCACAATGTTATGTTCACGGACAGCTACGATTTTGTAGGGTCCATCATACCGGAAATCCTGCTTGCTACGGTTCGACGGTATTTGTCGGTAGACAACGTCACCGATACGGGGGTTTACTGCTGGAGATGATAAGTGAAGGTTATGTTTCTGTGTGCGTTTCTCCTTTTCATATTGAACGCGTGTCGCTGTCGTACGGGCTGTTCGGCGTTGATTCTCCCTGAGTCGAAGGACTGCAGTCACGATGCCTGGATCACCAGCCGACTCTGATACATCTCGTCCTAACTTGAGTGTCCCAAATAGGATTTCGAAAGGTGTAAACCCTGTGGCACTGTGGACGGAGTGATTGTAGCCTGTGATGGCGATGGCCATAGCTTCCTCGGCAGGTAAGGGTCGTTCGGCAGCTATCACTCTTAAATGTTCACTAAGGGTATTGTGGGCTCTCTCGATACTCCCATGACTTTGTGGGTGACCCGGTGTTGTAATATGGAGTTCTGCGCCCCAGTCCCGTAACAGTTGTTTGACTGCATCATTTCGAAACTCCCTTCCGCCGTCTGTAATGAGTAGTTCGGGCGTCCCATAGCACTGAGCCCAAGTTAAGAGAGCTTTGCGTACCTCGTCTGCGCTTTTCGTAGAAATGGGAACAGCCATGACCAGTTTGCTGAAGGTATCGATGATTGTTACCCATGATGTACCTTTCCACGTGAACGTGTCGGCTTGTAAAACTAACAGCGGGCTTCGTGGTGTCGGAGTTTCTTCCTGCTGGGTGCGAGGGGGTCTCCTGACGTATTTGACTTTATTGCAGACATCACACTTAGCTACAATGTCGTTCACAGTTCTGTCCATGCGTTTCCAATAATATTTCTTTTTCAAGGCGAGTAACGTTTCGCGTGTCCCTCGATGATTTGTTTTTCCCTGGTGTTGTGCTAGGGTAACGTCTCTTTGAACTTGAGGATCTGTGACGACTTCTCCCTGTCTCAAGCAGCGAATAAAGCGGCGGTCTACGCCTAGGCGTTCCTGCTCCCACAACTTAGCTATCCTGTTCCATAGCGTTGAGTTACCTATGTACAGGTATGTGGTCGTCCCTGGGACAGACGCGTCTTCTAATAACCTGCAAATCACGTCGTCTTGTATCGTTGCCATGGAACGGATGGAACATCGCAGACTGGAGCGCGTACGTCGTCCGTACACAATTTGGGGGGACCCTGAAGATGTTGTAGTCCAGATAATCTGTCTTTTCTTGGCGACCACGATGTCGTCAATCTCTTGGAGCGTCCGGTCTCCTTCTTCTGCGGAGGCCGTTGCATCGCTGTCCCTGGATGGGCTGTCGTCCGCTGGGTCTTCCGCTGGGTTCCATTCGCTGAAGAACTGTCGTAGTGAAGGTTCTCCTCCTGTGGACTCCGTTCTTGTGACATTAACACGCTGTACGCGCGATAACCAATCCGCGACAACATTATCTTTTCCTGGCGTGTATCGAACTGTGAAGTCATATTGAGACAGTTTCTCCTTCCATCTTGCAACTCTAGCTGATTTTTCCTTAAGGTGAGCAACCCATTGCAGGGGTTTATGGTCTGTGTGGACTACAAACCGTCGGCCGAAGAGATATGGTCGGAAGTGTTCGGTAGCCCAGACTATCCCGAGTAATTCTCGTTCTAGAGCGCTGTAACGTTCTTCTGCTTCAGTCAAGCGACGGCTGGCGAATGCGACCGGTTGTTCACCCTGTGAGTTCGTTTGTGCAAGGACTGCGCCCAGGGCTCGTTCGCTTGCGTCTGTGGTGAGGACGAACTCCTTACTAAAATTGGGAAACGCAAGGACTGGTTCTGCCTTCAGCATGTTTATACAGGCGTCTAAGTTATTCTTCATTTCCTGTGTAACCGCTACTCTCCGACCTTTCTTAAGGAGATCGTTTACCTCGGCTATCCTCTTTGCCATGTCAGGGACGAAACGTCTATAATAATTCAATGCGCCCAGCAACCGTCGCACTTCTTTAACGTTGGATGGGGGTCTGAGACCTGTCAAGGCTTCTATTTTGGCTGGGTCCGGGCGAATTCCTTCTCCAGAGATAACGTGACCGAGAAAAGTCACTGCTGAGAGTCCTAGCCGCGTTTTTTCCGACGACAGCTTCAGTCCGAAGGCACGGAGTCGTTCAAAGACTCGTCTTAGGTGTTTCTGGTGTTCTTCGACGGACCTGCTAAACACGAGAAGATCGTCCATGTATCCTTGGCAGTAGCTCGGTCCCAGTCCTTGGAGGAATTCATCCATAAGTCGCTGGAATGTCATCGGGGCGTTTTTTAATCCGAAAGGCATTCTTTTGAAATGGTAATGGCCTCTTTCAAACGAGAAGGCCGTCTTCTCTTCATCACGCGGGTGCATGCGGATTTGATGGTATCCCGCTTTTAGGTCTAACGTGCTAAATATTTTTGCACCACTGAGCCTGTCCAGTATGTCGTCCATGCGGGGTAGCGGGTATTTTTCATCTTTGGTGAGCTCGTTCAGCTTGCGATAGTCCACCACTACCCGGTATTTTCCTGGGGCTCCAGCTTTGGGGACCGCCCATAAGGGGCTATTATAGGGTGACGTGCTTGACACTATTATCCCTTGATCTAAGAGGCTCTGGAGTTCGTCTTGGATTACGGCTTTAAGTGCTTGTGGGTATCTTCTGTCTTTGACATAAACGGAGCGATTTGTCGTCAGGGTTATTTCGTGTTGGGTGCGTCCAGTTGCTCCTAGGGGTTGGTCTTCATGGTGGTACACATCTTTGAACTCGCTCTTTAGGTCCTCCCATTTTTTCTCGTCGGTGTTTATAGCGCTGATGTTATGACTTTTGCCTAGCTGTGTTCCCGCAGTACAACGGAGGTTGCCTATGCGCACGTCCCAATACTTCTCCGTTGTTTTCACAGTACTGCCTAGCAGATTCAACGCGTCGCATCCGAGAATGCCCTGGTATTCGTTCGGCATAACGGAAACCACGTGCGCCACTAACGTTTTCCCGGCAGTTCCCCACCCTTCTGTCGGGATCTCTACTTCGCCTTCTACTGCGCATGTGCCTCCGAGTGTTACGAGGTTACATCTGCACTTGAGCACTTCCGCTCTCGCCCATGCTGCGTCACTCTTCGTCAACACTTTCGCTGCAATAAGGGTGCAAGTGCTCCCGGTGTCTATGAGCCATCGCACCCCACCCACTTCTATAATCGGCAACCCTCTGTTTTTGTCACGCTTGTACCTCTTCTGGTTGCCGCTCTGCTGGCACGCTTCTCACCGGTGTCGCTTATCCAGGTGGCAGCTCCTCAGGATGGCTGCGTATGAAGCCATCGTTTTGGTGGCCGGACGGCTTCCTTCACCTTCGGAGTCACTGGTATCATCGGAGTCTCGTACCGACCTGTCATCGGGACTGCTCGTCTTCGCTCTCCTAACTTTATGGAAATTCACTTCCATAGGTTCGCCGAGGTCTTGAGGTGATTTTTTCATGTACGGGCATTTACGTGCAACGTGACCGGGACTCTCGCATTCAAAGCATTTGATGCGTGGGCATCGAGCTGCGATGTGGCCTTTTTTTCCACATTCGTAGCATGTTTTCTCAGCAACTGGTTCTCTTCTCCGGGGTGTTTCACGTCGTCCACTTTGCTGGCGGGGAAAACTTCCTTGGCGCGTGTCATTTCTGGGAGGCTGCCTATCGCGTCGGTCGAATCTGTCGCCTCTCGTCGGTTCGTCTGTATATCTTCTCTGCCTTGATCTTCGTACCCTGGTCCAATCGTCCTCTTCAAGCATCGCTGTGTGTTGTTCCGCTTCCTTCTCGCTTTCTTCTATAATCGCCCGAGCTGCCTCGGGGAATTCTTTTTCTGGCGCTAGAGTCTGTCCGGTTTGTTTTCCAAGGTGAATTTTGAGGAGTATCTTCAATATCTTTATCATTGGATCAACCAAGTCCTCTTCTGCGCGTTCACTAAGTTTGTCCATGATTTTGTTGTACCACAACAGTAGCCTTCCTGCATAGTTGCTTTTTGACTGTTGGGGTCTGCGTGTCTCCTGGAACACCTTGATGATGTCTTCTTCGGCTGCCCATCTTCCTCCTCCATATGCCCGTTTCAAGCGTTCCTTTACGGTATCCCAGTCCGTTCCTGTGTCGCTTTGGATCTGGTTAAGGACGTGACGTCGTATTCTTCCTATCAGCGACGCTTGTAGTGTCCCAACGTCACTATTGTCAATCCATCCTGTCTTCACCTTGTCTTGAATGGCTTTTGTTATACGGTCGCCGTCTTTTAAAAAATGAGCAAGTTCGCCGACATCTCCAGAAAATCTCTCTATCTGACTGATAGCGGCTCTCATATCTTGTGCGTTAGCTGATTTAAATTTTAGCCATTCAATGGCGGCGGCTGCTTCTGGGTCTACCATCCTTCTAGTGTTAAGGCGGTCTTGTATTGTTTCGCGACCTTTCCGCGTGAACATACACTACACTTCCTTAAATAGGCACCACACTTCCTTACGTATGCACTACACTCCGATACGGTACTTCCGATCCCGGGTTTCGGCACCAGTTAAGCGTAAGGGTGATGGGAGTATGTTTTTAAAAAGGACAGTAGAACTAGGGAGAGACAAGCACTGCTCGGTGTTTCGATAAGAACTGCTTTATTTAATCCCGCTGGGCTTATTTATAGGCCCAGCGTGTTTATTTACAAAGACTGGGCCTTCCTCCCCCTAACATATATATATATATAAACAGGCCACGAGGGCCCTGAGGGACACTAGGGAGATGGTATGGTCAGTACTGATTTCTCCCTTGCTGCTTTGACTGCTAGGGTCATTAGAACCAAGGTACCCATTGATAAAGTTTCAAAATAAAAAAAAATAAAAAAATAAAAATATATATATATATAAAATAAAATAAACAAAGGAAGGGAAAAAAGAAAAGAAAAAAAGAAGAAGTATGAATCGACGAACATGTCAAAGTAATGACAAAAAAAATATTTAAAAAAAATAAATAAATAAAAAAAACGATAAAAAAAAATAAATAAAATAAAATAATACAAAAATAAAACAAAATATATACATTTTTTATGTGTATTTTTCTTTTCTTTTTTTTTTTTTAACAATTGAATCTTGTTCTTATATCTATGTAATTTTTCAATAACAATAATTTCTTTCCAATGTAAGATTCTAACAAATAAAACTTCAGTAACACAGCTCTATCTCATACACACAATACTGAAAACACTCTCCATCCTAACATTAAACTTGCACAATTTAAGTATACTCTTAGGGCGGAGATGACCAAGTAGTTTTCTACCCTTAAACTACCAACCCAACCCAACCCAGGTCAGGGAGGCCGAATCCAACCCATGAACGAAGACACTAGAACATAAAAATGTCTTGCTCGGGATTTTAACTCAGGTCCTCCAGCATATAAGTCCAGTGCTCTACCACTGAGCTAACCTCGCCCCCGTATATATATATATATATATATATATATATATTTCTTTATCGGATACACTTTTGGGTCTTTCTTCGAGAATCAATATCCTCAAAAGAAAGGACTGGACGTTTTCATTAACCAGCAAAATCGGTTCATATGGGGGGTGAACCAGAATTCAATATGTTCGGGACAACTCTTAAAAATCTTCTCGAGGACGCAGTTTTCTTACAAAACAATATTGGTGGATTAGGTATGAAAGCCAGTTTAATCTTCAAATAATTTTATTATAGACTTGCTGTTACCCGGTGTGCCATGCTATACCTACTTTTTGCAGCTAACATAAATTAGATACCAAATCACAAAATCTGATAACACAAATCTCTAACTTTTCAGGTTCACAGTTTCAAACCCGTGACCTCCAAACTGATTGTCCCAGACGAGTTTAACCTAGCCTGTGACCCTCTCCGGATCAGGTCCTATGTTTGGTCAAAAAAGGTCAAACGGTGCGGATTTGTAAAAGGAACATACAGACAGGCAGCTGGTAGACTATTTTTACCTAGCCTAGTGCACTCCCCGAATCAAATCGGTCAAACGGTCAGATATATGTATAATTAGACGTTGAGCCAACGGCCATAGCCATGTTGAGTGCACCGGTTCCCATAGATCACCGAAGTTAAGCAACGTCGGGCGTGGTCAGTACCTGAATGGGTGACCGACCACGTGCTATTGGTATTACAAAAAGGGTGGCAACCTGTAGATAGCCCGGCGCTAATGGCCAAGAAGTAGATGCGCCGTTAAAAAAAAAAAAAAATTAGACGTTGAAATTTCCACCAAAAGGTTGACCATAAGCCAATCTGCCTAAAAATGTATTAATTACTATTTATAATTTTTGAAACAGCAACCACAGTTAATTAAATATTAAGGCGAATTTTAATTTAAAACTTGATGTTCACAGGGAGTAACTTGACAAGTTCAAAATTTGAACTTTTCATGACAACACTTTAACAGAGAAACACGCTATTTTACTAGACTCCAAGAAACCAACATCTTTATACTCGTAAGTGTGATACTATGAAGGCTGTCAGTTAGTGACTTCTTTACACTATCCAGGAGTCTTAGGATATAATCATAGTGCACTTAACTCACTTCGCCAATTTTTCCACTTACCAACTTATTCCCTGTGACCATCGAACTACCGGTTCAAAATTCAATTTCGTTTTATGTTCATTCGTATGGACAGCTCAATCAGAAAGGTAGGTTCTGTCAAGTGTCCTTGTAATAAATTTAGAACCGATTAAATAGAAGTGTTTTGGGATTATTTAAATATAGACTAGACAAACATAGAGTTCCACACAAGTGGCTGGGAACCAATATTGGGATTTGAATACTAAAATTAAGGTCATGCAAACATCGTTGTTATGTGACATTAGCATAAAGTATGTATCTGTCGGTGGAGAATTGAAATCATTCACAAGATCGTTGAATTCATATTGAATGGTAATTAATGGAATGATTAAACTGTTTGGGCGCAACAAAACGAACAGACTATAATACCGTAGAATCCGTAATTGGTTTATTTTTCTTGTACAAGGTTGACAGCCCCAACCAGAACTGTTTGCTGTCAAGTTATTTTCTGGGATTCGGATGTTGAGTTAGTTGTTGGTGTGAGATAAGCGCAAGAATTGGTGTCACAGTTACATAAATATCACAGAAAACTATAAGATTTCTCATTGTCCGGAGACAAGCGCCAGAATTGAAATTAGAATCCAAGACAAAAACACAAACTAAAAATCTGACTCGGGGCTTAACACTTTCAGGACCGAAAAAATGTCCATCGGGGCCCAAGTATTCCTTTAGTGTATAGTTATTTCGGCAAACATTTACTAAAAATAAGTAAGTGAAGAAAATTTTGAAACAATTTTAGTTGATCAATTAAAATTTAGTTAAGTGTCAGCTATACGATACTTAAACCCGCAAACCTAACCGGGATGAGGCCCCAAACCAAATAGAAAGGGCATATGAGAAGGCCCAGAGTAGTGTATAGAATGAAAGGCAAGCTATCAAGGGGGAAATATTTTGGCTGTCCAATCATGTTTCGGTGGACGGCTAGTTAACGAACTTGAACATTTTTTTATTTATTTTTTTTAAAACTTGGAGGAAGTATTTTTTTTTTACCGAATTTCATTGAAAGCCAGTCCATTTTTGAGCCAGTTTGAGAGCGAATTAACTCTCATGGCCAAACTTTGCCAATTTCCATCATGGCTATCTCAACGGTCAACTTGTTATTTTTATTATTTTATTTCTTTATAAATCACTATCTCCACCACCCACTCTCTCCACCAAGGCGACTCAGAAGACAGTGTCCCAGAGATCTGCTGCAGTGACCAAGTGAAGTGTTAGCAATGGCTTTCTGTTCCTTCAAGTGCGTCAATGTCTGTGGCTCACCGATCACGGAGCAGAAGGGAGCTTGTGTAGGCCTCTTTTAACTTCTGGAGTTAATCGAGGATTAGGTTGGGAGGCCTTCAGTACAGAACCTTCATATTGTATCATTCATCATATTACCAGATGTATTTATATAGGGAATGTAGTAACCAATAAATTTTCTTGCTTAAAATTTTTTTTTTAGTCTATTTACTTGTAGTTTATTAATTTATTTTTGCAGGTTTCTTGCCCGCTGTAATTCGATAAATGTAATATTAAGACAATCCCATTGCATTTAGAGTAAATTATTACGAATGATATATAAACATGGCCGTATATAAGGGGGCTGCAGCCCCCCCCCGGAGATCGGTAGAAATCTGTCATACAAATCTTAAAAATAAATTAAATAAGATCACTTTAAAAAAAATTATTTCACGTTAAAAAAAAATTATTTTTTGGGGGTGTAATAGCGTTTTGATTGGCTAACTATTCCAAGTTCTAGAATGTTTGTATTCCATGCCCCTCAAATACTTATTTTCTATGTACGCCCATGGATATAAGTTACATTATAACACATGGGAGTATATAGTAAATAATGACGGTGGGCTGGGAAAATTTCGGGGGGGGGGGGGGGCTGAAACCACTTCCGGTGTATGGAATACTAACAATCTAGAACTTGGAAGAGTTTTAGCCAACTAAAACGCTATACCATAATACCTTAAATAAAATATTATTTATGTACTAAATGATCTCATTTAATTTATTTTTAAGGGGTTTATGACACTTTTTACCTATAAAATCAAAATTTCGGGAGGGGATGCAGCCCCCTCAGCCCCCCCCCCCTTATATATGCCCAAGTTATAACAGGGCGTCTTGGCGGTGAAGTAAGGGTCGAGACAGGACTAAAAGATAATAAGCCGTCAAACGGTTGTATCTAGGCGGCTGGCCCGTTGAGAACTGGCGGGAATCAGCTGTCACCTTATCAGTGGATTGATAAGAAAGTGACGCCCGAGTTGGTTCCCACGCCGGCGCACCCTACACCCTCACAGCTGATAACGTCTTCCAGGAATGGGCTCAACATATCTTACAGTGTCGTAATGAACAAGTTATAAGAACACCATGAATACATGACGTTTTAAGATTTTTTTCTTGTTTTTTCGCTGCTCCTTCCTGTTGGAGGTACTTGATTTTAAGTCACATCTTATAGCATCTCATATATCAGGTCCTTGGAAGAGAAAGGGCGAATCTGAAAAATCTACATTTTTTTATTTTATTTCATTGTCTAAATCAGAAAGATGTAGGTGACACGACGCTTCGCCTTTAGTTCTCTCACAGTTTCAAGTTAAAGTGAATAGCACCATCACCTATGAAACATTCAATGCCCTATTTCAAGGGCGAATCCAAGGTCTGAAACGTCCCTCCAAGCGTCATACGGTTTCTTCAACTGCATTATTAGATAAAGTGCACAAGAGTCTGGGGTTGATGGTGTATTTGATGTACTTGGAAGAGAATCTGATGGCATATTTGCTGGATGTTCTGAGTTGGGTCATTATTTTTAGGGCAGAAAATGTCTTGTTTAGTAGTGAATAGTTTTGAATAACGCTGGGAACTATTGGAATATTTTTTTTTAGAGAAAAATTGAGATTTGAGTTCCCTAAATTGTTTTTCTCTTTGATTATTAGCGCCATCAGATTTTTCTCAATAATGTTAGGATTTTTGTTTAGCCAGATAGTACGAAAACTAACGTAATAAAAAAATTGTTTAAGCTGACATACCCAATTTAGCATATACTCGTAACAAATATTTTCCATATCGCAGTAGTATTTTTAAAGTGACACAAATAAAAAATCTGTGTTTTTCAGTTATTACTATGAAAGACTTGGTAAATAACTCTTTATCAACCATCAAAACTGTATGTTACCTAGCTTCAGTGCTTCTACACCAGAGGCCACTTGTGTCACTCTTCCTGTCTTAATGCTATTCCCCCTACATAGGCAAGTTTGACACATTTTCAGTTGATTTTTTAGCAAAAATATGCTTTAGCGATGACTAAACTGAAAAAAAAAGTTACAAAACAGCGCTAAAAAAATGTGTCTACTGGCGTTCGTGGATGCGCGGTGGCCATGTACGAAAAAGAAGACCGTATGTTATACAGTACATTACAAAGGTTTGTCGGGTGGACCTGAAGCATATTTATGTTCCTGAATTTGAGCAGAAGGCTCTAAACGAATTTTTTTGTTCTGAGTTGTGTCACTTTAGAAATACAGGTGCGATACGTACCGTTCATTTGTATCTATGTATAACGTTTTCGCTCTCATTTTTTTCCGTATATAAGTTAGTATGAACTCTGTCCCCCTTGTTTTACAGCCCCGATGAAGGCTTGAAATTTAGTCGGAGGGCCTAAAGTATATGCATTTTTCAAAAATATGTAGGACTGTAGTGATGACATCTCCAAGGCATTCCTACACCAAGGTACACTTCATTTTTCTATTTTATTTTTTTTGTGTGTTCAAACTTAATTAATACTATTTTTTTTTGGTTTTGTTTAACGGCGTATCAACCCTTGGGCTATTAAAGCCGGGCTATCCAAAGGTTGCCGCCCTTTTATAATGCCAACAGCACGTGGTCGGTCACCCATTCAAGTACTGATCACGCCCGACGTTGCTTAACTTCGGTGATCTATGGGATCCGGTGCACTCAACGTGGCGGCTCACTTTATTCACAGGGATTCATGTTTTTAATGGCCTATTCTTAGTCTATAACCAACTAAGTCCTACAATGACTGACATTGTGAAATGAAATGAGATCATCGGCAAAACATAGCAAAATAAACCATAACAAACATGAGTCACATAGCACACTTCCAACCAGTTATGAATCACGTGTTTATGACACTTAAAAATCAGCATTGCAACAATATTGTCATAGGTAATTCCATTTAGAGATCATTAAAAAAAAAAAAAACATTTGTCATGAGATACTATGTTGGCTGATTTGATTTTCCACTCCCAAGACGCATGCGTCTCTTAACTGCACCTGTCGATAACAATGTAAGACACGTGCGGAAAGTAAATATTTATGAATAGCATTTTACACGCTGTTTACTCATAAAACAACTTGTTGCATGTTTGATATCTAAATTCGTAGGTAGGTCTTGAGCACTCCATGCCTAGGGTGAAATAAATAAAAAGTATCAGCCTTATCTTGGTTAGAAATGCGGGTGGTACCCTGTAGATAACTCGTCTTAGTGGACGTTAAAATTTACATAAATAAATAAATTAAATATAATGCAGCTTGAAACCAAAAATATATAATCCAAACAAGCAACATCCGCTTAGCGTATTTTTATATATAGCACATACGCGGTTTGCTTTGGAAAGCTTAGAATATATACAGTATTTTCGCCTGAATATAAAAAGTATTAATTTTTTTTTTTTGTATTTTGAAAATTTTGAAGGACCAGGGCAGTTACCTAGGACTACACTTCGATGCTCACCTTACTTGGAAACTACACATTAATATAAACTTACGACAGGCACACACTAGACTCTCAAAACTATACCCACTGATGAACAGAAGAACATCACTCAGACCTTCTCTAGTCACATTCCTTTACAAGACCATGATCCTCCCAATACTGACATACGCCTGGCCTATGTGGTATGGAACAAACACGACGAACACCAAACGACTTCAGACTTTACAAAACAAAGTGCTGCGGATTGCAGCCAACGCCCCTTGGTTCCTTTGAAACACCTTGCTCCATCGAGAACTGGGAGTTGATCCAATCGCATTTCACATCGAAGAACTATCCCGAAGGTATCGAGACAAACTGTCTCTTTCTTCAGCTGCCACGATCTACCACATAGGAGAACCTACATGGTCGACGCCTCAAGCCAAGCCTATATCATTTTGGTTTAATTTAATTTTTTTTTTCTAATTCCTATTCGTAGAAAATCTAATAGCTTTGGTCCAAAATAATAATTATAGACCTTGCTGAGAAGAGTGCTTAGTTGTGCTGATCCTTTATATTTGTTGCATTTTTTTTTATTTTTTTTTTGGGGTGCATCGACTCCTAGGGCCATTAGCACCATTTTTTTTAAATATTCAAAAAACATTTTAAAAAGATTCTACAATGTAGTAAATAAATTCCTGAATGAGAAAACATTCTAATATTATTTAACTTTTAAGTAAACACCGATTATCACTCTCCTTGGACCCTAATATAAATTTTCGAAAACAATATAACGATATACAAAACAATCATTCGACGAATATGGACATACGGACTTCGACTCTGGGGAAACAAACTTGGATCTGCAAAAACATCCAACATCAGCAGAATACAGGCATTCCAGTCAAAAGTCCTTCGTAAAATTGTAAATGCCCCTTTCTACGTCTCCAACAAACCCCTTCACAATGACCTTAACATTCCATTTGTCCTTAACCTTGCTAAAACCCTTCACAATGACCTTAACATTCCATTTGTCCTTAACCTTGCTAAAACCCTTCACAATGACCTTAACATCCCATTTGTCCTTAACCTTGCTAAAACCCTTCACAATGACCTTAACATCCCATTTGTCCTTAACCTTGCTAAAACCCGTTTCCAAATGTCCCACTCTATGTTGTCTTATTATCCTAATCCTGAAGGTCTATCCTTATCTTGCCAATCCCATCCAGGCAATCCTCCCAGGCGGCTTAAGAGACAGTGGCCCCTAGATAATTTACTTTTCTGATCATATAGTGATCATTAAAATATTTAGTTGAACATCTCTGGAAGAGCCAACAATAGTTGGCTTCGTTCAAATTTTGTATTGTGTTTATTTTATTTTACTTTTCCCGCTTTTTTCAATTTGTACATATCTTTATTAACACACATAATAATTGTACGTTTATAATTTGTAGAGATTTCGGTACTTACGTATTAGCGTCAAAGCAGGTTAAAGAGGCGGGTCTCGTTCAGAGATCTGGATCATGGATAACGCAGTTCTATTGGTCAATCACTATCAGAGATATCATCTAATGTGTTTATAGTAGCCATCTTGTTCCCTTTGTCTTTTTAACACAATTCATTTGTGCTTTATTTACCCACGCAATTGTTTTTTTTTTGTTACGCGATTTCAGTTTCTGTGCGAGATTGCGACATCAGAATGGCTAGGTTGAAAGCTACTTTTTCGAAGCGATGCCAAATTGTTTATCAGTCCATTATCCAGCGAAAAACCATCCTTGATCTATATTATCAACGAGTTGGATTGACTAGAGTTTAGATATAATCTTGAGCGAGCGTAGCGAGCGGAAACGCATAGCAATTATGCTATTAATATAAGTGCTACGCGTTTTCGCTAGCTAAAGGTTATATCAAAACTCTAGTTAACCTAAATCGTTGATAATCCCGTCGCCATATTGGCGAAATCTGATTTGACTCCTTGATCCAGATCTCTGACACGGTGTAGATCCAGTTCTCTGAGACCCGACTCTTTAACCTGCTTTGACGCTAATACGTAAGTACCGAGATTTCAAATAAATAAATAAAATCTGATCACAATAGTATCATAAATTTGGTATTACCAATAACTGATAATAAGTCCCGCCAAAAGTAAGATTTCCACGGCGACAGTACTGGAATAAGGACGAGCGTAATTGCAGTCTTGCACAAGGTCACGCTTGCAATGCATAATCACTGCCTTGCAACAAGATTATCGATAGATAACGACTCTATGAGAAATCTTGCAAGATCTCAGAACCCATTCTCTCAGGAAATAGTATCCTCCAAGAGTCTCCACGTGCGCTATTCTTATGCAATTCCTTGCATTCAATCTGCATAATTTATCTTTGAAGAAAAAAAAAATTAATATTTTATGCTTCTTTTCTATTATTACTTCCATCAGAATGGGACAAAGCAATCGCTGTCACAGGTATAAATGTTCTATAGAAATATTACAATTCAACTTTTGATTTTCCTATATTTGACGAGTCGTACAGAATCTTTACACGTAATCTTCTCCTCAAAAATAAATTTCAGGCCAAAATTCTTGACAACTATGTAAATAAGTTCAACATGAAATAGGGGTCCTAGGATGGGACTTCTAGAACTTCCAGCTCTATGAGTCGAACTCTACAATTCCATTTACAAATGTCAACTTCACAAGCTTACCAAAATCCGCATCGGAACGGAAAAGCCTTTTCTGAGATCAGCCTGCGCACAGAAACAGACCCAAATTCTAACAATCATTGTTTTGGGTTCTATAGGGTTAAATAAGACCCCCAATAATATTTTTTCTCAAATATCTTCCATGTACAGACAGCAATCCTTTACAATTTTAATATATGACTAGATGTTCCAGTGGATGTTGAAAATTTTCATGAGATATTAAAAGAAGAAAAAAAAAGGGGTTTACTTCTATTCAAAGCTGTCCAAATGAGATTAGGAATAAGAAAAGAACCGCGCTTAGATGAAGCAGTTCCTGCGAGACGGACTTTATTCTTTACTGGTCGCTATCTCTCACAATTTTTCGTTACATATTGAAGTATATTATATATTTTTATGTTCTTATCCCCCCTGTTCACCATTGATCCACCCTCCCTCATCCCGTTCATGCTCCAGTACTCCATAATCCATCCTTAATCACTCTTTTAGTATAAATATGCTTTAGCAATGACTAAACTGATAAAAACCGTTAAAAAGAGGTGTCATAAAAAAGTGTCCACAGGCGTACGCGCATGCGCAGTGGTGTCACGAATGTGTAGTGGCGTTCGCGCATGCGCAGTGGCGTTCGCGCATGAGCAGTGGCTTTCGCGCATGCGCCGTGGCCATGTAGGAAAAGAAGACTATATGTTATACAATACACTTACATAGGTTTGTCGGGTGGACCTAACGCATATTTATGTTCCTGAATTTGAGTAGAAGGCTCTAAACGAAATATTTCTTATTATTTTTAAATGGATATATTTTATGTTATCATTACAGGTAATGAAAATAACGGTTTTTTTTTTTTTTTTTTTTTTTTTTTTTTTTTTTTTTTTTTTTTTTTTTTTAAGTCTTTTATTAAGTACTTTGTATATTCTTTTTTTTTTATTTTTTTTTTTATTTATTTGGAATTTACAACAATGTATAATACATTTCTAGTAAATTATTGCTAGATTATATTGACATGAATATTCATGAGGTGGGAGGCTGCACAGTTGTAGTACCCACTAGACAGTTTTTTTTTTCACAGATACACTTTTTAGAGTTGATCTCTTGGCCACTTGCGTTTCAGTCGGCGAATGGGGTTGTGAGGAATGTGCTGGGAGGATAGAGAGTTTATTAAGGAGTTAGGATGGCCGTGCAGGTTCGAATGGAATTTGCGGTAGAGGGATTTGGCTAAAGGTTGGATAAAAGGGATATTAAGGTCATTATGGAGGGTCAAATTTTGTATATTCTAATATATAAATTTAATATTTATTCTATAGGGGAAGTTCCAGTACAAAATATATTTATATTCACACAATAAAATGCTGTTTAACAAATGTATTATGAATCATCACGTGCCTTCAACTTTAGAACGAAGAAATACGGACAGAAAATGACCCACTACCACAAGAAAATTTTGATTAATGACGAATTAATAATAAACACAAAATGTAACAACCCTGACATATTGAAATAGAACAATGTCAAATAAAATAGAAATTGTTCAGAAGAAAAATAACACAAAATAAAAAATAAAAAAATTAGATTTAAGGATTAAAGAAAATTGTAGGGAACCGTCCTCCCCCGTCCTTACAGGAAAATGAGAGAAAATTGTCGAATCCCTTTGTTCTTGACGTAAGGCGCTACGTGCTGCAGGATTGCATTGTTCTATTATTAGGAACAGTAACTGCAGGAATAATAGCAGCGTAGCCTTGGGTTCCCAGGACATCAATCTAGGAGAGGAACGTCTTCGCTAGACTTTCACTAGTGCCAGGATACAGGAAATAGTGACGACACTAGTTCCTAGGAGTAGGTATTCCTAATCAGGATATGGATAGGGCTTGGGTTCCCAGGATATCAATCTAGAAGAGGAACGTCTTGGCTATACTTTCACTAGTGCCAGGATTCAGGAAATAGTGACAACACTAGTTCCTAGGAGTAGGTAGTCCTAATCAGGATATGGATAGGCCTTGGGTTCTCAGGGCATCAATCTAGGAGAGGAACGTCTTCGCTAGACTTTCACTAGTGCCAGGATACAGGAAATAGTGACAACACTAGTTCCTAGGAGTAGGTAGTCCTAATCAGGATATCGATAGGCCTTGGGTTCCCAGGACATCAATCTAGGAGAGGAACGTCTTCGCTTTCACTAGTGCCAGGATACAGGAAATAGTGACAACACTAGTTCAAAGGAGTAGGTAGTCCTAATCAGGATATGGATAGGCCTTGAGTTCCCAGGACATCAATCAAGGAGATCAAATCGTTATCGGGTTGACGTCGCATTGGGTCTATAGAGGGAGGAAGGAAACACGCTTAAAGGAATGTGGAACCTTTTACGTTGTAGGCTGATTAAATTCCCCTTCCCGAGGCGCATGCGTGTCCATAACAAGACACGTGCGGAACGTAAATATTTCTACATAGCATTACAAACTGTTTGCTGATAAAACAACTGGTTGCACGTTCGATATCTAAATTCGCCGCAGATAGCTTGTAATAAAACTATTGTAACTAAGTTACACCTATCCGACGCATGGGGCGACAAAACAACGTTTAAGACATTATTTGGCGCAAATCAATGTCATTCAACTAGTTAGCTGAATGGGGAGTTGGTTCTTTTGTGGCCAGGGATACATTTCATTTAGGGAGTTCGTTTAGAAATTTCCTAACAAGTCTAGTGGTATCAAGCAGTAACGCTTGTCGGACTTTTTTAATAAGATCCTACGACAAATCAGTTAGGCATTTGCGGCAGTTGTTATCGGAATGATCCCGGTGGTCGCGATTATGAGGGCTGTTATTTTTTTTATTTATTTATTTATTTTTTTTTTTATTTTATTTTTTTTTTATTTTTTTTTTTTTTTTTTTTACGGCGCATCTACATCTAGGTCACTAGCGCCGACATCCAGGGTGCAGCGAGGAATTTTACCAGCGAGCCGTGGGATGATAAAATTCCTGCCGGAGGTTGGGAATCGAACCCACCATCTCCCGCTTATGAATCCAAGGCGCTAACCATTAGACCACGGGAGACCCCTGGCTGTTATTCTTGCTGAATCCAAGGTCTTTTAGCTCTATGACTTAGTTTTGGCAGTTTCGTAGCTTCTAGGCATATGATTTCCGAATATTCTCATCATTGGGGACTGCTGTATCAATAATATCGGCTGTATTATTTCCCTCGTCAATGATAAAAATATCCGGCTTATTGTGATGGACAGTCCGTTGACATTGCTTCGTCCCGAGACATTTTAATTGTACCATTCACCAAAAGTCTTTTTTGGTTGTAGCGGTAATACGGGACCTCATCATCCAACATATCAAATTTTTCTGCGTTTGCTTGATGATATATTTTGGACACGTACTGTGCCGCTGATGGTAGCCAGAACCCGGAAAAAACAGCGTATTATGGGATGACTCGTACGCTTTTTTACAGAGTCAACATTATATATTTTGGGTATAATAGCGTTTTAGTTGGCAAAAAACTATTCCATTTTCTAGTTTATTAGTATTCCATACCTCGGAAAAGGGTTCCAGCCCTCCCCCCTCCCGAAATTATTTCTTATATACGTCCATGTTTGTATGGGCGTATACAAAAACCTATTTCGATTAAGAAGAAGTTAAAATTTAAATTTCAAGTGTACCAATCATGCAGATCATATCTGCTATACTTGTGTCCAGCTGCTGGTTTAAATACCTTAAACAAAGAATGCTACGGAGATCTGAATACAACAAAATAAAGAAGAAGCAGAAGAGAACTTTTTTTTTTATTTATTTTGGTCCAAAAAGTTTGTTTTTTACAAAATGGAAAATTAAAAATAATAATAAATAACCCTTTAAAATAAATAAAAAATAATTGATTTGGTACAATATTAATTAGTGAATGTTTAAGGCAGCTGATATAATCATTACACATGTTTAGTCCTACCGAAATATCATTAATAAAACATCTGTCTGTCAATAGGCCTGTCTGTCAGTCTGTCATTCTTTCAAGCTCCCCGCGCATGCTCACTGTTACTCATTTGTTGTACAGCTGTGTAAAAAGAAAAGTCCAACCCGCAGGAACTGCGTCATCTTCCCTTCTTTCCCCTAGTGTTATTGTCTCGACCCTTGAGCCTTATCTCTCTAGCCCCCCGTGGTCTGGTACGGTAGTGTTTCAGGGCATTATGAGATTGGTCACATGACGAAATCCGGAAGTTCCGACTAAGATATTTCATGTTTAAGGGGTAATACTGCCTTGTAAATTTTGTTAACCATTTTTTTTTTCATGGGCTAAAATTCTTCCTTAACTAATAAAAAATGTAACCAAGACTGTTTATGCGCCGAAAAGGGTTTAAAATGGGCAAAAAATACGGTCCCGATGCCGAGTGAACGCGATGCTGATTTGAAGATAATTTTTTAAGCGAGCTTCGATTGGTCACTTTTCACATTTTAGGTTTTTTTTGGTCCACCCATACATTTAAAAATTAAAACCTATTTTTTAATCTTTATTACAAGACAGTATTAAATAGGAAAAAAAAATGAAAATTTGAACTTTAAATTCGTTTTCTGAAAACTATATTTTTCAAATCGGGGGAATTTTATGACTAGATTAAAAATTGCCGCCTAAAGACTATCATCCAAAAAAGTGAAAAAAGTGGGTTTTCGTTTGTTAGATACAGCGCCGCCATTTTTTCCGAAAAATTAAAACTTATATATATATATATATATATATATATATATATAATATATAATATATGTCTGTTTGCACTCTAGCCTGCTCAAAAATATACTGAAATGGAGTACTCTCTGATTGATAACTCAGATTCGACTAGCTGGACATCATCATACAAAATTATTTTATAACCACTATAAACATACTTTCATAGCATCTGAGCCATGCCCGTTATGTAAAGCTGATACCAATACAGTATTACATCTGTTACTCAACTGCCCAATCCTCCAGTGTCTTAGAGTAAAATACATCCCGATGGTTTGCAGAGGAGATGTACAAGACCAACTAATAAGTGTTCTTACTGCAGAAAATAAAGAACTAAATAATTTATTAACATTTATAGACAAAAGTTTGCAGCTCAGGAGATTATTGTCAAAATAGGTTTACCTTTAATTTTTGTAATCATAAGAATTTTTTTTTCTTTTTTGACCTGAAATTATTCATGTATGTATCATTTTTGTGTAGTTTTTTTTTCTTTTGGTTATATTTTTTTACTTAGACTTTTTTTGATTCAAGTTCCTATTTCATTCTTTGTCATTACATTTAGAAAATATTTAATTTAGTTGAGGAGTTAGACTAAAGAATTATTTAGAATACATTATTGGTATATATTAGTATTTCACCTTGTATATTGTAAGGAATTATGAATTGTATATACTTTTTTTAATATTATAAGGGTCAACCCTTGCTATAAATACTTTTGTATTAAAAGCAATAAATATATCTATCTATCTATCTATCTATCTACTGAAATGGAGTAATTTTCGCTTAGGATACTGTCAGTTTCCAGTTGTGGTGCCTGAGAGCTTGCATCGCTTTTAGATTTTCGCTTAGGATACTGTCAGTTTCCAGTTGTGGTGCCTGAGAGCTTGCATCGCTTTTACATTTTCGCTTAGGATACTGTCAGTTTCCAGTTGTGGTGCCTGAGAGCTTGCATCGCTTTTAGATTTTCTCTTACATTTTTACGTGTGTTTATATTTTTTTACGAATGATTAAGAAAGAACATTAACTGTTTATATTTCAAGCTTTCCGAATGACAATAGGGATAAGAACTTGAGTCTGACGTTTTTATTATTTTGTACCAAGTTTTATCAAGATTGAAACATTTCAGTGCACTATAAGTTGCGAACATGCATGTATATATATATATATATATATATATTTGTATTTGTAGGGAGGGAGGAACTACGCTCAAAAGTAATTACGTGGATCTTTAGTGCTTATTAGAAGAAGAATACAATTATAATTAACCTCCATCAAATGAATTATTCAAACAATTCTAACAGGGGAACAATTACAACGATTCCACGGATAAAAAAATAAACATTGTTTGCTTTGGCTATGCCGGCATTGTGGGATGTCTTCTAAAGCATGGGAAGTAGACCGTTTTCCGACTCCCACACCGAAGATAGCCGAGACTACACGAACTAAAGGAATTAAGTTCGTTCTATTATTGAGTCTTGAATAATTTGCGACTTCCACCTGTTTGAGAGGTTACGTTGCTCAGCGTCAGCGGACAATAACCGTTTCATTTACAGGAAGCTCCAGGGCAGGATTGACATCAAGAACCATATCAAAGGTCATGATAACGTAGAGAGCTCATTCACTAGGAGCGATTGACGGGCGTGCACCAATAAGGAGGTAGCTCCATTTTAGCACTTTCCTCCGAAGGAAAGTAGCTATTGAGGTTGCACTCATGACGGAATTTTTGGAAAATTTCTTCAAATCTCCATCGATCCTACCTAGTAGACACCTGGTAGATGTAAATCTAAGAAAAAACTTAAGACATACCAATACGGACTTGAACTCTGGGATACTGCAAAAACATCCAACATCAACAGAATACAGGCATTCAAAATGTCAGAATTCAGTCAAAATGTGTTCGTAAAATTGTAAATACCCTTTCTATGTATCCAACAAAACCCTTCACAATGACCTTAACATCCCATTTGTCCTTGACCTTGCCAAAACCCGTTTCCAAATGTTCCACTCTAAGTTATCCTACCATCCTAATCCTGAAGGTCTATCCTTATCTTCCCAATCCCATCCAGACACTCAGCTCAAGGACCCAGAGGGGCAGGTACTGTAGAGGTATCTGGCCATACGCCCCACTAGGGAGGTAGTGTGGTCAGTACTATGTTTCAGGTGCCTGATTTCAACCTTTACAGGTACCCATTAATATATTAATTAGAGGCTGGGTGAGCCTAGGGACGACCTGGGGCCCAGACTCCGCCCCTCGAACGGCGACACCAGAAGATTAAATCGACTAGGTTGGGTCCTATGTGTGTAGATATAATCTCCTTCATTTTGTTTTATTTCTTGGTTGTAATATTTATCTATATTGTGTTTTATTTTGTTAGCATAAAGTAATTGATTTTATTATGATTCGTCGTCTATTTACAATAACTTTCACTTTTAGCACTTTCCTCCGAAAGAAAGTAGCTATTGAGGTTGCACTCATGACGGAATATTTGAAAAATTTCTTCAAATCTTTATCGATCCTACCTAGTATATAATATATATATATGTGTGTGTCTGTTAACACTATAGCGGCCAGAGTTTTTGTTTTTTCTTCGCGAAACGTGGTGTATAGCGTTCAATTAGCAAAGGATTGAACGAGTTCGTTAACCACCAAAATCGGTCCACCGGGAGGGGGGGTTTACCCCGGACCCAAAACACTAATTTGACCATGCCAGCCGTAGTTTTTGTTATATTTCAACGAAATTCGGTATTCGTTATGTTGATCTAAAGGGAGATATACGTTGGAAAAATAAACTAAATCGGTTTATTAGGAGGGGGGGGGGGTTACTCCGGACCCACATTACCAATTTGCGTGGTGGTAAACAACAGAGAAAAATGGGTTGTAAAAATAAACTAAATCGATTTATTTGGAGGGGGGGTTTACTCCGGACCTAAAGTACTAATATACCGGTCGTAATTTCTGCTGTATTGTAACGAAACGCGGTATACGGGTATCTCATGAGAAAGAAGTGTTGTAAAAATGAAGTAAATCGGTCTATTGGAAATGAGGGTTTACTTTAAACTCTGTTTCATTAGAATTAGCCGGCCAGAGGTAAATTCCCAAAGGCGCCGCGAGGAGCGCTATCTCCCACTAGGGGGACTGTATCCTGTTCCTGCGTCAGATCAAAAGAGGGAAAATGAAGTTTTTGTGTATTTATTAAGTATCATGTATTAACATAACTCTGGAAGCAAATTATTTACAAAATTAGTAATTGAACAGTTCTCATAACAAATGTAAATGAGCAGAACTATTCACGTTTTTATTTTATTTATATAGGTTATTTAGAGCAAATTATTCAGTAATGTAGTCTATACTACAAACATTTGGAGGAAAGTGCTTAGTTATGGACTTTTTCACATTGTTGACAAATTAAAGCCATATTCTGTTTATTATTATAACGTATCACGCTAATTATGAATGTAAGTCCATAAGGACCCTATCCTACCTTCTTTAGATTGATAGTGTTAGGTTTAATGGTTTAGAGCTGACTCCTTATTATGCCACGTTCTATAAATAACCCAAAATATACGGATTTTTTAACTAAAATGAGCAAAATTTGCTTTTATTCACATTCAGGAAGCTATATGACCATACAAACAAAGCATGTAAAGTACATAAATTATTCTAATAAAGCAAAGTGCAGACTTATGTCGGCTCTGTTTCTATCAAATCATCATCGTCATGTAGCTGAAGAAGCTACACATTTTAATGCATTGTAAAACATCTCATTTAGTCCGACATATTAATGTGCTAGGCGCATTATGGCATTGTATTACTCAGTTTTTAAGAGCCCCCCGCACTAACTGGCTAATAGTGGACCTCACACCAGTGGTTTAGTTCCTGTGATTCCACTATTGTAGTTACCAGAGCTGCTGTCTAATTCTACCAGAAGATAGGGATAGTTTTCAAATCCATGATAATGTTCTGACCTGAAAATGCCCAAAAATGGAGCTGCAACTTTCATGTTGCACGCCCGTGAATTTCATTTCTGAATAACCGAAATGAAATGTCCGATTCGCAGGAACTGCGTCATCTTGGCGCGTTTCCGTTCTTACCAATATTATCATTTGGAAAAAAAAAACATGAAAGCGAGAAGGTTAATAATTTTTTTTATAATGAACACCCAATGCAAAATAATATCTCTGAAAAGCGATAT